>CAMTDV010000023.1:38545222-39099529 GCA_947069175.1 Scalesia atractyloides | reverse complement strand
TGACAATATTTCATAGATTCACTCTTTTCTCGATACGTCTCCCTTTTTTCGTAGGATAATTATACTTTCTGTTATAAACTCTGTTTTTGCTAGATCAAAACAGAAATGAACGCACTTGAAATTTCTATCATATCTCCGCTACATATGCTTTATGATTCATGTCCGAATAGTGATGTTAATGCTGGATCCTTAAAAATCCTCCTGCATGTTTTAGAGGTAATTCTTTTGCAATCGCAGATTTGTTTCGTTTTCTGTTTCAACACGTCCTGCACCTGTAATATTTGCAAGATGTTTATTTCTGGTAAATTTTCAGCAAAAAAGTACTCCAATTTCTCAAAGTCATCAATACAACTTGATGTGTCAGCTTGGGCCTATTTACTTATGGGATCGGTTTGACTTCATTTAGTCTCAAAATGTCCAATGTGTCAAATAAGAACTAGCTAGAAAGGGAATGGGTCAAATGGGCCAAACAGGGTGCTCTCAAAAGTTCTTTTTAATACACACAACCTCCAAATCCATTTTATTTAAAGGTATGGATTATTATTGTAATCACACTTAAATTATTTAAAATATAAAAAATGGACAAAAACGTTTATTCGGGCCAGCTTGACCTAACCCGGCCTGTTTTGATCCATTACCCAACCTGCGTGACCCATCCATCTTGTTACCTTTTGTTGCATCCTTCTGAAAGTTATTATCTTTTACAAGATTCTTTCTTTATGCTGTTAAGATTGAGGATACCGACTATTATTGTTGGACTAAATTTGGAACAGATTTGCGATTTATGTGGGAGGGAGGAACTATATGCTTTATTTTTTTGTACATGCATGTTCTTTTTTCATAATGGAAACCTTTTTTCAGAGGCATGGAGATAAGCTGTTTTATAGCTGGCCAAATATCCTTGAAATGCTAAGGTAATTATTCGCTACATTTCTGTTTTCCTTTTTGGTGTTGTGATGTTGGTTAAACTTCTCATTCCATTTTTCTTTAGATCAGTTGCTGGGGCATCTGAAAAGGATATAGTCACCCTTGGATTCCAGGTTAGTAAGATTGTAGCAACGTGTTTAGGAATTAGGAGTTCTAAATAATATCATAATAATACTATATTCTATATTCAAGAGGCTTATAGACCTAGTGGCATACTGCCATACTGGTCACCCTAATATAGGTTCTAATTTTTTCTATATAAAGTATAATCTTATGAATAAGGCTATATACATTTTCAGATCATAAAAGTTATTTTGACTTGTCAACGATTGCAAAAAAAGTATAGGTTATCCATTCGAAGTTAATGAAAAGTGGTAGTTTTGGGGAATAGTTGATAAAAAAGTACTTGTAGAGTACTAGAATATTTTCACTTGTTTTATTTTATGTAACTTGGTCTTGTTTTTTGTAGAGCCTACGAGTCATTATGAATGATGGGCTATCAACTGTACCCTCAGAATTTCTTCATGTGTGAGTTTTCTCAACTTTATATGTATATGTTATAATTTAGGGATTCCTCTCTATAGAACTTTTCTGACATTGCATTTTTGGTGCTTCTATATGTTGAAACAAATAAGCATGTGAGCCAAGGGTAGTTTTTTAAAGTTTTGGCCGTTTATTGTGCTTAAGTTTATAATTTATTTGCAGTATACATTCTTAAACTCATTACAGGTCTTTTGGGCTTCTCTTTTATATATTTTCAATAGGTTTTGTCTTTTTTTAGCCTATCATGTCTAGTTTTCGATAAAGCGCTTGTTAAGTTTTTTCTTTCTTTGTTCTTACTTTTTCATTAACGGTTTTTCTACTGTTTAATTGACTACTTAAATCATTCTTCTGATGTAATCAGATGTATAGATGTTACTGGTGCATATAGTTCTCAGAAGACTGAATTGAATATTAGCTTAACAGCAATTGGCCTGCTTTGGACTTCGACTGACTTTATCGCCAAGGGTCTATTAGAGGTTCCTATAGATGATAATGGCAAAGGTTCAACTCTTATATGTTTTCTGTTTATCAGATTTCATTATAGCAAAAATTGCCTATTTCACAAAATAAAAGATAAATCAAAGTTTGCCTATTCTGCAGAAACATCAGAATACATGAATGGTGAAAAGATAGAACAGACTGAGAACAGTGTTAAAAAGGTTAATCAACAAGATTCCTTGATTGCAGTAGCCGAACATGATAAATTGCTGTTTTCCGTTTTTTCGTTACTCCAAAATCTGGGAGCTGATGAAAGACCAGAGGTAACTTGTTTTCTCTACCACTCGGGCCTCAAGATTCAGATACTTTATCAGATATTTTAAAGTTTAAACGCAGAAATCTTTTCTACTCTGAAAATAGTTAAAGCTTTATTAAAACATATATATATTTTTATCAAATTGCCTTGTTCATCTTTAGGTAAGGAATTCAGCTGTGCGGACCCTTTTTCAAACCCTAGGAAGCCATGGGCAAAAGCTTTCAAAGAGCATGTGGGAGGATTGTCTCTGGAATTATGTTTTCACAACTTTAGATCGTGCTTCTCACATGGTAAGGTGCAGTATAGATAAAGTACCTAGAAATGGGTTTATTTAGATCGTGCTTCTCACATGGTAAGGTGCAGTATAGATAAAGTACCTAGAAATGGGTTTATTCTGGGTCATACTTCATCTATTGGGACAGGTCAAATGGGTTGAAAGTGACCCAAAGTTCATTAAATGCTTACCTCTTAAATTGCTTTGTACAAAAAATTAGATTAGTTTCAGATAGTAAAGTTTTTGTAATCATCTTGTGTACATATTCTGTATAAACTTCAATGTAAAAGGGATACAATATTTGCTGGCAAATCCAGACTGACGTTTTAAAATTAACTCATTACCCAACCCTTCCATTTTGTTATCTTTATTGGATACAATCATATAATTATAGGCTGCCACATCTTCCAAAGACGAATGGCATGGGAAAGAACTTGGTGTTCATGGTGGAAAAACTGTTCATATGCTCATACATCATAGGTATCTCAATCTATAGTTTATCTGATGCATTCTACAGTAAGTTGGATATTCTTTTCAGTCCATACAATGTTCATATATGTCTTTTAATAATATGCAGTCGGAACACCGCTCAGAAACAATGGGACGAAACACTTGTACTTGTATTTGGAGGGATTGCTCGTATTCTGCGTACTTTCTTCCCACTACTAAGAAGGATAACCAATTTTTGGTCTGGTGCGTCTTGTTTTAGATCACTTACTACGTATACTAGCTTTTATTTTAACAAACAGAATGACGGTTAAATCAAGCTCTTAATTTGCAGGATGGGAATCTTTGCTTCGGTCTGTAAAGAACAGTATTGCAAATGGTAGTAAAGAAGTGGCCCTTGCTGCCGTAGGTTGTTTGCAGTCAACAGTCCTCTCTCATTCACCCAAGGTAAGTCTACTTTTCTTGGGTCATATGCCTAGATCCTTTTTTTGATAAAATTTGCAAATGTTTGTATTAAGATTGTTAGAACTCAATTATATTTTGTATCAGGGAAATCTGCCAATGCCATATCTAAAATCTGTTCTTGATGTTTATGATATTGTTCTCCACAATCCAACTGCATGTGGTGAAATGGCAACAAACAAGGTGAAGCAGGAGATAATCCATGGGCTAGGTAATCATTTCTCTGACATTGGACAGCATTTCTGCATTTATGTTTTTAACATAAAAAGTCATGTCTTTAAGTTCTAAGTTTCATTTTATTTTATAACAGGAGAAGTTTATGTGCATGCACAAGGAATGTTTGAAAGTAGCATGTACGCACAGTTGCTTTCTATCATTGATTCTGCAATCAGAGAAGCAAAGACCACTCAAAATAATTTTGAAGCCGAATTTGTGAGTATGCTAATCTTTGCCCAAGTAATTATTACTCCAAATTTAATCCTTACCTGAGGGCTGCATTATACTAGGAAATAAATAATGGCTTGCACACAAATCTCTATAGAAATCCCAGCAGCTTAGGATTTTTTAGGGTTCACTGTTATTATTTGCCATCGGTTCACAGTTGTCGTGTTACCTGTTCTGAATAAGTAGATTATTACTGTTCAGATATGGGATATTTTTCCATTTTGGTCTGTTATGATGCTCCAAAACTTCCATTGAATTGATTAGATTTTCTTAAAGTTGAGGTGTTAATCTGCAAATATCAGCAGGTTCATGCACCGTGCTTCATGGTCTAATTTTAAATTTCTGAACATCCATGGGCAGTTTGGCAATATGTTTAGGAGTCTGGGTCTTTCTAGAATTTTCCAAAAAAATTGGGGATGGTTGTATTATTATATTGTACAAATGCAAATGCTAAAGTTCCAGCCGTAAACCCCTTTCTTGTTAAGAACTATATGTATCAAAATTTTAACATAACTTTAAAGTGCTAAGCTGCTCAAAATGTATATAAAAGTAGGTCTACTTGTTCTCATAGAAGCTAGATCATTTTAATATCTTACTTCTACTTTACTATTCTCTAGTCATTAATATTCTCTTTCTCTTTTTTTTTTTTTTTATCTTTGCATCAGTTTTTTACTATAAAACTACATATATCTGCGTTTGTTACTTATAATAAAATTAATCAATCTTCATGTTTCCATCTTATAGTTAGGCATCGTATGAAACCGAGATAGATAGGAAACCTAGGCAGACATGCAGATCTATATGATGGTCTAATAATATACTTCTACAGGGACATGTTCCGCCAATTCAGCGTGTAGTACTGGAAGTCTTTCCACAGTTACGTCCGCCTCATCATCTTCCTTTATTGTGGGCAGTCTTCTTCCAGAAGCTTTTGCGTTATCTTCCAAATTCCGATTCTTCTGATCAGAATGAAGGAGATGATACAAAGCCTGTGGAATCAAAAGGCTACCCTTCTGGTATTCGCTTGACAATTTATTATTTGTTTATTTATATGTTCATTTTTTTCTTCTTTTACCTTCTGGTATTACAAGTATAAGTTGGCTTGCATCATGTACTCATTTATCTCAAAATTGGTCAAACAAGAAAACTTAGCTAAAAGGGAACTAGTCAAATGGCTGTACCGGTTGATAGTCGTTCAAAATGCATATTCATTGATTTAGATCAATATTTAATTTTTAATCATACTGTTTTTGTATTTGTATATGTAATGAGTAGTTATTTACTTAAAACATGCCCAAAAAGGTGGTGTTAGTCACCCGTTTCGACCCAGTATGAGTTCACCCACTTCACCACCTCTAAACTTGAGTCTTATTTCTACAGATTCTAATGGGACTACTACTTCTGGTCAAGTAGAAGTAGAATCTTTGTCTACAATCTCTGATTCAAGAAAATCTACAGCCATGACCATTACAAGTGATTTGTTTGCTGAAAAGCTTGTTCCTGTGCTGGTAGATATGTTCTTACAGGCTCCAGCAACCGAGAAGTTTATCATCTTTCCGTACATTATTCAAGGTCTTGGAAGGTAACATATTCTTTGCAGCCATAACTGCATATCTCAGCAGCCAGATTTATTATTTCTCTACAGCCACAACTGCATGTTTTTTTTTCTTTTTTATTTCATGCATGCGATGGGACTAAGGAACAACACACATCTTATTTTGTGAATTTCTGAAAGGAAAATCTAATATATGCTTTTCTTATAGAGGTTGCAAAGATGGATCGGTTGGACGGGTTGGGTAACGAGCCTAAAGGGTTCATGTTTTAGTAGAGATGAAACAGGCCAGGTTGGGTTGTATTGAGTATTCACCCGTTAATACTGTTTTGTCCAGTTCTCAGAGTTTTATAGATATATTTAATGTGTAATAAGATTACATAAACAATTCAAAGTCATAATCTGAATCGTTGAATTAAATAAATTAGGAGATTGTGTCTCGAAAATATGCTTTTGTGACTTATAACCCATATGAGCTGTTGCTCATTCAGATATTTTTTTATTTTATTTGTTTGGAGATAAATTATGACCTAAATTAACCCAGTCACAACTCATAAGTAAATGGGTTGAAATGGCCACTTAAATTCATGTGTCAATTTTGTCTAATATTCTCGATTTTTTTTTCTTTTGACTACTTATAACATGACATATATACCATTTTTAATAAAAAAATTCATCTGTTGTGAAGGTTTCCGAAACTTACATACAGGATTCTTACATTCAGTTTTCTATATTTGTTTCTGTAAAGAATTTAGAAAAAGAGTTGTGGGTACAGGTGCATGATAACAAGAAGAGAAAATCCTGATGGTGGACTCTGGGGGCTAGCTGTTAAAAGCTTCAACCAATTGCTAGTTGATGACATCAGCAGTTTTGCAAATGGGTCAAGGCCTGATGTAAGCAACAGCAACAAGCCCGCAAGAATTCGTTTATGGAATGAAGTTGCTGATGTGTACGAAATATTCCTGGTAGGGTATTGTGGACGTGCCCTTCCTTCCAGTTCACTTGCTGCAATAGCAAAGGAGGATGATGAATCTCTTGAAATGGAGCTCTTAGATGTTCTTGGGGATAAAATTCTTTTGTCAGACATTGATGCTTCTCCTGATGTAATCTTTCTATCTCTAATCTACGTATATTATATTATTTTTTAGGGTTGGTAATGGGTCAGTTGACCTTAAAATTCTTTAAAGTTTAAAAGTAATGTGTTTGAATAAAAAAGGCAACCCATGTCCCTTTTTTCTCGCCTGTTATGAACTCCACTCTTCCCTTTTATATGATTTTGTAGACGTGATTTTTTTTATATTTATGGTTTTGAATCGACATTTACAGATATTGGAACGGTTGATAATGACCCTTGACCGATGTGCTTCTCGTACATGTTCATTGCCTGTTGAAACAGTTGAACTTGTGCCTCCCCACTGTAGCAGATTCTCTCTCACTTGCTTGCATAAGTTGTTCTCCTTGTGCTGGTATTTCTTCATCTTGTATATAAGTTACCGGTAATATGTCTATATATAGGCGTTTAAAACAAAACCAATTTTAAGTAGAGAGTCGGATAAGCAGTTGAACATAGTGCTGCTAGATGTAGCGAGAGAGAGAAAGACACGGTTACGTAACCGCCTTATGTATCACAACTAAACCAATATGTATTGTACACGTGTTTATGCGGTTCTTGCAGTCTCTACTTGTAATTGATTCTGCATCGGCCGACTATATATACGTTTATTTCGTAATAATAAGTTTGCTTTTGCTCAGTTACAATGAATCA
The DNA here is from genome assembly GCA_947069175.1 of Scalesia atractyloides. NCBI lineage: Eukaryota > Viridiplantae > Streptophyta > Magnoliopsida > Asterales > Asteraceae > Scalesia > Scalesia atractyloides. The sequence continues at coordinate 39,092,361 of CAMTDV010000023.1, read as the reverse complement.
AACAACTGGAATCTGACTCGAAGCCAAGTAAGCAAAATATCTGTCATGATACTTATGGCAAGATGCGAATACATACTAAAAAAGTATTTAACTGACGAAAAGGAATTAGGTAAGTTTCATCTTTTGTAAAACTTTTGTGTCATAAAGGTTTTGTGCCAACATCTTTTTAACAATAAAACTATTATTGGAAGGTGAACGTTCATTCCCGCCTGCAAGAATCCAAGAGATTGCTTTTGTACTCCAAGAGATGGCACGTGTTGTCTTGCATCCGGAAACAGCTTCAGTACTTCCTTTACATCCTTTTTTGAAGGGTGGTGGTCAATTAGAGGAGAATACTGGTCAACGCGCACATTTATTTGTCCTTTTCTCACCCTTATGTAAGCTTGTTAAGTCCAGGTAACAAATTCTTCATACACATGAATTTTTCTAGTTTTGCTTTCATAATACACACAAACACACACAGGGAGAGAGAGGCACCTTAACCAAACTGAAAAGTAGTGAACCACATAAGACCATGCACTTGCAAGTCACATGCATATTCCACCATCTTTTTTAAACTCCCATAACTCTTTTATACGTGATTATTTTTAAAAAAATTACACCGTAAAATCGAGTGTTTTAGTATCTTTCCAACGAGTATACTATTGCTATACTTTTGAAATAAAAAATGACATGAACTGGGTGTTCAAACACCCAAAACGCCATGAAAATACCCAGTTGAAAACGCCATAAAACACCTAATTCAGAAGAAAAAAGAAACATGAAAACCCAGTTGAAAACGCCATAAATCACTCAGTTCAGAAAACGCCTGAAAAACACCCAGTTCAGAAAACGCCATAAAAAACCATGAAACCCAGTTGAAAACGCCATAAAAAAACCAAAGTTCAAAATGCCATAAAAAAACCCAGTTCATGTTTTTTTCGAAAAATATATCAATAGTATACTTGTTTGAAAGATAAAAAAAGGTTGAGTTTTATGGTGTAATTTTTTTAGAAAAATAATCACGTATAAAAAAAGTTATTGGCGTTTAAATATGATGGGGGAAAATGGCATGTGATTAGCATGTGCACCCTCGTTTGGATCTTCCAATTTTACCCTTCCTGGTAGTTCTTAGGTTCCCATTATTTACAAAAATGCCACCGCATCATCTTAGCCACAAATCACAAAGATCTTATGGCTGAAAATAGTTCTCACCGTTTTCACATTTGTAGGCGTTTTCTCCTGATCCTGTTTCTATATATTATACTATATTATAATGCACCACCTAATGGCATCTTAAATTTTTAGTAATATAAGTATTGTTGCTCAAGGTAGAACAGTTAATGCATGTGTTAATGTATTTCAGGGGGGACAAATCGTTCTTTTTAAACAATACTTACACCTTTGCCCTACTCAACTTTACTCAACTTTTGTGTATTTAAATAATAATTATACTTTTGCCCCTTTATTTTAAACCAACTACCCTTTATTTTAAGCAGTCATAGCTTCTTCATACGTTAATACTTTTTAAAAAAAAAGTTGCACCGAGCATTTTATTCTTCTTAATATGAGTATAGTATTGCTATAGTTTTTATAATTTCAAAGAGGTGAGGAATAACTGAAACTAAACAGAAAACCGAATTAACTAAAAATTGGTTGTCGGGTTTTTTTGTACCATGGGTTAACCATTCTTATTTTCATATATTTCTAACTTTTATACCTCCATTTCATATATTATACCCCCATTTCATGTTTTATACCTCCATTCCATTTATTTATACCTCCATTTCATGTGTTTGTAAGCAAAAATAGCCCAAGTTTGTTTTGGTTATCAAGCAAAATTAACCGAACTGAAAACAAACAATCTAACCGAATAAACCGAAATGGTTAACCCAAAAACAATTGGTAAAATTAACATTACGAAGCGAAAAAACAATATTTTCGGAATAAAAAAATTACAATATTTTCCAGACTCAAAATCCAATATTTTACACGAGAATAAGTTTTTCTTTCAGTAAAATTAACACTACGAAGCAAAAAAACAGGGTGGGCCGGGCCCCCCTGCATTGCGGTATTGTGTGCGCACCCGTCTAGTGTGTGTGTATATATTTATGTATAAAATATTACTAATAATAATAATGGATATTGGCCTCTAATAATCCCTACTTGGCGTCATTGGCAGTCCCACATTTTTTATTCCCCCCGACAGGCCCACCTTTCAACTATTTTTCCTCCATTGGTCCTCAGTTAAAAAAAAAATAAAAAAATTAACGAAGTTAAGTTTTTTTCCGAATTACAAACTGACATTTTAGGGCTTTTGATCAGAACGAGAATACGAGCCGAATGATGTAAAACTTACCTTGAAATTGTGCTCCAAACGACGAAAACGGTGCTTCAATTCGGGTGTTTAAATTTCCAATTAACAAAAATCAAGTCGTTTGGAGCACCGTTTCAAGGTAAGTTTTACATCAATCGACTCGTATCCTCGTTCTGATCTAAAGCCCTAAAACGTCAGTTGTAATTCGGAAAAAACTTAACAGTTAAGTTTTTTTAACTGGACTAGTGGAGGAAAAATAGTTAAAAGGTGGGACTGTAAGGGGGAATAAAAAAAGGTGGGACGGCCAATGGTCAATGACGTCTAGTAGGGATTATTAGAGGCCAATATCCCTAATAATAATGAAAGTAGTTGTATATCTTAGAAACATTTAGTGTATCAAACATTATTATAAAACTTTATTAGATTAACGAGGAATGTTTTTCACTTGTACATAGTTATTAGATTAACGAGGAATGTTTTTCACTTGTACACAGTGATAGACTGATATAGTGAGGGAGTTAGAAAGAGAATGATAAGCGGTTACAGCCTTATGTTTTTGTATCACAGATAAAATAAGATGCATAAGTGTTTGTGTTTCTCTATTTGAAGTCGGTTTTGTATTAATCATCCTTTTGTATAATAAGCACCATAAGTTTTGAATAAAATGATACATTTTAAAAATCACAATATGCGCTACTTCCACTTCTTTCGACTTGTTCTCTTTCCGCTATTATTTATTTGACCGGCTAAAGATAGCCATTCATAAGGAAATGTGGCTCAAAATTGCCGCCTCTAGGAATAATGCTAACATCTCAACCATTATTGTATAAAACTATGGTTACAAAGAGACGCTTATATTCTGGAGTGTGTGTGTGTGTCTATTGTATGTATATATAGAAGTTGGTTTACATATATCTTAAACTTATGTTACAGGAATTCTCGAGTTAGAGATCTGGTGCATACTTTACTTAGGCTTGTCAGTACCGAGCTCGGAGTACATAAAATATGTTTAACAAATTAAACGCGTTCTGTAGTATTTGCCAAACAATCATATTGGTTAAGATGGAGTTTGTACAAGTGTTGGTGAAAGTTTTGATCTTGATTTTTTTTTGTATTTAAAATTTCAGTGTTCAGCATCTATTTGTAATTTGTGGAAAAGGAAATGTAGCTTTGATATGATTCAAACAATTAAATTTAGATGTTTTTCTTCACTTGTTTTAAATGTGTTGGATATTTCATGATTCATCATGAATCAGTTAAGTTTCATGACAACATTCGTGATTATTATGGATGTAAAGTTTGTATATTCAGTAATACATCATAATTTCAAATTCGTAAGTCTGCTTTGTTTGTGATACTTGTTGGGTTAAATGGGATAAGATTACCAAACCAATCGAGTCCGGAGGTTTAGGCCTTATGCCTCTTCGTGAAGCAAATACTTTCCCGAGGTTGTTTAATTTGGAGAGAGACAATAATGTAGTGGTAAATCAGTGTATTGATGTTTAAGGGCGGTCTGATTTGGAGAGAGACAATAATGTAGTGGAAAATCAGTGTATTGATGTTTAAGGGCAGTCCACAACCTGAAAATGTATTGATGTTTAAGGGCAGTCCACAACCTGGAAGTGGAGATGGAAAATGGACAGGTTATTGTAGGAAGAAAACAATGACCTGAGGGAGTGCAAAGAAACGTGGGCCAGGTTACTCTCACTCAAAGACCAGACAAGGAGATGGAACAAGGAGCCTCATGGAGTTTTTTCAGTAAAGTCGATGAAAGGTGTGTTGACCAATAACGCGGATGACGAGGGATCAAACGGATGGGAATGGAACTTTTGGGTTTCAAAAAAAGTGCACACTTTTATGTGAAAGGCAAATATGGATGACGAGAGACAAACTTTACATTGAGTTGTCCTTGAGTTACCTGTTCACGAACAAAATGATAATCGACTTCAACATGCTTTGTACGAGTATGAAACACATGATTAGCTGAGAGGTAGGTGGCTCCAAGATTGTCACACCAAAGTGTGGGTGAGATTTTTGAGGAAGTCCCGAGCTCATGTAAAAGTGCCTTCAGCAAAAGTAGTTCTGCAACAGTATCAGCAAGAGCTTTATGTTCTGATTCGGTTGAAGACATGGAGACAGTTTTCTGTTTGCGAGAGGTCCAGGAGATGAGATTCGAGCCTAGATAAACTGCAAATCCCCCCATGGACTGACGATCGATGGGACATCCAGCCCAGTCAAGTTAGAAAATGCGTTGATGACAGTATCCTACCAGTGTGCATCGGTGAAGGCATGGAGTAAAGAGCCTGAGTTGTGACGAATAAGTAGACCGAGATCAGACGTGCCTTTCAGGTAACGAAGAATTCGTTTGAGAGCAGACCAGTGATTTTCGGTGGGCGCATGCATGAACTGATACACTTTGTTTACCGCATATCAGGTCGGGAGAGAGTAGAATACTGTAAGGCGCCCACGGTTTGACGATACTTTTTGGGTCTAATAAAAGGGGACTGTCATCAAGTGTCAATATCTGAGAGGTGCTCAAAGGAGAATTCACTGGTTTGCAGTCTGAGAGGCCAGCACGCTGTAGAATGTCAAAGATGTACTTTCGTTGTGACAACAAAACATTTTTCTGATGATGGAGAACTTCAATTCCCAAGAAGTAGTGAAGTTGGCCTAAATCTTTTATAGCAAGAGAGGCATTTAATTGCTTAATGATACTTGAGGCCGAGTTGTTGTTGCCAGTGATGATCATATCATCGACATAAACTAGAATGTAAACTAAGGTTGCACCGTGTGTGAGAATAAAGAGGAAGGGATCCGTTTTAGACCCCCGAAAACCCAGCTGCTGGAGAACAGTGGAAAGCCGATGGAACCAGGCTATGGGCGCTTGTTTGAGCCCATATAGAGATCGATGGAGTAAGCATACATGGGTAGGTTTGCTGGGGTCTGCAAAACCTAGAGGCTGTTTCATGTATATAGTCTCAGAAATATCACCATGAAGAAAGGCATTTTCCACATCGAGTTGGCAAAAAGGTCATTGTTGAGTAACAACAAGAGATAAAATTACTCTAATTGTTGTCGGCTTGATGACGAGGCTGAATGTTTCATGATAATCAACACCAGGTTTTTGATGAAAACCCTTTGCCACGAGTCTGGCTTTGTAGCGAGTGAGCTTCCCCTGGGCATCCGACTTTAACCTGTAAACCCACTTGCAATCAATTAAGTTAGATGATTATCATAAGGGACCAAAGACCAAGTTCCATTCTTGAGAAGCGCTTGATACTCCTGGTTCATGGCATGACGCCACTCAAGAGATTTGTTGGCAACGGTAAAGGTGGTGGGAATAGTAGGGTCGGAAGAAGTGGTGGCAGAATAGGCAGATGGAGTGTAGAACTGTGTGTGTTTGGGGTTTTGTCCTAGATTAGATGGTCTAGGACGAGGTGGGGTTGGAATGTTTGAGGATGGGCCGGTTTGAAGTTGAGCCGAGGCTGGTTCAGCTTGAGCCGAGGGTGGTTCGGATGGAGGTGGGTCGGAGTTTGAATGGTTTTGAGTGGTGGAGGGTGGTGATTGTGGGGCCGATTGCTCATTAGTGAAGAAAGGAAGTGGGTCTGGAAATATGGAGACTGAGGTGGGTGTTGTTAGAATAGGTGAAGGTTGGGGAGGGTTATAGGGGAAGATATGTTCATTGAAACGAACATATCGGGCGATGTAAAGGCGCTCGGTGGCAAGATCGAAGCACCGATAACTGTGGTGAGATGGACTGTAACCAAGAAAGACACATGGTGTAGAACGAAAGTCCGTTTTGTGATGGTTGTATGAGCGCAAGTAGGGAAAGCATTGACAACCAACGACACGCAGGAAGGTTTAATCTGGTTTATGGTTGTGGAGTTGTTGGTAAGGAGATTTATTGGAGGAAATGCGAGAAGGAAGACGGTTTATGAGGTAGACGGCTGTTTCAAAGGCGAAGTGCCAGAATCTTTGTGGGAGATTGGCTTTGGCTAGGAGGGTGAGACCTGTTTCAACAACGTGACGATTTCGACGCTCAACGGTTCCGTTTTGGGTACTGGTATATGGACAGGAACGTCGATGAATGATGCCAAGGGAGGTAAAAAAGGGTGATAAGTTTCGGAATTCTCCTCCCCAATCAGTGTGAACACTTGGACCCGTTAGGAGGGTAGTATGTGTAGTCTCGTCCTTCACGACAAAGATGGAAGAGTGAAATTCAAAGAAGACGTTATTTTCAAGATAACTGTTGGACAGATAAAAGGTTTTGTTTAGGTTTGGGACATGTATATTAAATAGATTAAAGGTTTTATTGGGTGAGTAGAATTTTGATGAGCCAATATGGAAAATAGGAAGAGGATTACCGTCACCAACATGGAGTGAGTCATTACCGTGATAACATTCGGAGTGGTCAAGGCTTGACAAGTCAGGAGAGGCGGACTGGTTGTAGCCGGTATCAGGTTTCCACATGTCATATTGCAATCGAGCATTTGAAAAATTAGCAAAGTTCGCCTGAGTAGGCTATCTGGATGAGGAAGAATCTGGCTAGTTAGGACATTGGGATGGAATATGACCTATCTGACACCTGTTGCAGTGACCGTACACCATTTGCTGAGTAGATACCCATGAAAACTTGTTAGAAGAGCCGATATCACGGCTGTCACGTTCCTGTTGTTGGAAGCACCACGCGAGTTACCTAAAAAATTACCACGACGTTGGCATCAGTTACTGTTGGAGCCAGAAAAGGAACGGGTAGTATAGTTGGCTTGTGGTTGCAGGGTAAAGGATGAAAGAGGGTTGAGTTGATACTCCAGTTGATTGGCTAGAAGTTGAAGGTTAGAAAGTTGAGATTGGACATCATTGAGGTTGGGTTGGTTGGTTTCGGTTGAGGCTGCAAAGGCCTGTGGTGGGGCATCAGCGTTTGATGGGCTGTGATGAACACTAAGCATGTAGTCGTGATTGTGAAAAAGTCCATGAAGTTCTTTAAAAACTGCAGGTGGTTGCCGGGTCAAAAGATTGGATTTGAGGCTGTGGTATTCCTCCCTGAGGCCTTATATAATGAGCATAACAAGGTCTTTGTCCTTCATAGGTTCACCAATGTTTGCAAGAGCAGAGGCGTATTCTTGTGCTCGAGTGAGGTATTCAGTTGGTTTTTCATCTCCCTTCATCATTATTCTAAGAAGTTTGGTTTTTAAAGTGTACTCACGTGAAGAGGTGTTTGGAGCATAAGCACGTTCCAGAGAAAGGCAGACTTCTCTGGAGGTTTGACCTTGAACATGCTGGAAGGCGGCTTCAGAAACGGTAGAGGTGAGAATCATGCGGATGTGGGCATCATTCGTTATCCAGTTAGGATAACTAGGGTTGTCAGATGTGGTGGAGCCTGATGTAACAGTTTTGGCTGGGCAGGGTATGGTTCCATCTATGTAACCATATAGGTTGTTGGAGATGAAGAAGGGTTCGATCATGGCTTTCCAATGACCATAGTTTGTGGGTGTTAGGCTGAATGCGAATTTGTGGGAGTTCAAGGTTGTTTTCTCTGTTGTAGTTAGGGCGGCGATGGCTGCCATGGGTGGAGTAAAGGCTGAAGGAAAAGGAAAAAAAGAGAGAGAGATTAGGGTTGGTCGGAGTAAAGGGGAAGAGAAGGCCGAAGGTTGGTCGGCTGTTTAGATTAGGGTTTACTTGGCTCTGATACCAAGTTAAACCGTGTATTTGTTATTGATTGAATTTGTGATACAAAGAAGTCATATAAATAGGACCATTGCCTAGCTATTATAAGGAAAATAAATCATTTACAATCAGTGAGATAAATCAATGGTAGATATTATATGATCACATAAATCTCTGCCTTTAATTCTGTCTAATACCTACTATTTTGGGTTCCAAAAAAGGTGAACACTTTTATGTGAAATGCAAATATGGATCACATCCCTACTACTCAGCCCTAGTCTGGAGTAATATTTGTCGGGTATGACTCAGTGTAGGTTGTGTAGCAAGGGAGATGAAAACAACGGCCATTTGCTCACGGCTTGCTTTTTTGCGTGTTGAGTTAGGCCAGCAATTAGCGCATGGTGTCGCATCCCACCCATTTACGCCTATACGGTTGGTGACTTGATTAAAGTTCATAAACACACTAGGATGGATCAGAAGAAGGCCAAAGTCATTCAGGCAATGGTGTTCACGTCAAGTTGGCGCATATGGAAATCGAGGAATGAAGCCATCTTTTCGGAAAAAAAGAAGCGAATGTGACGAAAACGGTGGGAAACATTAAGTCGCTTTGATATCTTTGGATCAAAAATAGGTCTCCTTACAAGCATATGATGTGGAAAGATTGGTGTAACTTTAATTTGTCGCTTCTTGTTTTTGGTTCTTGCTAGTACGGTGTGTTAATGAAAGTTGCCATTCAAAAAAAAAAGAATTAATTTAAGATTAGTCTTTCATACTCTTTGATATGTTCTGATTCTTTTCAGGACGATTTTTCACTCATAGTTTATTGATCGCAGTAGCTCTACTTTTCAATCCCTGTTAATTATGGTTGATCATAATAACTTGATGATATGGCTGTAAACAAGTCAAGCCGAGTAAGGGTTGGCTTGCACTCGACTTTTTAATCTTACCGAACTGAAATGTTGGTCTGAGGCCTAACTTGTCAAAAGCTCAAGACTTATTAGGTTGAAACGGTTATTTAAAAAAAGATCGATTTTCTAGTTTTTGTATTTTTCACACATAACAAGGGGTTGGAACATTTATTTAAAAATTGATTGATTTTATAATTTTTGTATTTTTTCCACACATAACGAAATGCATAAAACCAATAAACAATAAATAAAACGGTATTTAAGCTAATAGAATAGGATTTACTAATTAAAAACCATTTCCTGAAAAACGGTATTTAGGCTAATAGAATAGGATTTACTATAAATGAAGTTTGTCTTTTATTTAAAGGAGTCAAACGGGTGAGCCACCAAATCGGCTAACGAGCAAACCATGAACCGAACCTACTTTGGCTTGGGTTCAGCTCGTTTACATACCGAGCCAAGCCAGTTTGGCTCATTTAAAACCGAGCTATTTTCAAGTTTTTTTCGAGGGAACTTCACGCGACCTTCCAGCTTTTTAAATAGCTCTACTCGATGACCAGTCATTTTTTCTCATTTACGTTTTTGTAGATTTATGTACTCTTTGCTATTTCAATGTCAATTTGGTTCTAGCTGCTTCAACTTGTATTGAAAAGACAACACTTTCTTCCAATATATTTTCTACTTTATTTACTTAAAAAATTACAGAACTAATTGTTATTGCACAGAGTATATTTGGCTTAAGATAATTCATTCTATTCACAACAATATATATATATATACACACACATACACGTACACTAGCATACATTAAGGAGTAATACATTGAGGCCCCATAATTATCTTACGACAGACTTTGACTAATCTGAATTTTAAATAATTTGAATGATATTACGATTTAGTCCCTGAAGATATTACGGGGCCCGCAAGATGGAGGATCCGTCAGAGACTTCAATCTTGGATCTAAGTGATGTGAATTGAGCCCGAGAAAGTGATTTAGTGGGTACATCAGCAAGTTGGTCTTTGGAGTTGACGTGAGGAACCTTTAGAGCACCGACGGTAACTTTTTCTGACACGAAGTGGTAATCTAGTGCGATGTGCTTGATGGGGTTAGCACAAACGTAAGTGGCACCTGTGTTGTCGGGGTATAGGTGTGGTGGCTCTTTGAATGATATGCCCAATTCAATTAAGAGGTTTGGATCCCATGACAATTCAGCTGCGGTGTTTGCGAGTGCCTTGTACCCCTCTTCAGTGGAGGAGCTGGAAACTGACTTTTTCCTAACCAATTTCCATGAGATGATATTCGAGCCAAGGTATAATATGTAAGCGGTAGTAGATCGACTGGCAATTGTAACACCTCCTCCATCCGAATTAGAGAATGCATTTAGTTCCAAGGGAGAATGCCGATTAAGAAATAAACCATTATACATAGTATCTATAAGGTAGCGAAGCAACCGCTTTAAGCTTGCCAACATGTTTGGCTCGATGAGTGCATAAAATGTGAGAGTTTATTCACCGCAAAAGAGATGTCAGGCCTTGTGTACGATAAGTATTGCAGTGACCCGGCAAGCTTTTGGTAAGGAGTCAGGTCCACTTAGGGAGTTTCATCAGTGTGTGTGAGAACTTGAGAAGTGCTCAAAGGTGTGTTTTGACAATCTTTGCTCCATCCATACCATGTCGAGTAAGTAAGTCGCAGATGCGATTGTGTTGAGACCAAAAAAAAAAAAAAAACCCATGTGATGTAGAGATTAGTTCCACACCTAGAAAATTACTAAGTCGACAAAGGTCTTTAAGAGAGAATCGAGAAGCAAGATTAGACAAACATTTTTTTTATTTATGAAAATGGAGTCATTGTCGGTTAGGAAGACATAAACCAAGAAGTAGCATGTGACCTCGTTATGATTATAGATAAAAAGCGATGCATCCGCTAGAGACTGTTTGACTCAAAATCAATGAGAAACGAGTTTAATGCCATATACCATGGGCGCAGTGCTTCTTTAAGGCTGTACAGAGATTTTTCGAGCTTACAAATATGGTGTGGGTATTGAGGATGACATATCCCGGGGGTTGAACCATGTAAACCTCTTTTTGTAATGCTTCATGCAAGAAGACGTTATTAACATCAAGTTGATGTAGTGGCATACCTCAAGATAGAGCAATGGAGAGAAGGGTTCAAATTGTGACGGATTTGGTAACAGGACTAAAAGTGTCAAAATAATCTTTCCTGTATTGTTGTAAAAAGCCCTTCGCTATAAGGTGGGCTTTGTACTTCGCAACCGAACCGTCCGGGTTTCGTTTGATACGAAAGACCCATATACAACCAATGGGGTTATGATTGTGGGGTGGAACTGGCTCCCACGTGTGATTCTAAAGTAGAGCATTATATTCCGTATCCATGGCTTTGCGCTAAAGTGGGTCTTTGGCGCATATGTTTTATCCATAAGTTTCCCTAATAGTTTAACACTAGTACTTACTCTCCATGACGGAACTAGCCAAGGCATCCCAACTTATTTTTTTGGAGATTAGGAGTATCCTTTGTATAAAACCAGAAAAAAAATTAACGTTACGAAAACGATACACTAGCTCCCCCCTGCTTACTCTCACGCTAGGAGCTCTGGCGCAAAGAAACCATAATCTCTGTGGCGAGGGTAATTGGTGTTGTCATATGTAGGAACTATTAGGTAATACTAGTTATTGGAGCCAAAGGATATTTCTCAGATCAAGTACATGAAGGTCTCTAAACGCTACACTTCATGAAGGAAAACTCAACAAGAGTCTACTCCGAATGATAATGTTAATTTATTTTCGTGATAGGAAGGCAAAACAAATACCCCATATTTATTTCACATCGGTAACGCATAAATGCGTTCTAGCATGCCTGAAACAAAAAAAGAAGTGGATGTTGATATGGAAACATTCTATCCATTCTCCTTGCATACTTGTATTCATTAATTACAATACATGCCGCTACAAACTTCGACTTCAAATCAAATTCAACAATTGCAGTGCTAATCGAGGGTCAATCAAAATGTAGTAAATGAGAAACGAATATCTGTACACATAGCGAAGTAAGAATACAAGAAGTATGAAGGCCAAGATAACCCCACCAATCAAAAATAAACCCCGAAAATTATGAAAGGTTAGAATTGTTGGCACCTGTTGAGAATCATCGGGTAAAAAAGATGAATCTTTCTTGAACCATTTCTTTTCCATTTTCAATAGCTTCCCTTCCTCTCTTAGTTTTAAAATTTCCCTTGATATATCGGGTACCAATGGTGATCCTTTTTGAAAGACCTGAAACAAATGATATATTAATATGCATGTGTGGATCTATTAGGGGTTTCTCGTTTGTGTGCTTAGGGGATAGTGCTTTCACGGTGGGTCAGGCTGCTTCGGGTAAAATGACCAAACACTAGAAAGCGTGTTTTGACAACCAACACGTGTTTATCCCATTTGCTTTTGATGCTTTTGGTTTCCTAGCGCCAGAGGCTGTGGACCTACTTAGTCGAGTTCAAAGGGTCATGCATAGTAATGTTATGAACCCGAGATCTATGAACGTAGTTTTTAAAAGACTTAGTTTTGCTATTCAAAAAGGGGCAGCGGCGCTACTTGTTGCCCGTCTACCATCTATCTCGATGAAAATTTATATAACAATAATATTTTAAGTTTTAAATTAATATAGCAGGTTGGCTTTTGAATAGCAAACTTAATTAAAAGGATCACTTTTTGTAAGGAGCAACAAAAATACAAAGTAACTGATTATATAAAGACATGTACTAGACATACAATAAGCAAAGGCCAAAGTGTGTTCTACAGGATTAGGTTTGGATGTGTTTTTCATCGTTTAAAGCTGTAATAAGTAGGTATTTTGTTGTTTGAGTAATAATGGATTAACTATTTAAAAAATCTTAATATTTAAGAAACCAATACAAATGATCAAATCAAACATTCTGGTGAAAAAAAGACACATCTTGTGAGAAGAAAACAATTGTATATCAAATGTTAGAGAAGAAATGGACTTACAAAGCCAAACCCATTAGTACTGGGTTCATAAGAGATCAAACGGTGGACACTACCATACTTTGCTAAGAACAGCTTGATATACGGGAACTCGTCCATAATAGCAACAACACCATCCTTCTTACTTCCTCCTGCTAACCCCCTTGCATATTCGCTGACGAGTTATAGGGTTTGAGAGACGGGTCGTTAAGATTTGAATTGTTAATGATAACTCCTTCAATAAAGGAACCACTATGGTATCCTATGTCAATCCCCCTTCGGTTTAACTCAATTTGCTGAACCGTTAACATGGAACTCAAAGCAGCACTATAACATGCAAGCATTATGAGGACTATGAATAGCCAGGAAATAACTAAAAACCTTGAAAAATTACTGAATAATGTCCCTCCTGAAAGACAATTAACGAATTATGTTAATGGGTAGCTTAAGGCTACTTAATTGTTTCAAGGTTAATAATTACTTTCTTGAAAAAGAAAACAAAAGAACCATAGGTTTTGGGAAGGATAACAATATTTGGTTTTGGGAAGCATATCTGTTATATTTTTGTAGTCTCCTACACTTAGTATGGAAATAGGTCTCCTACACTTCGCATAGAAATAGATCCTTGTACAGGAACATCCCCCCTCTCTCTCTCTATATATATATATATTGGAATGATAATAAGAAAACTAATTCTTATTAAGAAAAACCAGAAAACTCTATATTACATGTATGCAATATATCATATGTCGTATATATGCAATGTAAATATATGTAAAGTATGATATACTCATATATATAATATAATGTTTTCTGGTTTTCTCACGATCCTTTCCCTTATTATATATATATATATATATATATATGGTAAGGTGATGCTAAAAAGACAATTTTTGATCTCTGAGAAGTGTGAGAAGGATTTTTAACCACGAAGTTTCATAGCGTGTTAAATTTCATGATGTTTTATATTTTTAAACATGATGTCATGTATATGACACCATGCTCCATGCCTAAAATGTAAACACAATGCTTAAAACTCCTTCTCACATGTCTTAAAAATGCTTTTTAACCAAAACATAAAGGGTTGTAAATGATGATAACCATTATGTAAATAGGAAATCATTTTATTTGAATCCTTTTAATGAAAATGACATTTTGGAGATTCTGGCGTAGAAGACTAGTTGAATATAATGGGTTACATTGTGCATTGATTGTATCAATTAATTATGGTAATGGAGGTTACGTTGTGACATTGATTGTATCAATTAATTATGTTTTCTGCACATTTTAGTTTGGAGGCACATGTTAAATTTCCTACACGTAATAAATTATTTTACCAATTATTAAACTTATACTACACATATCAAGTTTGGCGTTATGCAATAAACCATCTATACTTTTCAAAAAAAAAAATGCAATAAACCATCTATTGTCACACAAGTTTGGCAATATGCACATTTCAATCAACAATTCGGGTTATTATATTCACAAGTTTGAGAAATGTGGATGGTTGACAACTGTTCTTCAACATGGTATTTGTTATGTTAGCTGCAAAAAATGGGAATCTCATACGTGTTAATCTAAGCCTGAACCAACTAATGTTCACATATGGATATCAATTTTTGATCTATAGTTTAGTTTATGTATATGACGCAAAGCAGAAGCGCAAACTCTTCATAGGGGAAAAGTAATAATCGATTGAGAAAACTAATATATCAAGCTCACTTCTATAGGAGAGTTCTAAATTTACCAATGGGGTTGGTGGCCAATTGGCAAAGCTTTAGGAACACATATGTTTAGAGACTTAGGGTTGAAGTCTCACAGACGGCATGAATAAAGAAACTCACTTCGACAACTATTAGCAAATCTTAAACTTTAAAAGTGACGCCTAAATAAAAGTGTAATTGCTCATGTCAAAGATTCACATGACCAAGCATAAATAAATTAAGCCACTAATATCAGGGAATTGAAAAGTAGTTAATTCGAAATCAGAGTTCCAGTTGATGATATTAGGACCCAAGGGTTGTGGTCCGGCCAACTGAGAGGTTTTGTCCATTACTTAGACTCGTAGCTTTAGATGCAGTGAAGTTTATGTATTTTTAAGTTGTACCCTTTTTATAGTCCATTTGCCTTTGTGTAGTTCCCTAAGTATGAGTCTATTAGCTCTTGGATCAAACCCATATGAGGAATGGTGGTAATATAGGTCAAATAGTTTGTCGAAGATGAAGTGATATCATGATGGATACAATGACACGGGAGAGATGTATCAAAAAGTCACACAAATTGGCTTTTGCTTGGGTGTTGGTTGAAGTCTCAACTAAGAGTGACCTATATTGTCTTCTTTTAATGAATATCTTGGTGTTACTTCCTGTTGTCTTCTTTTAATGAATATCTTGGTGTTACTTGATTGTCCATAAGTATAAATGGAAACCACCATGTTGCTCTTATTGTTTTGATTTTGGGCACATTACATATGCTTGTGGGATTAAACCCTCAAAAGTGTCCCACTGATTTGGTGAAAAGTAATAGGGTGCAAAAGGTCTTGACAGATGCAAAACCAAATGCTGTCTTTACACATGTATAATAGAGGAACAAGCCTTCTAAGACTCAGTCCACATCAAAGCAATATAGGCGATCGGATTTCTAGTTGGAAAAGAAGGAAGTCTAACTTTGAGTATCAACCAAAGAAATCTATTTTTGAGATTATAGTGACATCCACCCAAGGTAGAGAACATGTTCAGGTTTCTGTTCATTTACGTTATATGCCGGAGGTCGACGGGCAGGGGATGTCCCCATACCCGGTAGTCTTAGATTTATTTGTCTTTCTTTGTTAGTTGGATGTTTGGTCTCTTGTTTAGATTCCTGGTTTTGGGTTAGTTCAGTTTAGTGTTTTGTTTAGCTGCCTTTTGTCCCCTTGAAAAAATGACACGAGGTGTAATTTTTTTTTCCAACTCTATTAATATAATTTTCCGAAGCCGTATAGTACGCTTAGGCTCCTTTATCTAGGGGTGTTCAAAAACATCCGGATCCAAAACCGACTCCGTAATACTCGAAAATCCATATCCGAAATATCCCAAATTTTGAATATCCGTAAACCGGATAATTCGAATTTTCGGATTTAAATATCAATTTCTAAAACTTTGGATAATCAGATAAATTATCTGATATCCGAAAATTAAAAAGAAATAGTATATATGGGATGGGGTTCTAGAGTGAATAAAGTTTTTATGCACCTAGTCGCCGACCTAAGCTCCTCTAAATGTCACGCGTAAAACGGAAGCTGTAAAGTAGTTTTTACGTATGTTTGAAAAATGGTTTTATGTAAGTTGTCGAATGTAAAGTATTTTTTTGCTCATGGTGTTTAATGAAAAAAATGTTTTTACGCCCCTGATCGTTAGTCTGAGCTCCTCCAAACATCACGCATAAATCTATTTTCAAACGTATGTAAAAACGGAACGCATAGATGTTTAGTTATTACATATGTTTGAAATATTTTTCTCGTACGTTGTCGAATGCAAAAACATTTTCGCGCACGGTGTCTAATGTAAAAAAATGTTTTTTATTAACACACAATAAAAAATGTTATTTTACGTCCCTGATCGTCGGCCCGAGCTTCTTTAAATGTTTGTGGAATGTAAACGCTCTGTTTTTCTTTAATTTTCGTAGGTGTTGGGGCTTTTATATTCAAATGACGAGGATAACGAACAAAAAATAAAGATTAAAATCAGAGATTGAATTCGTTTTATTTTTATACATGTAGTTTTTTTTGTATACAAAATAATGTGTTATAATTAATTCTTTTTTAAATAGATAAATGTAATTAATGTTGACATGAAAAGTGATGTAGTCTATTATGTTTGATTGTTTGTTTGACAAGTTGACATAAATAATACTGAAGTCAACTTTTCCAAAAATACTCATTTTGTACTATTTATTATTTTTTAATCAATAAAATCACTACAAAACAAATCAAAGTTAAACAATTCAATCTCAACCACTCATATACTAGAGATCTAAGGTGGATAATAGTTACTTTGGTTTTTGCATCTAAAAGTTGTTTCTATTTTAACCAATCCTTATATTTATATATATATCATGTGAGTTCAATGTATAGTTTAAACATAGAAAAAATTAGTAAATAACTGAATTTGCATGTGGATTTATGAATATATTTTTTTCTTTTTTAACGTTGGAGATTTGGATAATCAAATACAGGATGAGTTTTCACTATGCATAAAACAGATTTTTTGATTTTTTTTATAAATTCGGATATTTGTTTAAATATCCTGAATTTTCGAATACCGCTTTGTATACTAATATTCACTATTAGAAATTTTCGGATATACGGAAAATCGGATAAACCGATCTTAAACACCACTACCTAATTTATCAACTCATTATCTAATTTCTAATAACATCCAAGCACTTCCTGTAGTATAGGAGGGAGAGAGAGAGAGAGAGAAGATTACTTTGACTAAAGGTAAGTGTAGAGAAAGAAAACCAGAGGGCATGTCCAACTACGTCTTGCCATGGACCTTGAAACATTGGGTTTATAGGAGATTCAATAAGCCATATTGTTGCTCCGATTATGAAAAAAGAGCAAGTAAGTGCAACCCACAAGCTTGTATCGAGGGGCTCCAAAAACCACCACATGTTTCTCCGATTATAATCATTTCTTGCTACCGTTCCAAGGCCTACATCGGTGTAAGGAATTGTGAATTCAACGTATAAGGACCTACTGGCAGTAATCGTGATATCCCGATAAGTGCATCATAATTCTGGATCACAAAAAAACGAGTTATTCCTTATCTCAAAGTATATTGACTTGCATATATGCTAGTAACTTTGTATTAAATATTAGATATCCTAGTTTATTAAAAACTAAATTAAACCAACTAAAATTTAGAAAGCAAAAAATAATATATATTTCAAAAGTGAAGGTGTAGAGTGTGGAAAGAATCGGGGGTCTATTACATCACAAATATATTTGTGTACCAGACACAAATAGTTTGATAATCATTTTCAAAGCACAAATCCAAATGTCCCTGAATGAATTATACCTGAAGATAGACATCGGATACATGGTCATCGTATGTTTTTGGGTTATTCCTATCCTGGAAAGATAATGGATCAACGAATTCGTATGGTACATCATATGGTAACGCTTCAAGTGCAGCATTGAACACATCTACACATAAACCTTTTGCAACAATTGCATTGGTTCCATGATTGTGTTCTATGGTTAAGAATTCTTCAAATCCATGTGCCACAAGAACACCGATTCGTAGCTTTTTACTCTTTTGCAATACCAAACGTCTTGGAGGGGTCATAGATCCTCCAGGCCAGATTATGCCTTCTAAAAACATGGTGATGCCATCGTCTTCCGTCCAAACCCCAACTCTTCTCTCACCTTTCCCGATCACATTCACTATTTCAAGCGGCTGCTTAGCAACGAATTTCATGTTTACAAGATGAAACTCACCACTCAAGCCCTTGAATCTAACATTTATCAACTCTTTCAATAATGTCGTTCCAGTTTCCATATTTGTGAGATCCATAGCCATGATAGGTTCAGCAGCCGTTGCTATTGCAAAAATTGCATCATATGCCAATATGTTAAAGATATTTGGGTTGCCAAAGAGAGATTCTTTTCTCACTCTTGTAGTAAAGTTATGGAGTTGATTTGATGATGGTATAAGGTATCTTAAACCTAAAGCTCCTTGAAATGATTCAAGAACTTTTCCATCTAACTCCACAGACCCTGCAAATAGCCTACTGTTATGAGTGGGACTATACTTGCTATGTTTGTTTTTTTTATTTGTTTCATCGAACTCAACTGGATCAAGGAAATTCATCGTCTTATCTGTTACTATCCAAGCATATCCTTGTGTCATCAATCCCACTCTTTTTGCGTATGCCAAAACACGAAATGCTAGAGAATGAGAGACATGAATGATAAACACCCTTTCTTGCAAATCTGAGAGCTTACGAAGCTCCTCAACTATTTGATCATCCGTTGCTGATGAAGAAATCGCGCTCTTATAACGGATATTAACTTTTTTTTCTTGAAAATAAATGATTATATAGGGTACACTTTCTCTCCCGGATTCACTGTCTTCATGAATAAGAATGACGTCCTTCCATTTAAATGATTCTGCAATGGCTGCTAGACCCTTCCACTGAATGGTCTCATCTTGTGTCATTTGAAGTAAGTAACGATGTGCAGTTGAGTCAATTGATGGGCTCGCGGTTAACAAAAGAACAGGAACTTTGATTTTATCTCCCAAAATGCTTAAGAACTTTGCTTTGAGCGATGTTTCTGCTACAATTACTGCTTGCACTTTAAGATTTTCTAGAAGGTCAAAAGCTGTAATGTGCAAATGAGAATAGTCAGATAAAACGACACACAGAATCAAGGTGCTGTTAAGATATGGTGTATACTTTCAAAATGGTTATTAGATACATTAGTTGTCACAAAAATCTACAGCAATAGATAGTTTAATTGTCTCTATGGTGCTTGTTGTAACAACTTTTATAAAGTTGTTGATAAATTCCAATTATTTCTAAATGTGTTGATTAGTTTCATTGCATTTATAGCAAACAAATTATCCACATAGAAGCAGGCCACCCAACCACAAAAACGACTTACTGTGACTCCAATAATCAGTTGCAAAACTCATGACCTAACACACCCTAACTTCGTAATATATATGACATAAATAAGTGACACTATGTAAGGGTGTTAACTGTGTCGGGTTGATGCGCTGGATTCTTCAACCCTAACCCGACTGATATATATATATATATATTTGTCGTGTCGTGTCGGACCTACTTAATATCGTGTCGTACCTGTGATCGTACTTCGGATTGACCGGTTAAAATTCAAGTTGTGAACATAACTAATAACTGATCACTTCGTAACAATTATAGAATCATTTACTTAAAAAATTGAAATATTTTGGTAATTGTTTTTATTTCTTTATGTCATTTTCAATTATCCAACTTTTGATTTATATATTTAGCTAGATTAGAAGAAAAGGACGTAAAACATTATAGAATGGGTAGTTAAAACTAAGAAAAGAATCACTTTTAAATGTTAATAGTCAGAGAAAATTTGATAATCAAAATATTTAACTCTAATTTTAACCGTTTTCATACCTTAAGTTTAAATATAGAGATACTGGGTTTGAATAACCTAAACTTTCACCAATTGGCTGATAACATTCCTACATTTCGAGTTGTATCACAACACTCCAAATTTTCAACTTATTAGCCGATATCACTCCAAAACTAACTGGTTTTTTGCTGACTTGGTAGTTGTGTGTTGACGTGGCATCTGACGTGGAATTTATTTATGCATGGCAGATGATGAAGCATCTGACGTGGTATCTAACTTGGTTTTTTGATGACGTGGTAGCTAATGTGACATATGACTTGGCATTTTTTATGACATGCAGCTGATGTGGCACTAGTTTGGTGACATGGCTGCTCATGTGAGCAAACTAGGTTAATTTGGTAGTGCTATCAGCAAATAAGTTGGGAGTGATGTGGTACAAATCGAAAATTAGGAGTGTTATTGGCCGATTGGTAAAATTTGGGGTTATTTAAATCAAATATCCCTTATATATATATAGAGGGTAAGGTTCATTTCGGAACCACTCTAATTGCGAGAACTATGAAACCAATGCGAACAAAACAAAATAAACCCACTCCACCACCACCGAAAACCTAAACATCTACCCCCACCCCACCAGCACCCAAAAACCTAAACCCCCACCCCCTCCCTAGAAAAGAATAAAAGAAAAAGAAAAATTATACCTCACCAAACCTCCCCCACCCCCAAAAAACCTAAAAAGGCCTAACCCCCCACATCCTAAAAACCTACCCCCCCAAGCTAAATGCTAAGTATTTTTTTTGTTGTGTTAACACTAGTTCTTGTGGTTCTCGCAATAAAGGGTGGTTCTTAACGAATCTTTATCCTAGTGAACAACCCCCTTGATTGTGAACACTAGTGAACTAATCTTAACACTTGATTATAAATACATAAGTGTAAATCAATAGCCAGGATTTGATGATGAAAATACACTTGCGTATTTTACGATTTGATGATGTTATCAATGGCCAGGATTTGTTCACTCAGTTCACAAATACACTAGTGTTCAACCTAGAACCCCACCCTATATATATTCTAAATCACTTAAACTGGTTTAAAGGTAACACACTTACTAAACTAGTTGTGTTTGATTAACCGTTTATTAAACTAATCAGGTTTTAACCTGTTTAAGTAACAGTTTATGTTAATCGATACAAACCTGTATTATTTCATGTGGTGTTCAAACCGTGTCATGAAGACCGCCCTGGACATTAGTGTAATTTAGCTAGAACACTTATACAAGTAAATGACATAGTGACTTAGGACCCATTTACTAATTTACATATGAACTAGTGGCAAAACCTGCAAATTGTGGTGGGTTGTTAAGATTTGTAAGACTTGGTTTTAATGACTTATGCATTAGTATTCATTCCGCAAAACAAAATCATGATGAAAAGCCGTTAAAAGAATCACATAGAAAGGACAAATACAAAATTTTATAAAACATCTCATTTTAAAGGGTTATTGGATTTTAATAATTCTAAGTTTCACATGATAACCGATAATAATCCTAACTTAAAAAATTACCTATAACAATCCCAAATTGTAAGAGTTTGGCCCTCATCAATCCTTTTCTAACTATAACCCAGTTAGTTTTTGTTGACTTGGACGCTGACATTGATGCTGATGTATAAAAAAAATAGTTGGTTCATTATGTGGATGATGACCTAGATATTGATATGAAAAAAATGATTTTTTATTATATAATAGACATATATACACACATACTCACCATCTTCACCATCACCATACCACCTCAGTACCACCATAACAACCCAACCTTTGTCTTCAATCCTACCGGAAACCACCACCAACCACCACCGCCACCGCCACCACCACACCAACGTCACCACCTAGGTTTCTGTTTCGGTTCAAGTCCAAATTTCCGGCAGGTATCAAGGTTAGGTCGCTAGATATAAGATGAGAATTGAAGAACTAGGTCGATGATTTGGGGATGAACATGAGATCGGTGGTGGTTATTGGTGAAGGAAGGTGGTGATGTAAAGGATGACGATGGTGGTTAGCAGCTGTGATGGTAGGTGGTGGTGGAGATGCTGGTGGTGTTGGTGGAGATGGCAGTGGTGGTGGGCGGTGTAGGTGGCTATGGTGGTGGTGGAGATGATGTGGTTATGAGAGTGCCAAAGTGTTGTCCACATTAGCAAATAATAAAGTTGTGTGCCACGATAGCAAACTAACCGGGCTATAACGAGTTAAAAAAGGATTGATAGGGGTCAATTTCTTTTAAGTTGGGATTGTTAGAGCAAATTTTTCAGCTGAAATTATTATCGGTTAACAGGTGAATCTTATGATTATTAAAATCCAACAACTCCATTTTAATGGAAGTAAAAGTAAAACAACAAAAAAAAGTAAAAGAAAAAGAAACTTTGACGACTTCTACATTTAATAGGAAACAAAAGTTAACCCCGTTAATTGTTTTTAAGCATTTTTTTTATTTTTTTATAGTTTTTTACTTTTTTTATTAAAAAGGCTTCGACATGTATTTAAATGCAAAAGCTCCGAAATTATAAAAAATTAACATGTTAAATTGTAGTCTTATTATTTGTTTAACATATTAAATACACTGTTCTTTGGTACTCCATTTAATCCAACCCTTATATATATATATATGGTAAAATGGAAAATTATACGAGTTGTGAAAACTTATAAAACTCGGCCTTACGAAAGCTTTTTTCCAATTTTTTTTACCAAAAATCCCAATAAAATCAACTTTCCAAAAAAAACTAGTTTTTTTAATTTACGGCAGGCGTAAATGCTGTAAAAAGTGATATCATACTTATGTTATCACCTTTTTACAGCTGCTGTAAGGGGCTAAAAAACACCACTGAATTTTTTTTAATTTTTTTACGAAAGTCTTTTTAAATATTTTCATTTAGGAGTGTGAAAAATAGGGGCAAAACTCACATGGGAAGACTGAGTTCTTTAAGTTCTATTTACCTAGAGTGGTTTTCCCTTAATCTTGATCCTATATATATATATATAATATATATAATATGTATATATATATAAAATATATATAATATGTATGGTACGTATACAATGTGGGTAATGGTTTAATGTAACGGTCTGCAAAATTAATTTGAAGTGAATTGCAAGTTTTGTCCTTTACCTTTATACCTAATTTCTAGCGGTGTTCTTTGTCTTTGAAAGTGATGAGTTTTGTCCTTTGACCCTAAACTAGATAAATTTTTCTGTTAAATCTGATCATGCGCTTACACATGAGGACAATTTTGTTATTCACCATTTCAAGGACTAATTATGTAAATAACCTAAATACCTAACCATTATATGTAAATAATTGTCCCTCACCACCCACCTCTTTACCACCAGCAAGCACCACCACTCCACCACAACCCACCCTTTTACCACTAGCAACGACCACCCACTCCACTGCCCCCTCCCCCACCTGCTAAACCACTGCCAACAAAACCACTCGATTTACAATTGAGATGGGAACATGATTAACATCATAATAGTAAAAATGAGCATTATCCATTTGAAACCGTATCAACATTATCCCCCTTTCCCACATTTCAATATAATCTCCATTTCACACATTTCAACCGTATCAACAACACTAATCATACAAAGCGATTTCGTGAGTGCTGAGGTGCTTTTACCTGATAAGTTGACCGAACCCCTCCAAACCTGAGGCGCTTTTAACTAATCAACAACACTTCCACATTTCAACACTATCTTTTTTCCATTTCCCCTCATCAAAAAAACCAAACCCCTGCAAATATGATAAAGTTGACCGAACCACTCCAACCACCATCTGGACACCATGATAGCTTCCAACCGAAACACTCCAACCATCATCATTGTCGCCGGAGCACCCTTCACCTTGCCGAAAAGTTTCTAAAACAGGTTCGTGGTTCACAGATCCGACTAAGGAATGGGCTCAGGTATAACGAATACCTTAATTTGAGACCGACAATGAGCGGCATCTGTTTGGGTTAGGGTTTCGTTGATCTATGATGGTGAGACGAAGGCGGCGGCGCAACTAGGGTTTCACCAAGGAGAATCATGGTGTGACGGTGATGTTGGAGAGTGGTGGAGGGTGGTGGCTAAAGGTGGTTGTTGGTGGTTAATGGTGGCGGTGGATAGAGGTAGAGAGAGAGAGAGATCTAGAGAGAGAGGCATACAAGATTTTTCTTTATATATATCAGAGGGTCAATAAGAAAATAAAAAGAATTTTTTTTAAGAATAAAAAATAAGAAATTTTAATCAATACAAATGCTTCATTTTATTTATTTACTTTTTGTATTTAATATTAGTGTAAGGGTATATTGGTAAACTTAGATAGATTATTAATTGATAGTTTTTTTAATAGCTAACTATATTAAATATGGTAACCTGTTTTCAAAAATATATTTTTTCATAGAAAAAAATAATTTAAAGTGTATATAAATTACGAGGTGTGTAGGATTAATTACGAGTTGTGTAGGATAAATTACGACATATATAAGATAAATTTCAAAATGTTAGGATCATTTTGATATGTGTAGGCAAAAATTTTAGTGTGGTGAATGATACTGTTTATGACTAATTAATTAGTCAAAGATAATAATAAATTGAGATGAAAGAAAAACTATTTAATGTTTTACAATTGTATCATTTGTTCTTTTTATTCTCAGTTTAATTTTCTTCTCAATTTAATTTTTTTTCTTAAATGAACCTCCCCTATACATATAATAATAATCTATTAAATTTGTATATTTATTTTTGCTTCATTTGTTACTTTTTTAAAAATAAAATGGTAAAAAGACTAAACTACCCTTTTGTGATATGATTTAACAAAAAAATAAAAATATATATTAGGTTTGGGCCAAAAGACATAACGTGTAGCAAATAGAAACATTAAGTACAAAACTCCATTTTTAAAGACAAAGAACACTGCTTCGCTTGAAATTAAATTTAAAAATAAAGAACAAAATTTACTATTCACTCTTAATATGTATAAATGTGGGTAACGATGTAATCTTTAGGTCACACATAACATTGTCTAGAAAACAAACTACTCCAACATGTATATTTTTTAAAGTATATACTCATATAAAAAATTAAATATGTCGGTATAGAAAGCATTTTTTTTAATTCATCGATAACCATGTCGCTAAAAAGTCTGTTGTTAATCCATCATTTTTTTTTTGGAAATGAGATTACCCCCGCACCCGTCAGATTGGCTATCCGTACATGCATTTACCAAGTCGTCAACTATGTCGCTAAAAGGGTGTGTCGTTAATCCATTGCTAATATTTTCAGATATCCGATTATCTGTGCCTTTAGTTTTCAACGGAGTATCACAGATGGATTTCTGTGAGTACAATCCATTAGCAACGGATTGTCAGATTGGCTATGGGTTACATTTACTAACAAATCAGGTCGTCATATATAGTCATTCATTCATTCATTCATTTTGTAGTGTCTCGTAGAGTGTCACTACTTTGACATATGGACCAACCCAACCTCGGCCACTCTTATAAGAAAATCAATTGCCATGACCAATTACTCAACCTATCTAATGGGTCCATTTTGTCACCAATAGAAGACAATAATGAAATATTCCATAAGCATTTTACTTTTGAGAATTGCATAATGTAAAGAAATGAGTGTAACCTGCTGTTAAAGCGCGTAAAGGGTCTCCTTCCGAATCCCTTGTGTGCAAAACCAGCCTCGTGTTATACTCATCATTTAAAGAGTAAAAATCTGAAATTGCAATGCAAATGCAGCTATGAAGCATCTGCCCAAACGACGATCTCATATCAAGAATGACCCCTACGGGTATCTCATGCTTACCGCTAGAACTAGTATTGACAATGAGTGGTGGACGTGACCACCCATGTAATTGATTCGGTATGTTCATGAGCAGTATAAACGAAATAATGATGTGTTTTCTGTAACCCATGAGCTCCATCGTATGAAAATGTGTTGTTTGATTGGTATCTTACCAGAAATTTATTCAAGTCAAAACTTTCAAAATGTCAACTAGCGATGTTAATTAGTATAATAGGAATGCGGATTACGTACAAGGCACATTTATAAACTTTCCAGGAATATATTAAATAGTAAAAATAGTATTGAAGAAACATCATGTTTAATAAATTTCAATAAAAGTCGTCCTATATATAATGGTTCAGCAATTGAAACGAAAAATGAATAAAAAAATTGGCCCAAACTAATTAGACTTGGTCTTAGCAATAATGTAAAATTTGAAGAAATATGGTAGCACTTGAGTGATGAGTACAAACTAATTAACTAGGAGACTTGAACTTTTGTATTCACAATGATGTTACATGAGATGACTGCCGTCATAATCAGGAGTATATAATGTTCTTATTGGTTGATCGAGTGAAAAAAGTCCAGCAACTCTTCCTCTGACATTCAAAGCTGAAGGTAATACGTAGTTTCCTGAAGAAAAGAAAAATTCAACTGTCTTGGAAATTTTATTGTCGATAGATTATGATTTAGTTCACGACAATGACACATATTATTTTGATATTCTATTGATTTAACACCTTTTATTTTGGTTATAGTTTTCTTAATCTGGAGAACAATTAAAAGAGAATGATGTAATCAACATGCTGATGGAATATTATGTATGTGATAAATTCTTTTTTGTGCAAGTTCGTTTTTTAATCCATGGGGATTTGAAGAATGCACTTCGGCTATCTGATTTTGATCATTTGAGACAAGTTTCAAAACAATGCATACACACAAAAGCCTTTCCGGTTAAGGTAGGTAAAGAAAATATATATACACTACTAAACAAATGAGTATCTCTTATGTTTCACCGGAAATCCATCGTTGAAGGTAACTACCGACGATGTCAACAAACATGGATCTGGACATAGATCTTCAAAGAGATTGCCAATACCCAAACCAAACTTTATTGAAAACCCTAAAATAAGATCTGAATGCCTACAAACAACGATTACAATCAACGAGTAACACTCTAAACCTCACATGATAATCAAACAACGAAGAATAGATTTACTCACTAACTAATACACTGATTCAAGATGAACCAATGTGATTATACTGTGGAAACCCTAATCGCTTTGAGAGTAGAGAGAGACTTGTTGACTGAATAAATGGATCCAATACTTTCTCTCTCTTTTATATGCGAATACAAATACTGGGACATGATACTAATACGATAAGCATATATATACGGAGGCCAAGGCTTTAGCCGGCCCAAGAGACTTGACAATCCAACAACCCATGAGCATCCCTTCTCTTATCAACAAGCCCAAGTTGCTCAGTCCATCTCCGGTCTTATTATAAGCCCAGTACGTAGGCGAATTGTATTATTCCTTCGTATACAAAAATAAACAACATATAAGCACATTATATATAAAGTCACTGTAATGAATTAACACTTAATGTTTCAACACCCCCTCTCAGATCAATGACTAAATAAATCTACCAGGTTTAATCCATCACACAAAATATTATGTTGAACAAGCATCATCCCTTTTGTAAATATATATGCTACTTGAATCTTTGACTACGCGCCAGTAGCCTTGATGACACCTTTTGATATTTTCTCCCTCAAGAAAAGCAAGTCCAGTTAAAATGTTTTGTAAGATCATGAAATACAGGATTGGCTGTAATAGCCAATGCTGCAGTACTATCACAAAACAATTTCACATGCACATCCACCTTTACATTTAATTCACATAACAAATTTAGCAACCATAACACTTCACATGCAGCTGCATATAGTGATCTATATTCAGCCTTAGCTGATGATCTAGAAACAGTTGACTATTCTTATTTTTCCAAGATATCAATGAATCACCTAGAAATACATAGAACCCAGTCACAGATGAATTATTAACACTTACTAAAGAAAACTCCCTTTGCAGGTGAATTATTTAGGTATTTAAGTAACCTAAAAGCAATTACTTATGACCAACAGTTGGGTTGTGCATATACTGACTCAAAAAATGCACCGTAAATGAAATATCAAGCTTGGTGTGTGAAAGATAAATTAACTTTCCTACCAATCTTTGATAAAATGACAGATTACTCAACACGTGATTTTTGTCCTTACAAACATTTGTAACAACATGATTTTGTTCAATAGGACGATTGTCTGGTTTACAACCTATCATACCATATTCAGCCAACAACCCAACATAATATTTTCAATGGTAAACACAGACCTTTTTTTATCTTTGATAACCTCAATTCCAAGAAAATACCTAAGTACTCTTAAATCTTTTATAAGAAAACTTCTTGTAATGTCTTTTTAACATTATTAATTTCACTTACACTATTGCCAGTTACAATAATATCATCAACATAAGCAAGTAAAATGACAATCAAGTTTTTGTCAGTTTTAACAAACATTGAATAGCCTGGGCCTGTTTAAGCCCATAGAGTTTTTTTTCAATTTACATACCCTAGTTTCATTTTTAGAATAATAGCCTTCAGGAAGAGACATATAAACATCCTCATGCAAATCTTTATACAGAAATGTGTTGTTAATGTCTAATTGAAATAAATATTAGTTGTTTTATAACAGGGGCAAATGTTTCATCAAAATCTATACTAGCCTTAAATATTTCTATCTCTCCAGTAGATTTGTATTTAATTTTAAAAATCCATTTGCAACCTACAGACTTCTACCCTAGACAACTCTACCAATTCCTATGTTTTATTCCTATGAAATGCCTCTATTTCCTAATTCATGGCAGCCAACCAATTCGGATCCATACTAGCTTCACTATAAGTCCTAGGTTCAACAAATTTATTTAAATACACAGCAAAACATTTATTTTCAATAGAAAGATTAGCACAGTTAACAATTTTTGAAGACCACATTTAACTTTACCTTCCATGACATAATCATCTAAATATTTTGGTAAAGTTCTTGTTCTAGTAGACCTTTTAACAACAATTTGTTCATTCAACATAGAAGAGGTCCCCTTAGAGTTTATGGTTTCTACATGTGTATCACTATCCACCTGCCCAACTGTCACATCCCAATCGATGGCGGAACATCAGAGTGAGACGAAAACAAGATTGCAAGAGTCTTCATAACACTAATTGTGACAATATTTAATAAGTCAAAATTTCATTGATACTAGAATGATGATACATTGTCTTGAAAGGAAATACAACAAGTAACGAAACAACAACAAAGCAAAGTACATATATTTAAATCTGGGTGTGTTTCTAATCCACCCTAAATATATTTCTTCATCGGCGTCAACATGTTTCCTGCAACATGTATTAAAATAATTATCAACAAAACTTGGCGAGTATACAAGTTTTATTACATAGCATAATAGTGAAAAAGTTGTCTCATATCCAACATGGTAATTTTCATATATTGTTATTATCATACTAACATGTGTTAACTATATGTCAAACCCAAGTTTAACGCAATCTTGCATACCATTGTCGTCGAAACGACAAGGTTGTAAAATAGTTTACTTAACAATACCATAAGAATACAGGTGGTGTGTTAATCCTATAGCACTATATTTGTTAAGGAAAGCTAGCAAAGTTAATGAGCATATAGGCACAAGTATGCAAAGCATGCGATAACAAGAATAATACAAGTATCATGGTTTAATGGATAGAGTGTAATTGTAACAAGTTTAACGTGATTCGTGATTTTTGTTTACGTGTACATGTTGCACCTAAAGTGAATAAACGAAAAATGGGATCGAGTATACTCACGGTTTTGGATAGTAATTCCGCGTATGTGAGCTTTAAGCGTTGGAGAGTCGAGAACACCGAAGTTACCCTATATGGGGAAACGAAGGTGTGTGAGTATATGGAATTTGAGGAGAGTTCAGATTCGAATTTTAAGTATAGACAAGTATGTATTCGAAAAAGAATTATCTAGTCCTAAACTCTCGTTTTTGACACTATTATTTTCATGTGATTTCATGGGTCGAATTTGCCCATTAGAATCGTAATGAGAAGTTTAAGACATAATAATATAACCTATGTTCATGACGTGTAACCGTAATCCGGTTAACATCAAGAATTCGGTCATGTATATACATATTTATTATACAGTATATTTCATAATAAGTCCGTCATATATTATCATAGAATTTATGTAAGTCATACATGGAGGTAGAATGATAAATATCCATTAAACCTTATTGTATGAATTCACCAAAGCATAAAGTTTACCAACTTAGTTGGTAAAACTGGTTGGTCATGAACAACAAGAATATAAACTAAACTACTAAGCCGACTAAAACTACAAAAAACCAAGTAAGCAAGCTAGGTGTGTGCATCCTAGACATGGCAACGTTTGGGGACGGGTCATAGCTTTGTCACTCTAATGAAAGTTGAATGAGTGTTAGTGGTATGAACATAGAAAACGTCAAGTGAGATAGTGAAACAAGGTTGGAAAGCCCAAGCTTCCATAGTTCACACATTTATACACATTCAAGATTCACCATATGAACAATGGTCGTCTTGAATGGTCACACACTTGAAGGTTGCTTGGAACCTTATCAAAATAGAAAGTTTAGAGGGTGTATGTACCTCTAAACTTGTAAGAATCAAGCTCTAACAAGTCCCTTAACCATAGATGGGTTTAGGAAGATGTTATGCATGAGATTCATGAAGTAAAATAAAGTTTAACAAAAGTTTACAAATTGTTCTTCCAAAACAGAAAGTTTGGACATCAAATTGGTGATCTTCCACCTTGGTTTACCATGGTAAACCTGTGGAAACACTCCTAAAGGTGTTCCAAGCTTTCAAGAGGAAGAAAAGATAGATATAAGATGAAGAAAAATGAGTTTGAACTCATTTTAGAACTTGGATAATTCTGCCCAAAAATCAGAATTTGTGGATGATTTTGGAGTGATTTGAGAGTGATTAAGGTGTTTGGAAAGTGAAAAAGAGGTGTTAGAGGCTCCTACTTATAGTGGAGTGGATTACGGTTTGAGTTAAATGAGTTAGGAGGTGATTGGTGGTGATAAAGGTGGAAAAAGAGTTCAAATTCGCGGTTTTTGAATAATTTCAGCCGCCCGAAGCCGTAGGCTACGTCCAACCTTGTCAATTATTTTTTTCAGGACATCTTAAGGGATACATTTATATGTGTATGAAAACAAGAATGTATAAGAGTATGATTCCGAATATAATTAAAAATTGATTATAATTCAGTTTTGTATATAATAAACACGTAACGGAGATTGATTAAGTATTATGTAATTATGCATCAACAAATGTGAGTGAAAATATATTTTTATTATGATTAAACTCTCGGATTACAAGATTTGAAAATGAAATATGAATACGATACGAACACGCATTTCCATAAATAGAGATACGATTACACTTTCTAAGTAAGGAAAGTACGAAAAATGCGAAGCGTTACACCAACCCTACTAGACTCGCTGCTACTACTTTCACATTGTTGATTACTAGCCATATTTTCTGAAGGAACAACCTGAGTCTCTGGTTGTTAAGACCTATGTGAAGACAAGATATCATCTATTACCCTTTCTTCATCAGTGGGGTCTTCAGGTTGTATGGACTCATTGTTTTTTCATATAGGTAAAAAACTCAGATTGTTAACATCCTTTTGAGTATTTACATTAAACTGTTCATAAACAGCTTTTTCTTTAAAAGGAAATAAGTTTTCATAAAACTTCACATCTCTTGAGAAGAAAACAGATTTACTATCAAGACTATAAACCTTATAGCCTTTTTTTTTTATCATTTTAATACCCAATAAAGGCACACTTTTCAGCCCCACTAGTCAATTTATCTGAATTATCTAACACAGTACATAAACAAAGACAACCAAACAACCTTAAGTGTTTTAGAAAGGGTTCAAGACCATAAAGACTTTCATAAGGAGTTTTATCATCAAGCACAGAAGTTGGAGTCTTACTAATAAAATAAGATGCAGTCAGTATGCATTCATTCTTAGAACCTTACAGGTAAATTACTTTGAAATAACAAAGCCCTGGCGACGTTAAGAGGATGCCTACACTTTCTCTCCACAACACCATTCGGTTGTGGAGTATAAGCACAAGTAGTCTAACGTATTATACCTTTTGATTTACAAAAAAAAACATTCATGTTATTATTAACAAACTCCAAACCATTATCACTTCTTATATACTTAATTTTTTACTGAATTAAGTTTGTATAATATTAACAAAATCCTAAAAATTTTCAAGCACAACTTTTATGTTTCATCAAACAGACCCAAACAACCCTCGATTAATCCCTACAATGGATAAAAAAATATTTAAACCCTCTCTACTAGTGATTCTATATGGACCCCAAACATCCAAATGAACTAGTTCACCAATTTGAGAAGTTTTATGATCACTCTAAGGAAATGGTTCTCTATGTTACTTTGACTTATGAAAAACTTCACATGGCATCTGAATGATGTGTGTGACCTAAAATCAATTCTCACCAGAGGTGGTAATAAATATTTTATTACATTTATCCATGACAATACAAGATATTGTTATGTTTATTTACTTAAGAGTAAGGATAAAGCAGTTGATAAAGTTAAATCTTGTAAAATATTGAAGTTGAGAATCAACTTAACAAGAAAATAAAATGTGTGAGAAGTGATAGAGAAGGTGAATATGTTTCACATTTGGTATGTGCAAAAAGTGGCATAATACACAAGTGTACCCCTCTTTATACACCCTAATAAAATGGCATTATGGAGCGAAAGAATCGTACACTAAAAGAAATGATGAATGGCATGTTGATAAGTTGTGGGATGTGCCAGGACATGTGGGGTGTCAGCCAATTTTCTGTTATATAAAATACCTTTCAAGAATAAGGATATAACACCTCATGAGTTATGGTTGGGACATAAATAATCCTATAAATACTTAAAAGTGTGGTGGTGCCTTGCCAAAGTGATTGTTACACCTCCCAAGGCACTTAGAATAGGACCCAAAACTGTTGACTGCATTTTCATTAGATATGCCAAAAATGGTAGTTCACATCATGTTCTTTTAATGAATCCAAGAATCCTGATGTGCACAAGGACTTTATCATAAAGACAAGGCCCGAAATGTGACTTACTTTAAAGAAGAGTTCCCAATATTAGAGCAAACTCATGCGAGTTCATCAGCAACGAATCATGCAAATTCATTTTTCAAGAGGAAACTCGAGAAGAATCAAAGGCTAAAGAGGGTGAGCCAAGAAGAAGCAAAAGGCAAAGGACTGAGAAATCCTTTGGGTCTGACTTTCTTACATACATGGTTAAGAGTGAGCATCAAACCTATCAAGAAGTAGTCACCTCTTCAGATGAACCTCATTGGAAAGAAGCCATCAAGAGTGAAATTGATTCTATCTTGCAGAATCATACTTGGGAGCTAGTAGATCTTCCACCAGGGTGCAAGCCGCTTGGATATCGATGGATATTCAAGAAAAGATGAAAGTTGATGGCTCTATCGACAAATATAAGGCAACACTTGTGATCAAAGGGTTTAGACAAAAGGAAGGTCTTGACTACTTGACACATACTTGCCTGTGACCAGAATAACCTTTATTAGATTAGTGCTTGCAATTGCAGCTTTGAAACTTGGAAATACATTAGATGGATGTCAAAACTACATTTCTCAATGGTAAATTAGAGGAAGAGTTTTACATGGAGCAACCAGAGGGTTTCTCTGCACCTTGCTAAGAGGGCAAAGTGTGTAAACTCATCAAGTCATTGTATGGCTTGAAGCAAGCTCCAAAACAATGACATCAGCAATTTGACCAAATTATGCTTCACAAAGGTTTCAAAATAAATGAGTGAGAGAAATGTGCCTATGTGAAAGACACTTCTAAAGGTTATATGATCTTATGCCTTTACGTAGATGATATGCTTATTATTGGGAGTGATGATCAGATCCACTGAAGACATGTTGAAAGCGAGATTTGACATGAAAGATATGGATCTAGCTGATGTGATCCTTGGAGTGAAGATCATTAGAAACCAAACTGGTTTATGTTAACTCAATCTCATTATGTGTATAAGATCCTTGAAAAGTTCAATCCATAGGACACGAGTATGGCTCAATCTCCAATTGATACCTCTCAACATTTGTCAAATAATAGAGGTGAGAGTGTTGCTCAATTGGAATACTCAAGGATCATTGGTAGTTTCATGTATCTCATGTCATGTACTAGGCCAGACTTAGCATATGTTGTAAGTAGGCTAAATAGATATACTAGCAATCCTAGTTCTGAGCACTGGAAGAGTATGACAAGATTACTAAGGTATTTAAGATACACAAAGAATTATGGACTACATTATAGCCAACACCCAGCTGTTGTGGAAGGATTCAGTGATGCCAACTGGATATCCGATATGAAAGATTCTAGATCTACAAGTAGTTATGTCTTTACCATTGGAGGAGCAGCTATATGTTGGAAGTCATCCAAAAAACTCTTATAGCTGGATCTACGATAGAATCTGAGTTTATCGCGTTAGATGAAGCTAGAGAAGAGGAAGAATGGTTACATCAATTCTTGGAATATGTTCCAAGATGGCCTAAGCATGTGATGGCTATTTGCATACATTGTGATTGTTAGTCAACTATTGGTAGAGCTCAAAGTGCAATGTATAATGGCAAATCAAGACACGTACGACGTCGGCATAACATGATACAACAACTACTCTCAACTGAAATTATCACGATTGACTATCTGAAGTCAAAGAATAACATTGTGGATCCACTTATAAAAGGCTTAAACAGAGAGGTAGTACATAAGCCGCCGACAGGAATGGGTCTAAAGCCCTTGGAGTAAGTTTGTAAAACAGAAAACCTATCCTAGAAGATTAGAAATCCCATGATCTAGGCTAAATAGGACCACCTAACGGTACGAACTGAGGTCGCTATAGTAGAGTACCTCAGCATACAAAGTGAGTTACAAACTTCCTAGTCCATTCCTACTTAAAATCAGTGATATCAAGAGAGGTTAAGCATATGGCTTTTAATGATTGGTAAATCACCTATGTTAGAGAGAAGTGGGGTCGCTTCGAATAGAATTGGGGGGCACACTTCCTAGAGCTCTCATAGAATCAGGATAGTGTTCCATGACCTTGACGGACCCAACTATGAGGGGTTAACCAGACCAGTAAGAGTAATGTGTGATCAACGTAAAAAGGGGTTAGTTCAAGGACATCGCGTCTATTAACTGCTAGGAGACTAAGTACATGTCACAAAGAAGGGTTAAAAAGGAAACTTACCTATCCTGCATTAGTTAACCGCTGAAATTTGATCATGACACTTGAGTGTATTGGACGATCTCCCATCATATGGGGGATTGTTGGAAGTTTTATAAATAGTATTATATTACTGATTAATATAATGATTATTTAATAATTAAAGCCAAGATGAATGAGAGATTTTGAGCATTAAGTTTGTGTGTTGGAAATTTAATATGTGGGAAAATGTGTTTGTCTCACATAGGTGGAGAGTTAAATCATTTATAAGTGGAATACTTTACAAGAATGTGTTCCTATGTGACAAGTCACACCAAGTGGTAGCCAGAAGGGTGCGAAGCACCCGACACGCATGTGCGCCCGAGTCTGGGCCCGGGACCGGACCAGGGGGATGGCCGTAGTATAGTGTTTTGAATACGACTTGACTCAATTGACTGGGTTTGTGGATTGCAGAAAACCCTTCTAGTTCTCATCGGTTTAGTATTTATAAAGTCTTGCAATAATAGTGAATTCATTTCCAAGACTTCAATACTACGATAATACAATATTTATTCTAAACTCTCTTCTAATTCTCATTAGTTTAGTATTTATAAAGTCTTGCAATAATAGTGAATTCATTTCCAAGACTTCAATTCTACAATGAATACAAAATTTATTCTAAACTCTTAAGATGAACTAGTAGTTGATATAAATAAAAGAGTTAAATACTTGGTTGGTCCCTGTGGTTTGCGAAAATTGCAGACTTGGTCCTAATGGTTCACTAATTACACACTTGGTCCGGTGGTTGTAATTTTTGCACTCGAGTGGTCCTTATCACTAACTGACATTAAGTTTTTCAGTTAAGTGTGTGTGAAATGTCTGTTTTACCCCTAAGGTTAAAAAAATTTTAAAAACTTAAAACAGGGACTTACCCCATCATCATCATCCTCATCTTCTTCAAATCTCTCTGAAAACCCCTATAACCCAATCTAAGACTTATAACAACCAACGACCACCACCCTCACTGCCCTCAACTACCTAACCCGCCGGAAAAACGAAGTGGGACGTCGGAAACACCACACCAGCCGTCGCTATTGCGGCCCTCACCGTAAACCACTTCTGTTAAATTGATGTCGTAAATATCGTACGAGAGGTGTTTCGCCATTGCTGCAATGAAGCTTGATTTTCCGGTGCCGGAAGGTCCGTAGAGGAGATAACTTCGTTTCCAGACCGACTAACCGGTGATAATATGTTTCGATTTCAAAAACGATTCCAGATCCGATTTAACCTTCTTTTTCAGATCTGAATCGATCGCTAACCGGTGATAATCGATCGCTATCGTCAGATTGCGTCACGGTGTTCATATACAGCATCAGTTCCTTACATCTCATCTGATATCTTCTGAACATTTGTAGAATATACGCTTGCAATATTCTTCGTTTATCCTTCTTCTTCAATTTCAACACAAACGTTTTCTTACAAACGCTTTTGTTATCATCAATTTTCTCGACTCTGTTCGTCCACGAAACCCTAGCACCGAGAAAATTATCAATAATCGTCTGCTCATCATCCAAGCTGAGAACGACGCCGTTTGGTTTGTTCGAAATGAGGTTCGTGAAATCGGAATCTTAAGCGAAGTGGGTCGTCGGAACACCACACCAGCCACCGTGTTGGTGGGTGTTTTGGTATTCGGGGGTGGAGGTGAGAAGTGGCGGAGGTGAGATGGTGGTGGTGGGTGTTCAGGGTGGAGGTGAGATGGTGGCGGAGGTGATATGGTGGTGGTTGTGCTGCTTGTTTGAGAAGAGAGACCTCTGAAGACATAATTTGGTGGGTTTTGTTAATAAGCAAGGGTATTTTGGTCATTTAACATGGACTTAACTAGAAAACTTAGAAGATGTTAGTGATAAGGACCACCCGAGTGCAAAAATTACAACCACCGGGACCAAGTGTGTAATTAGTGAACCATTAGGACCAAGTCTACAATTTTTGGAAACCACAGGGACCAACTGTGCATTTAACTCTAAAACATATTGCACACTTATCTTCTATAAAATAGGCAAATTGGTTTGAAACAGATCCTGCTCGTCAGGTCGACCAGAACACAATTTGTTTAACTAAATTGCGGGTGCTGGCAAAAATTGACTTGAATTGCTTAGACTAAACACAAACATCTGAATTTCATTTTATGTTTTGTCATGTTACAAATTTACACCCAACCCTATCTTTCCATAGCGTCTAACACGATAAGGTATATTGACAATGTAAAAAAAGGATGCTATTCATAACCCTGACCAGAACATAACCTTGTAAATTGTAATCAAATGAATCATAATCATCTTAATTATTTGTAGCTGTGTATCAAGTAGTTGGATGTTATGAAACCGACTATGACATGACACTTCAATTTCGAAGAAGGAAAAAAAATGAACAGGGGGTCTTCACCAAGCGATAGCGCCTTCACCTTGACGTGGACGCGCAGACGCCGTTTAGCAAGACCGCCATGTCATGGTGTTCTGCGCAGCGCTAACAGTCTATATCAGCTGGGGGCGGAGTGCAACACATGTATGCCGGTTTGTTTTATAGCGGAAGTTCAAATAAGGTGTTATTAAAGTTCAAAGTACAAATCTTGTCACACAGTTAGCAACATCTCTCTTTGTATAATCACCTACACCTATCACTCACATTATAGCCCATTTGACTAAAGTTGTAATATTTCTTTAAGATAAACTCGATTGTTGAGATATTTTTTTTAAAAAATGTCTCAACATAAACTTTTGTAGATTCTAAAAAGCATTTGGGTTTTTAACGACACATACAAGAACCAAATGGGCTGCTTGCATTGTATTTGGTAATTTAGCACAAAATCTTAGACGAAAAGGATGAGATTAGGTGCTACTTCACTTTTTTTTTCATATTGGATTAAAAAATGAAACCATACCCAATTCAAGAAACTAACCATTCCAAATACGACTTATCTTCTTCGCGGTTGACTTGTTTCCAAACTTTTAGAAGTTAACAATGGGACTCCACAAGTAATATCATAAAACAAATAACATAATTACATAAGGAATGGAAAGACCTTTAGAATTGAATGTTCAGTGAAAAGATCTAAATCTTTCAAAATTCATATCAGAAATCATGAGAAATGGAAGTAAGAAAAGAAAAATTAACATGTCAAGCTTGGCAAATGAAAAATCGATGAAACCTCAGAAATGTCGGAACAACGTTCACAAAATAAAAGAAAATACCATTTTATTAATTTCTGATATAGATTACAAGATAGAAACAAAATAGAAAGTAAAACATATTACTCTAATTCTATGAAAATATAAAATTACAAATGGAGTAAAACTGTAAGCAGAATACATAGAAGATAAAGAAAATGAAGAAAGATAAACACGAAGTGACAGATGCACGTATTCAACACGCTTTCCCTTAAAATAGATTTCTGGCCATTCAGGTGAGCCTGTATGTTTCTCAGTTTACAACAGCCTAAACAAATTGTGCTACCGAGATAGCCTTGCACCTGAAAGATTACTGAAACAAGAGTTCTCAGAGATACAAAATCTGGAAATTATGTGTGTGTTTTCTTAACCATACGAGTTACTCTCACTCTGTCTAAAAACAAAACACAAGTTTTATTTAGAGTTAAATGCACGGTTGGTCCTGTGGTTTCCAAAAATTGCAGACTTGGTCCTAATGGTTCACTAATTACACACTTGGTCCCGGTGGTTGTAATTTTTGCACTGGGTGGTCCTTATCACTAACATCTTCTAGGTTTTCCAGTTAAGTCCATGTTAAATGACCAAAATACCCTTGCTTATTAACAAAACCCACCAAATTATGTCTTCAGAGGTCTCTCTTCTCAAACAAGCAGCACAACCACCACCATATCACCTCCGCCACCATCTCACCTCCACCCTGAACACCCACCACCACCATCTCACCTCCGCCACTTCTCACCTCCACCCCCGAACACCAAAACACCCACCAACACGGTGGCTGGTGTGGTGTTCCGAAGGACCCACTTCGCTTAAGATTCCGATTTCACGAACCTCATTTCGAACAAACCAAACGGCGGCGTTCTCAGCTTGGATGATGAGCAGACGATTATTGATACTTTTCTCGGTGCTAGGGTTTCGTGGACGAACAGAGTCGAGAAAATTGATGATAACAAAAGCGTTTGTAAGAAAACGTTTGTGTTGAAATTGAAGAAGAAGGATAAACGAAGAATATTGCAAGAGTATATTCTACAAATGTTCAGAAGATATCAGATGGGATGTAAGGAACCGATGCCGTATATGAACACCGTGACGCAATCTGACGATAGCGATCGATTATCACCGGTTAGTGATCGATTCAGATCTGAAAAAGAAGGTTAAATCGGACTGGAATCGTTTTGAAATTGAAACAGTATTATCACCGGTTAGTCGCGTCTGGAAACGAAGTTATCTCCTCTACGGACCTTCCGGCACTGGAAAATCAAGCTTCATTGCAGCAATGGCAAAACACCTCTCGTACGATATTTACGACATCGATTTAACAGAAGTGGTTTACGGTGAGGGCCACAATAGCGACGGCTGGTGTTGTGTTCCGACGTCCCACTTCGTTTTTCCGCGGGTTGGGTAGTTGAGGGCAGTGAGGGCGGTGGTCGTTGGTTGTTATAAGTCTTAGATTGGGTTATAGGGGTTTTCAGAGAGATTTGAAGAAGATGAGGATGATGATGATGGGGTAAGTCCCTGTTTTAAGTTTTTAAATTGTTTTTAACCTTAGGGGTAAAACAGACATTTCACACACACTTAACTGAAAAACTTAATGTCAGTTAGTGATAAGAACCACCCGAGTGCAAAAATTACAACCACCGGGACCAAGTGTGTAATTAGTGAACCATTAGGAACAAGTCTGCAATTTTCGCAAACCACAGAGACCAACCTAGTATTTAACTCTATGCTTTATAGTTTAACATGATTATTTTATAACTCGTCATTTAAAAGTATTAGTAAGTAAAACAAAAATACTTTTGGTTAAAGGAGGCGTCTTCATGTCAAACCGTGAAAACTCATGTGGTGTTCAAGCTAATGTGTCCGACATGATTTTCGATCTCGTGTCAAACTTTCAAATCATGGTAGGTTTGACTCGCGAACACAACCTATTAAATTTAACTCCGCTAAATTCAGTGAGAACTAGATAGTTGAACTATGTAAGCAGCTGGATAAATAGAATTACTCATCAGACCAGAAAAGCAAAGACATTAGGAAACTGAGAGAGAAAGACAAGTGTGTGTAACTAATAAGCATGAAACTCCATTTAAATGATCAATAATAATAGCAATAGCATTTAAACAAGAAAACTATCACTGATCATCAGGCTTGGGTGCTTCTTTAACTTCTTCAGCAGTGTCATCCTGCATATCAGAAGTCCACAAAGTAAGGTTATCACGAAGAAGCTGCATGATGAGAGTGCTGTCCTTGTATGAGTCCTCTCCTAAAGTATCCAATTCAGCAATTGCTTCATCAAAAGCCTGACATCCAATTACAACATCAATCAATAATCAATCAATCAAATGGATGCATCTATGCAAAACATGATTATGAGTCATTCGAATCATATCTCACCTGTTTTGCAAGATTACAAACGCGATCAGGTGAATTAAGGATCTCATAGTAAAACACAGAGAAGTTAAGTGCCAGTCCTAATCTGATCGGATGTGTTGGAGCTAGTTCCGCATTCGCAATATCCTGCAACAACCAAAACATTACACTTGCCTCATCATCCATTACCTCTAACGATCATATAAAGATCTAATTCTTAAAAAAAGCGTGTGGCGATCCGATGCATCACGTATGCAAGGCGTTCATTGTTAAAATATAGTAAAAAAACCATCTACAATTAATATTTAAACGTGTTAACT
Source organism: Scalesia atractyloides (assembly GCA_947069175.1). Lineage (NCBI taxonomy): Eukaryota > Viridiplantae > Streptophyta > Magnoliopsida > Asterales > Asteraceae > Scalesia > Scalesia atractyloides. The sequence goes on along the minus strand of CAMTDV010000023.1, from coordinate 39,051,255 downwards.
TTTAACCACTAAAATATCAAAATACTCTCATCATCTCTAGTCATATTTGTCAACTTCAATCAAACATTTAGTTTGTTCAAATACTAAAACCTATTGCTTCAATAAAATTTAAAAAACTACATTGCAATCAGAGTCCAATTCGTTCAAGTATTAATCACTGCATAAGGTGCAGTATCAAACTACTATACACATGTGGGCGATGCGATGCGGTCTCAACACAATGCGTACATTATGTGCTCCTGATGCACGAATTATAAACAATATATCAAGTTTAATTTAACTGTATCTACACAACACATCACCTAATTTCATACTAAATATACATCAACTCAATCTATATCCATACATTATCAACAACAGAACCAGTTACTAACATAAATCAAATCCATCACCAAAAAAACAAACAAACCCTAACCTGAGCAGCCTTATAAGCCGAAAGAGTGTTCTCAGCAGCCAGCTTCCTCTCCTCTCCAGTCTTAAACTCAGCCAAGTACCTATAATAATCACCTTTCATCTTCAAATAAACACCTTCGAATCACCACCAGATGCAGCTCCAATAAGTTTCGAATCCAGAACCTTCAAAATACCGTCGCAAATCGACGATAACTCCGACTCGATCTTAGATCTGTAGTCACGGATGGTGGACACGTGTCCTTCGTTGCCACGGCTCTCCTCTTTCTGCTCGATTGAAGAGATGATCCGCCACGAGGCTCTTCGTGCTCCGATCACGTTTTTGTAGGCGACGGATAAGAGGTTTCGTTCTTCGATGGTTGTTCTTCTCCGCCGTCTGCGGCGGCGACGACTTTTTCCATGAATTGGACCATTTCTTCGTAGCGTTCGGCTTGTTCTGCGAGTTTTGCTAGGTATACGTTCTCTTCTCGTAGAGATGATGCGGCTGCCATTGCTGTGTGTTTGAGAGAGAACGGTTGTGGATAAACCCTAATTTGTTTGGCGGCAGAGAGAAATAGGACGATAAAAGGAACGTGCTGCTAGTGTGGGTTGTAACTGGTCACTTGACTTCTGTGTCATTGTGTCTTGTCTACGTCATCTATCTTATTGGGTATAGCCTATGTTTTTATGTTATTGGCTAGTCCATGTAATTTATGTTATTAGTCTAACCTATTTAATTTATGTCTTTGGTCTTTGTTCATATAGTTTATTCAATTGGTCATTGCCCATATATTTATGCTAATGGGACTTGTCTATGTCTTTTATAAATTGAGCCTAGCCCAAATACATTTTTATAAGCCCATTATGTATAAATGTTATACTTAGAATTTTTACTAAGTACTAATATGTAAGTATATATGTCTTATACTTTTATATTTTTAACTTTCCGGATTTTGATTTCGATAAGATATATATATGCTAAATGTCTAAATATATATTTTAGACTTGTCGTCGACGTCGTTTATTACATGTTTTTTGTCGACAATCGCCCGTCGTCGTAATAACTCTTCGTGTCGGCGATTTATTCGTTGGTCAATGACGCGACGGTGTTATTGTGAACGTTCGCCCATCGTCCGCATTGCTTCGTTTGTCCGATTATTGTTTCGACGTATAGTAAATGTATTCATTGGAATCATCAACACTTGGTATTATTTTCATGTGTTTTGTAATATTTTGTATATAGTTGGGTATTTTTATAGTGAATACCCTAAGCTTCTAAATACTTACACATGTATTTATACAACATCCTTGGTGACAAAATATGTATACATATTTTTATTTTCACAAGTTACTATATATATTTATACGGCTTATTTTTACTTGTAAAAATATATATACATACTTACTTGTTGAACACTTGAGTGTTTAGGGTTTAACCCTTGTCATTAAAACTTACTTAATAACGATTTAAGTTACTAATCGTGTTTAATCCCGCTAATCATCCCGTTAATCACTTATTAATTGCGATTAGATTTTTAGAAAATTTTGCCATAGTTTTCCCTAAACTATGGCATTTTCTAGGTTTTAAAAACGTATTTAAAACCTGTTTAAACTCAAAATAAAGATCAACAATTTATCACAAACTTTCCTATTATTTATTTACAATATGTATGTATCATCATCCATGGCTTTTCGGTAGTAAAAATCTTACTAAAACATGATGAGATTTCAACATATATTAGCACTTTTAAATCAACCATTTTTGTCGTATCATTTAATCAAGTCCATTACTTTAACCCTCTTGATTACTACACTTTTGAAGATGATTACATCTTAAATCATAATGTTTATTTCTTATAAAAATCACTCATGTGAGTAAAATTATTTTTAGGTTGTAGTAATCTTTATGGATGATGTAGTTGATAATCTTGTTTAGATTTAAACATTATCATGTTTAAATCCTCATTTTCATACTTGTTCATACAAGATCATCTAACTTTTACACCTTACTTTAACATAACCAACACCATCATGCTAACTAGCTATCATATAAACACATAATCAACACAAAATAAACCATATTTAGTGTTATTATTAAGGTGTGAGTTAGGGTTTTTAGGTTATTTTTTCTTATTTTCAAGATGATCAACTTTTACTTTATGAAACTAGACATAAAAATAAGCTAGAACATGAAGGGATTTGCCTTACAATGGGTGCACAAGTTAATGATGATTTAGAAGGAAAATGAAGCTCCAAAGAAGCCCTATTGGTCCTCCACCTTTACTAGCATCTTGAGTGGTCTTGAAAGGGTTTTAAAGTGTGTGTAATGTGGTGGTTTATGGTGGCTAAATGGTGGTTATATGGTGGTGATGGGGCCGTAGGTATGAGGGGATAAAGAAAGAAATGGTTGCAATTTTCTTAAGTGAAGAATGGTGAAGATCTTGTGAAAATAATGATATATATCAAGTCATCTTTCAAGTCCACAACAAATCAACACACCATGCTTTCAATCCACAATTTTCAACAAGAATCAAGTGGGTGTGGGACCCACTTGAAACCGTTAAAATGAGCGGGGGGGGGGGGTAAAGTGTAAGATTTTTTTAACACATGCTTATTATTAGATATTTTAGTCATTAAGTTAAGTGTTGTGATTAGGGGTTTAATCTTGCATTCTTAGTATATAATTAGGATTTAGAGTGTTATATATGGTAGTTAATCCACTTGATCATCTAATATAAGTTTCGGATGACAGAAACGTCGTTAGATCGTTCATGGATACAATATTCGCTAATAAACGAACTTTATTATTTAGTACTGCAAGCTTTTTTTTTCGACCACCACAATTGTCATGGTGTCTATTTAGTGCACTTCATATCTAAAAATATGCATAACTAGTTCGCTAAACGAATATATGTTGAGTTAGGATGACCAAAATGTCTTTCGTTCGATCTTTCGCTCGATATCGGCACTTTTATATCCTGCCGTCGAACTTTTCCGGAAGTTGTGTTTCTGTGACCTCATGTTAGTTGAATGGTTTCCGAGTTCCAAATGAGGTTTAATTAGTTCGCTAGATGCATGAATGAGGCTATCAGCCACTAAAATGTCGTCATTTCGACAAACGGTCGCTTCCCGGTCGAATTGTGCACTGTTTGTCGAATGACCGGAAACGATGTCTTTTATGCATTTTTGCTATTCTCATATTGTTTTAGGATGTTCAATATTGTTTTGTTATTATTCTGAAATCTGGAATCCACCGAATTAGTGTTGCGGACAAACTGACGTTTGTCGCCTTTTTGGTCGAAACGGACAATTTTGCAATTTAGGCGTTGTACCGGAAAGTTAGGTATTTTTGTAATAGGTGATATCATATCAATGTTTTCATTTATATATGGACTCGGTTATGGCATTAGCATTCCGTTATTCGCTGCTCTGATTTGTATTAGCGATTTTGCCAACACAATTAGTGCCACCGCAATTAGTGTGTCCAACACTTTCTATCAACACTTTTAGGGCATTGTTTGGTTGGTTCCGCGTCATAACGGAAACCAGTATATGTTTTGATCTGATTTATTTGCCCTAATACTTAGGATATGACGTACGACTCAGTTACGCAATTAACTTACGATAATATGCATGAGATTATGAATTAAAAATAGTGATTAAATTGTACGGATTTACCGGTTATTTGCCACTTGTCATAAAAAGTAGTCGACGATCATGTTTAGATAAACAAAACAATAGTAATCAGTAGCAAATACCAGTGAACGAACAAGTTTAAACGATGTGAAAACAAGAATAAAGACTAACGACTTGTTAAATATTCGATTCTTCATTCCCTATAAGAAGTCAAACCACTCGACTTTCGACTAAGCAATAAGCTCTAAACTAGAAATGTCGAGCTAGACATGTTAAAACATGTCTACTAATGTTATAAAAACTGATTTGGTGTCAAAACTTTAAGTTTTTATACTTGAAAACTCTTTTGTCGTAAAAATGCATTTTTATGCATTTTTTTACTTTTATTTCGTAAAAGTTTGCCTCGTCATTTCACTTACCAAACGTAATCATCAGAGGGTGTAATCGCAAAGGATTAACACCTTTGTTATTAAGATCACGTAACAAAGTTCATTTTGAACTTTGACTTAACTGAAACGGCCAGAACTGAAAGTCAAAGCAAAAGTCAATTTGCTTGACTTTTGACTCATAAGTAGCTATATAATGAAATAAACTAGGAAAAACACTTACAAGTGTTTGAGAGGGAAGCTTAGAACTCAAAGAAGAAGGCCTTAATGAAGAAGAAAGCTCCAAGAAGAGTTTTTGAGTGAGAAAGAAAAGAATGGTGTGAAGAACTTAAAGAACTTATGGCTATTTATAGTGTTTTTGGATTCATGAAAGCTTAACAAGTGTTAAATGAGGTGTTATGGATGCTGCTTAATATCCTAACAAGCGTCCTAATCAAGTTAAATTTGGCCAAATTCATGCTAGATGGCAACAATTGAAGATAGGTGGCCAAACTTGGTGATTACGGATACAAACGAACCAAACGTTTGGCGAACAGTTCTCTTCGGTGAGAAGTTCGTTTGTGTTCGTTAGTTTATTAAACAAACAAACACGAATAAGATATTTCGTTCGTTTAGTTAAAGGAACAAACATGAACAGAGGTCGTGTTCGTCTGTTTATGTTCGTGAACGTTCGGTAACGTGCTCGTTTGTGTTTGATAGTTTGTTAGTGTTTTTAGTTTTTATATTTATTTAAATACATCAAAATTCCGATAAATTAAATATCTAATAAGTGTCTGTGTACTATATTCTGTTCATGAACGATTGTTTGTGTTCGTTTGTTCATATTTGTGTTCATGAACATTAGTTTGTGCTCATTTGTGTTCATCAACGATGCCTAAGATTAACAAACGAACACGAACAAGTTCATTTCCTTAACAAATGAACACGAACATAAAATCTCGTTCGATAAGTGTTCGTGAATGGTTCGCGAACACATATATTTCTTAACAAACGAACACGAACAAGAACAAGGTCTTGTTCTTGTTCGTTTGGTTCGTTTGCAGCCCTATTGGTGATCACAGCAAACATCTGCATCTAGGCATCCCTTACGGACCGTAACCAATAGCTTACAGCCTGTAAGGCGCCCTCAAGCTAAAAATTTTGCATTTTTGACAGTTTTGGCCCATGGACTTGTATTATTACTTGTTTGCCATTTTAACCCCTTCTAACACATTGTTTAGGTTATGTAAAGGGTATTAAGGCATTTGTAACTTGGATTTTGTTCCGGAAATGTCGTTAATATCATTTTTCTCGATCGTACTATTACGTATCTATAAATTATAAAATATTATTAAACACGTAAACGATGGAAATCTACCGGCCCCCACCTCTACAAAATTCCGACCTTGACACCTTAGCCATCAGGGACCCCACCCCATTGCGACCGTTGAACCTATTGCAAGCTTGTATGCCTTATATAGTTATGCAACAAAAATCGTAGCTTTTACTTCATTTCCATGCATTTTTAAAACCAACATATAAAACCCTAGAAAACCATGTAACGAGCAAGAAATGTTGGGTTGCTAATGGTGTTGTGACGAGTTTGTGCGATCTTGTTAATATTGGGAGGTGGGTTAGTGGTTTACCAGAATTTTGTGTGAGTAACGACATCTTCACCGGTATTATACTATTTAGTTTTACCACAAGAAAGAAACAATACTCCATGAAAATGTCACCAGACAGTACTCCACGTGGAAGTTAAAACACTAAATAGTTTATCTCTTCTCTCATTAATCTCTCTTTAATTAATTGTCAAAAACACTATGTCCTACACATACAAACATTCATCCTACATATACATCCCAAACATATCGAAATTCATCATACACTCTATTTTACACATATCAAAATTTATCCTACACCGCAAACTAGTTTTGTTTTGACTTTTTTAAAAAGTAGTTATTGTTCAATGCAATTAGCTAATTTAGGGGAATACAATAAATTAATCAATAATGTATATTTACTTTTATATCCTTACAATAACATTAAACACAAAAATTAAATTAAGCATTCTTATTGGTTTAAACTTATTATTTCTTTTCAAACAAAATATTTTCTTCTCATTTAGCCATTCAATATATAAGGGATTGGAATTGACATATAGACATCATGTTTTAGACTTAGGTAGGATATTTAGGATTATTTTGGCATGATATTGTATAAAAAAAAATACCATATATAACAATAAAAAACACAAGGCAATGTATACAAAGCTTAAAACACCATGACAAAAAAAATTAAGTATTGTGTTTTAGCTATGTTTAAATTTTCATGCCTATAATGTATTGTTTATGTTATAAATTATTACTTTTGGTGTTTTACTATATAATACCACATCAAACAATCCAAACCATTATTTATAAGTCCAAAACATGATGATTTTTGAAGAATTTGTTTTTAAATTTAAAAAAATATATACCATAGACCACTTTTTATGGTGGGGGCATTACTACCTTAAGGTTCTGGCTGCAATCATTTACACCACCATAAACATACATGTCGAAAAAAGGTGGATTCATAAGTTTTTTACAGGCGTGTTAGTAAGATGTCAATCTACCTTTGTACAAAATTTGATTGCAACCTCACACAGGAAGTAAGGTTCTCGCGAGTTCTCACATGAGCTATATTCACTACAAATATCTCACACTAAATAATGATCATGTTATAAGTTTATGACACAATTTTTGTTATATTTCTTTTAAATATTCTCTTTTGATAAAATTAACTTAAAGATGTAGTTAAGCTTAACAAAATGAAAGGTCTAAGTGAATGTGTTGGAATCTAAGGTATGATTTGATTAATAAAAACAGGTGTTATTTGTGGCGGAAATAGTATTCAACCAACTACACAAAGCCAGAATAGTCATCACGTCATCACTGATTCTATATCATTAAATCATAAATGTTTAAAGACTCTCCTCCTCTCAACATGTGATCTCACAATCGTACTATGCACAATTTAGAATAATAGATACACTAGATCATGACTATGTCATGATCTATTTGTACAAGTATATAAACAACTGATAACTTATGCTGACATCACCTAGAAAGCTACTTAACAATTAAAATATGTGAATGATTCCAAGTTGTTGTGAAACAACTGGAAAACCAGTTTTACATCAAAACAGCTGTTTAACACCAGATAACCAGTGTTATAAGAACAACTACTGTTATGGAACCGATAGTTGTTTTTCCTTGGCAACAGTTCTCCATATCAAAGCACTGTAGAATCTTCATAGCGGTTTTGAGCAGCACTTCTCTTGTCTTTATTAGTATATAGTTTCATGGAGAGAACAAAATCCAAACACTATTTGAGAGGTGGGTTAGTGGTTTACCACAACTCTTGGTAACAATATTATTTAGTTTTGCCAATAATGACTTGATTCAGTCTTCTTCTTTCATTTGTAACTCAAATTTGGATTAGCACTTGTAGACGCGTCTTTTGCAGTCAATCCACACTGACATATCTAATATTCAAAGTGTCCCATATTTCCTTGTTGAAACTTGTAGAACTAGATCTTCTCGGAGTGGAGTGATTGAAACAAATAGGCCGTTGTAGTTTCATCTTTCTTGAAATCCAATGCTAGTGTTATGGTTAGTTCAATCATCTTCCAAAGACCATTTGCCTCTAGAATTGTTTTGATACAGACAACCCATAACGTATAATTTGTCGACTTAAGCAAAGGGAATTGAAATTTGGACAAAGTCACAACTTCCTTGTATTGTATCATAATACGAGCGTTCGGAGACGAAGTTTCTAACATATTTTCTCAACAATTTGTAGGATGCGCAACAATTCTTTCTTGTATATCCAATGATTTTTCAACAAATCAAGTATGTAATTGAATTCTATATCCTACACTTTACTAGAATTCAAAATTTTTTTGAGTTTCAGATTCGAAAGTGCATACCTGTATAGATGGTTCGAAATCTTTAACGATTTCTGAATCGAATTTGGTTGTGAACAAAGAGGTTGGCCCTTAAGTCACATTTGGTGATAACTCCAAGAGGTCCACTAAAAGACTGACAATATATAATGTGTGATATGCAACCCTAGTCTTTAATTATAAAATACGAGGTATGTTCCCCTTAGAAAAATTGAATAATGCCTTTTATCCAAAATTCATGCCTTAAAACTTTCAATGACGAGGTCTAAGAAAGAAAAGGTAGAAAAAGAAAATTGTAGGAATGCCCAACTCTATACTCATAACACTCTTATTGTGTTGTTTGAGAGACCCCCATCGGCCATCAGGACCACTATAGGTTCTGACCGACAAAGTAATCAACATTAGAAACTCTAGAATCTTCAACTACGACAAAATAGCTTCAGGAAGTTTTGGTTGGACCAATGCTAGTCCAGTGCTAAGGAAGAAGTCTGAAAGACGAAATATTGTAATGACAAGGAATTAAATATATTTTGACACTAAAGAGCTGGTGCATGCTCGTAAACTGTAGTACTTATTCATCCAACATGTAATAATTTGGAGTGACTATCACCCAGCAAACCATGGTACTCTATAACACTCCTTGTCATTAGACACACTTGATGTCTACGATAGGTTATAAACAGTTAAACATTCCCCTTAGGGAGAAAGTTAGAAATAAAAATCTCCAGACATAATATATTTAATAGTTATAGAGAATAATCCAACATCCATTCACTCCGAAGCTTGGTCATGAGACGTAACCTCGTAATGAGGCTGACGCTACGTTTCTTTGTGTTAGATTAAGGCATCAGAACTCAAACACACAAGCAGTTTCGGAACGGCTAATGTACAAATCCTTCTACACACACTTTATACTTTTCCCAGTTAGGATTGAGAGAACATATATATCATATATATATATATATATATATGCATATCTTGTAGTTTTACTTTCGTTTTCCCTTTTTTTTTTTGACAGAAACAAAGTTAATTTAGAAAATTCAACTTTTTTATGTGATAATATGTCATATTTGATTTGATTTTCTAATTCAATCTAAAAATAGTGTGCCTCCTTATTTGGAAAAGTTTATATTCAAGATTAACCATTAGGGTATCAATAACAGTAAATCCGATGCATGGGGCTTATACATGCGCCGTGGTCTTTGGGGTTTCGGGTCAACTTGAGTCTGAATACAAGACTCGGGCTCGTTACCTCCAAGAAACTGAGCAACAACCTTTTTGTTGCTCCAAGGTTTGCCCCTAACTATGAGCGTATTAATAATATTTGAAATATGAAGAGTACAATAAAAGCTCTATAAATTAATACTTGATAAATTAATAACCTCGATATAATTAATAATTTGTCGCGTCTCAACTTGGGACCAGTACAAAATTAGACCCCAATCGATATAATAATAAGATAATAACTTTTTTGAAATCTCAGTATATATATATATGTATATATATATATATATATATATATATATAGTGGAGAGTTAAAATGAGAAGAAAAATTTTGTAAGAATAAAAAGAATAACTTTTAAACCAATAGAATTTCTCCATTTAATGTGTGTATTTAATGTTATAAAAAAGGCATATAAGTAAATCTATAATTGTCAATAATTAGCTAATTAATTAAACTTGTAACTCATTTTTTTCATATACTCTTTCAAGATAAAATAATTTATGCTGTATGACAATTTTTGACATGTGTAGGATAAATTTTAGTATGTGTATGATAAATTTTGAAATGTGCATGGAAAATTACATGTGTGTAGGGTAAATTCCGATAAGTATAAGATATATGTAGGATAAATTTTGAAATGTGTAGGATAAAATATTTTTGTTTTATTAACGAGATAACATAATTAATGAGAGAAGTTATAAACTATTTAATCTTTTACCATTATGCCCTTTCTTCTTTTTCTTCTCACATTAAATTTCTTTTTAAATGAACCTTCCCATATATATATATATATATATATATATATATATATATATATATATATATATATATTGATTGGTCCCAACGAATCTATAAATTAATAATTACTAAAAGATTCAAAATTCTAAGATTGTCTAGTAATAAATGAATCTATTTGTTTTTTGTTTAACTTTAAATCTATCTTGAGTTCATCTTTAAATCTCCTCATCGCCCATAAGAGTTGGGGCATTGTCTTCTCGTATTTTCAGAAAAAATATTGTGAATAGTTGTTGCCGCTTACTTAAGAAATGTGAATTGAAAGTTGTTTTTGTAATTTATTTTTTGGTACCATGAATTAACTTTTTGTATTAAAAAAACAATGAACTTAACAAATTCAATTAATTTGTGAATGTATATTGGACTTAGAAATTTAAAGGTTATACGTAAAACCACGCTCAATTATTAATTTATCTACATAATAATTACTTGCTAAATTAATAAAATATCTTAGACCCAACATTATTAATTGATATAGGTTTTACTGTATTTGCTTTTTGTTCATAAGTTCTTTTTAAAGTTAAACACTGAATTGTATACTTAATGATTAGTAACTCACAATATTGGAACATGTACCAACGGAATCCATGATTTATTAACTATAATAGTGTTTGTGTTTCCACTTCACAAAAGTGATATGACTAAAAATTTTTTAAAATGAAAATTTAGATGATATTTAAGTGTAAAAAATTGTTGTTTACAAAGTTAGTTATGATTGTAAAAGTAGTTAAATCCTAAGTTTCATTAACCCTACATCTGATGATTATAAAATGGCAATAATATCGTATATTAATTTCATAAGTTCTAAACCCATTCCTAAAACCTTATATTTAAAAATATATTATAATATTGACAAAATTGACCAATAATTGGTTATAACCAAACTAGGAAACTTAAGGTGTTTGACCAACTAAAAATACCTGATAGTTGACTTGATGTTTCCAGTATGTATCTATGCATACAAATATACTTTATATAGATACAAATATAGAATTTAATAAATATATAATCATTTAACACATCAGATTAATAAAGATGTATAATCGTCTAAGCATCTGACTAATCGGTCAACAGAGATTAGCAGCTAATGGAGTTACATTTTCATAAAGCTGATTTATATTCACTCAAGAATCAAGATATATAAATTAACATAATGATCTCCTCAAGTACTCATTTGCGAAGTTAAAAGTGAGGAAGAATAATTAGTTGATCATCAGTGTTAAGATTCAGGTGGACACTTGAAATATGATCACTTTTGGTAGTTGGCCCTAGAAATTGGTGCTACTACATGGTTCAACCTTTTGAATCAATTCAATATGTCCTGGAGCTTTCACATATTCAAAGCTCTATATGATAGAAGTAAAAGGCCGTGTCATCATATAATCAGGTCATGTGCTTTTTAAGCTTCATGGTGATCAATGGCGGATCTAGAAAACTTTCATAAGGTAACGTTTTAAAAGAAATGGGTAACGAAATCGAAAAAACGTCAATTTTTCCAAAATTTACACTACCGCCGGAGCGCCAAAGGGTAGCGGTGGCTACCCCTAATTATATGGTACATCCGCCCCTCATGGTGATGCTCCAAGGTCGTACCACGGCTCAACCTTTTTGGGAGGCTTAAATGAATTATGAAGCTGATTAGTCCTTTTCTGATACATAAAACGTCATAAATTATTTTATTAATATATATATATATATATATATATAGCATTAGGATCATTTGTGAACAAATTTCTAAGAATGAATTGTGTGAACTGATCTAGACCGGTGATCTATTTTTTAGTTCCAAGGACAGGATGGTAATTAAACATTATTAATTTTATATCAATTTATTTTAAACAGAATTTATTCTAGGTAGTTACAATCTTTCCTAATTTTTATACTGGATCAAATCAAAAACATAAACTACCATATTTATAACAATCGATCAGTTACGTATCAAATTTTCTGAAATTTTGTAGACGATCCAGTTCGTTTCAATTTTCTGTTCTAACAGTACATGATTCGAAATTTATATACAATCAAATCAAAACAACTATTTTGATTCGATCTCCTGTATATGTTATTCTGTTTCATAGAATTCAATCAAATAAGTTTGAGATTTGACAGATATCTTCCAAATTATTCTAAAAGTTTGTTAAACTCATTATTATTACACCTATCGTTCATATGCTTTATGTATACATATTTCGAAAACTTTTGCTAATTCACTGAATTTTGTTGACAAGTTGTTTGAACTGGGTATTTTAAGCCACAAAGTTGTGAACTCCTTTTGTGTTCTTATTGTTTCTGAAATATGGATGTGCACACAACAAATACGAACGAGAATATGGTTAACGATGATGAAGTCAACGTTGATAATGGCGGTAATGTTTATGTTACTACATTGGATCGACCAGGTGCGTAGGTGTTTATGGAATTTCTGACAATTTTGTCTGGTAGACACGTTATAATATTGTTTAATTGTTGCGGTAGACATGTTATATTATTGTTTTATTGTTCAGTTCTTCGATCGGTCAGTTTTTGTTTCGCTACAGATTTTAACATATGAGTTTATTCTGGTTTTGCGTTTGTGTTTTAATTGAATGCTGTATTTAGATCATTCAGAACAGGTACACATATGAAAACACTTGTTGGTAATCTGCGATGTTTGTGTATGCCAGACATTAATCATCTGCATATATGGTGTTTTCTTCTGTGTAGTGTATATGATTGTTTTATTTTCTATGATTGTCAATTATTTCCCAGAACATTACAGATGTGTACTGTTATGACACCTCTGTGTTTTTGTATCTCGTAGTCACCAATCGTGTAGCTGTTTACATAACAGTACACATATGTATTTTGTTTCTGATGTATTCGTTGACATGTCAGAGTTAAGTACACTTCTGCACCCTCTTATATTTGTATCACAATACACATGTGTATAAATTTCAGAAACAGGAATGAGTGGGGGAAAATACGTGTGTGAACTTGTTTAAAAATGTCTGAATCCTTACCTAATTAACAATTAACAGTATTCAAAGTTGTAATATTATTTTTTTAGCATAGACTGTTTTAAATCTTTTGCGTCTTAACCATTTGCAGAATCAGTTGCCAGCAATGTATACGAAACCCTAATGGTACTAGGTACTGGACACCAATCGTCCCTCCCGGATTCAAACCATTTATTAAAGCTAGATTTAGTACGATTGAAGAAGCTATAAGCAAGTATGAAGAGTATGCTCAACTGGCTGGTTTTGGGACCCGTCTTGGTACATCGCAAAAGGAAAAAATAGGTGACAAAATTGTTACCAATAGGCGATACGTATTATGTTCAAGAGCTAACAAACCAAAACGTAAAGATGGTACGGCTGATCAAGCAAATTCAAGTCCACCAAAAAGACGATCCAACGTCAAAGTCACAGACTGCAAGGCATGCGCTAAATTCGTGCGTGTAAAAAATTCATCTGAGTACGAGATTTATGACTTTGTAGAGCAACATAACCATGGATTTACTACCCCTGAAAATCTTGATCTATCATTGAAGAGGAGGAAGCTTGACTTTTCTACACAAGAGTTTATAGCAAAATGCCGAAACGCAAACCTAAGACCTACCAAGTCTCACCAAGTACATGTTGTTCTAAAAGGTGGTCATCACAATGTGCACGGAACGTTGTCGACTACAAAAATTGTGGCCGTGATATCCGAGACTTTATCGGTGATACGGACGCCCAGATGATAATTGACAAATTCAAGGAACGTAGCAAAAACAAGGAAAACTACACATTTAACACCCACATTGTTGATGCCGAACTTCAATTAATTTTTTGGTGTGATGCGGTGTCGAAATCAAACTACGATTCTTTTGGCGATGTTATTGCCTTCGATGCGACATATCATACAAATATGTGAGTAGGTTATCAAATTTTGAACAGATCATTTTTCTTTTAATACACATATCTAAATGCGTTTTTGTGAAACATGTATGATATGATTTTTGTACCGTTTACTGGGGTCGATCACCATAGAAGGTGTACAATTTTTGGTGCAGGGTTGCTTCATAATGAGACTATCGAATCTTATACATGGCTACTTCAAAAATTTCTTGAGGCACACAATGGTAAACAACCACTTCTGGTTCTAACTGATCAAGACTGTGCTATGAAACAAGCTGTCGAAAAGGTATTTGACAAGTCAATTCACAGGTTGTGTACGTGGCACATTATTCAAAAACTGCCGGTTAAGGTACTAAATCTCAATCAAATTTTTTTCAGTACATAAGTGTATCTTTTATAAAGCATGATATTGTATTTAACTTTTGGGACTTTTCCCTTTTAAATGTAGATCAAGGGGAACAACGGTAGGAATGCGGAAATTAAACAGAAGTTCCACAAGCTCGTTTGGAATGTTTACATTGAACCACAAACATTTGAGGTTAGATGGTAGAATCTTATTGCTGAATACGGCTTACAGGACCATTCCTGGTTGGGCGAGATGTATTCGATTCGTGCGAACTGGATACCGGCTTATTTCCGGGAGATACAAATGTGTACTTTAATGAAGACCACTTCAAGGTGTAAGAGTGCAAACCACTTGTTCAAATCCAATTCTAGTCCTCACAACACCTTGGTTCAGTTCATGTTGTGTTATGACACATCTGTTGATGGGATAAGGAACGAACAAAGGGAATTAACGCATAAAACTGACACCACTAATCCCGAATTCAAAACATCTTGGCCTATTGAACGACATGCAAATGACATATACACACGGAGAATTTTTTATGATGTGCAAAAGGAAATTATCAACGGCAAGGAAAATTGTTATATTGTCGAACGATGTGTATCTGAAGGTATAACCAGCTTTGTGATCACACACCAAGACCACACGAAAGACGTTATAAATGAGTTCAGGGTTGGTTTTTTACATTCAGTAAATTATCTTTTTATTATCTTAGAATACAAGTGTGCATTATTATCAACAAAATTCTTTCCCTTATACAACTTGTATCATCATATTACAGGTCACATTCAACAAAGAAGACGTATCAGCTTCATGTGAATGCATGGGTTTTACTAGAAACAGATATATATGCCGTCATATATTCTGCGTTTTTGGGCACCATAACGTTCATAAGATTTCGGGACGGTACATTCACCCAAGATGGAGGAGAGACGCTTTGCCTTCCAGTGTACATAGCTTTGAAAATAGATTATCTGTAGATCAGAGTCGTAGTGGAAGAATCTGGCATAGGATACTTGAGAATATGGAAATGTGTCGAGATAGAGTTCGTGGTAGGATTGATAAATTGCAGGAATTAGATGAGCAAGTAGAATTGTTGAAGGATAAGTTTTTTAGTGAAGTTCAACCTAATCCAGAACTTAAAAAAAACTTTGTCGTTTACCAGGAAATTCTTGATCATACCGAACCGGGAGAGGTATCATGTACCGCACCAAAGAAAATACGAAACAAAGGATGTGGAAAGCATAAGCGTCCAATTGGTCCTCGAGAGAAAGCAATAAAACAATGTAAGAAACATAGAAGAAAATGCAACTATTGCGGCAAAAGGGTGAGAACGCATGATAAACGAAATTGCCCATTAAAAAAGGCAACAGCATAAAGGACGATTCGTCTACTGACGAAGATGGCGAGGGAGATGATGTTGAATCAAACGAGTATGATGACCTAACCGATAGTGGAAGTGAAGATCAAACGAACCAGAGCGAAGATGATGACAATATGATTTGAATTAAATTATACGATGCATAACAAAATATTTCGGTATTAGTTTGTAATTTGTACAATTTGATTGTTGTTCCAACATTTTTCCTTTTGTGTGACTGGTACATTTTTTTTACCATTCTTCTGACTATATTTTTATCTTTGTTGCAAATGTGTTTCATAAACTTTAAGAATGGATGGTGTAAAACAGTGTACCATTATCAACATACTAAGACAACATATTTAGTCATAACAGTAATCACTCATAAACAAGTGATACAAAAATACACATATGTAAAGTTCTGGAAGTACACGTTGTATGTTGATCGTCTTCTGGAAACAAAACATCATTTAGTCAATCATTAACAAGTGCTTTATAATATAGAATACTCTATTAGTAGACTGATTCGAATTACAATCAAATTGAAACAATACATACTTACAGTTCACATGTGTATACGCGAACTGTACACACAGTACACGTATGTATGTCCTGTATAAAAATAAAAGCATACACACAATTACCGTTTTTTTAACATGTTTTTAGTATTAGTTCAATACACACAAATCAAACATGTATCTATTTGATCTGTATAAAAAATAAAAGCATACACACAATCAAACCTGTATGTATTTTCTACATAGGTAATTTTAAGATGCATTATTAAAAACAATACACAAACGTATCAGAATAAATGTATTGCCACTGGTAATATCATAAATTGTCGTTAGTCCATACAACTGCAATGCCTAATCGCCAATGAGAATGCAATCATATGTAGCAACGTAATTAAAATCAAACATGACATCTAACAAAACAAATGGTTTTCCCCCCAACGATACGCAAATTTCCATAAAAAATGTACCAACTTCCGTACACTAACGGAAATAAAATGCTTTTTCAAACTCCTCTGCCTCAGCCAATACACAGTCACGGTGTATGTTCACCCTCGAAGTCACCAATTTAACCGCATATTTCTTGCGTTGCTTTGTTAATGTTGCCTTCTTCTGTATATGACCTGGAGGTAATCCACATTCCCATTTTCCTTCGGTGACCCCAAACCATGTTTCCTAGTGCCTCATGACAAAGACACCGCAATCAACCGTGTTACCCACACTCTTCCACGGAAAGTCGATATTTGTATAGCTTTTGGATGATTCACCAGTTTCAAATACTTGGTGAAAATGTCCTTCTGAAAACATAATAAAACTCACAAAAATCCAAATTAATGTTATTCAATAATAAAGTTACCAACCAAAAACAACCAAAAACAAAATAGTGATTCTTACAACTTTGTACGCAATACTTTTCTTGAAAAAGTTTTCGTCATTATGAGTTGGACCGGGCTTTCAATTGCCGACATATTATCAATAACCGTTACTGCGGGCCTTACCAGATCGAAGCTAACAATGAAAAAATGTCCTTGATCAAGAATGGGGAAGGTTATTACGCAATAGGTTGACAAACTCATCAACGATGTCTTCTTATCCACAACGAGAAATAACGAACTTCTCAACTTTTCTACTCGATCAACATCTCCGTACGCTTTATCATTCAGCGTATCAGCTGGCTGTAACATGTAGTAAATAATCGCAAAACAACAATCAGCATATAATTTATGTTTTCAATTAAAAAATAAAATAGGTTTATTTCAGTAGTGAATCACTTACAAAACAGTCTGTGTGCCAACACAAACGCGGCTTCAATCCTCTTTCTTGATCCGCACCACCAAAAACATTTTCCTCGGCTAGTCTTTGACTTTCTTCATGGTTTAGCATTGATGCAAAGCAATTTATAACCGCACTATTCACCCACTGGCTTGGTTGACGGTCTTTCATTTGAAAATGGTAAACACCCACTCCCGATTCGGTTTCAAATACAAGCCGCCTATTCAAAACGGTTATAGCCTTATTTGTTTATATATTCAGTACACAATCTGCTTACTGTTAAAGAAATCTTCGTTTTACATTTTTCTTCAGTACAATTTGTGAAATTTCCAACAAAAAAAACTTTATGTAAAAACATTACAGTAGATGATCACCATAGTATACATGTGTACTGTTTTCAGTACACATGTGTAGATATTCAGTACACATCCTAATTAATTTTACTTTATGTGTACCTAGTTCAGTGCACATAAAATTATAGACTTTTTTTTCTTTCCATTGCTCTTCAGTACACTTGTGAACTGACCAAAAAACAAACAGTAAAAACAAAACTAATCCTGGTCATACAAGTATACACAAGTGTATCAAATAACCAATTACTTATTTACGAGTGTACTTAACATAGACAAATTCCTAACAATATTTAATTTAAGTCGGCTAATTTATGTTTACTTACGCATTTGTAGCTTCGACCTCTGCCGCTTTTGTTGCATTCCTTGATTTGTTCGCTACATCATCTACCTTTTTTTGCTTTGTTTTCGCCATCCTACGTATGAACATTAAAAAACACAAGCTTTCTTTCACACTATAATAAAGACAATATTAAAAAACATTATTTGTGAATTACTGTATTAGAATAGGAAAACTAAACAATTTTAGAAGTATTTATAACGTACGTATTGTCGTCACCAGTTGTCGACAAGTATTTCCATAACATACTTTCCTTCTTGCTTAATCAGCTACTCACACTCACTGCTCTTGTTAAAAAGGGAGATTGCACATATTTCGATCCCACCTTCTTTCTTTTGCCTTTCCCGGCAGATCCAACGTCTTCACTAACACGTGTTTCCTTTCAACATGGGCTTGCAAATTCTCTTGGTTTTCCATCTCGTCCTGTGTCATGCCAAGGCTGAATGTAGGTATATCATCCAGCCTTTGAGTGTCATACGCGCCTAAAAGTATATCCTCAATTACCTTTGCTGACTTCATAAAAAGCTGAGTCGTCGGAGAAGCAAAGTGTGGTTGTATAGGAGTATCCCTATGCGTATTTGTGCTACTTGGACTCTTTGCTTTTCCTTTCCGGTCAGCCACACCTGCAACTTCTTAATAGTAAAGACTTATTAACGTTCCAAATAAACTCCCATCGTGTATTTTTAAAATAATTACTGTATTCATTTACCAGTTTCTTTCAACATTGGACTTGTAAAACCATCCGTTCCTTCTGAGGTATTAACAGCTGACTTGTTAAAAAATTCTTTATACCTCGATAGAATTGGTATAACAGACGCATGTGATGGGTATCTCGACGTGTGCTCCTTTATTGCAGCCTCCAATTTGATTTTATAACTCTCAATTTCATCAAACATTGATAAAACCATTCCACTACTCTCCTAAGGAAACACAAAAACAAAAAACCATTAAATAAAATACATTAAATAACATGAAAAAATCAAATTAATGGAATAATTATACATTTACTACCATTTGGGTAACAAAAGTGTAACTAAAGAACAACATCAAATGTTAACAGTTAATATACCTCTGCAGACGACCAACCTTGCGGACCCTTTTCAACCCATCATTATTCTTCGGTTTATCATCCACCCTTTCACCAGTCACTACCTCATCATCTTCAACATCATATAAATCCCTCAACTCTCCAAGCCCAAATCCGCCATTTTTAATCTCTTGGTGTTTCCTTTGATTCATTAAATCAATCGTCCAGAATTTAAGTGGCAATGCACGTCGTTCATACTTGAATCCGGGACATTCGGTTGCATCCAAATACAATAGCTAATACAATTAAAAAAGGTAATTAGTTGTATTAAAAAAGTTAATACAATACACATGTGCATTGACATTACGAACACATGTGCATACACTGTTAGCATATGTTAAAGGGTTTGTTAAACATACCACAAGATAGGTAAGCGGCCCCCGAAAATACACATTTGGATTACATCTTACCTAATCATCTTTACATTTTTTTACAGCATCAACCACGAACTGACACCAATCGTGTTCATTGAAACTCTTTTTATGATTAAATAGAGCTAACATGTTGTACATCACGCTACCATTTTTGGTGCATCCGATCATCATCGATATAAAGCGCAGCACAAAATCTAGAATGAACATATCTCTATCTTCATATGAATCTTCCCTAATCTTATCAACAATATTTTTAAAGCTAACCGGTATCTTCTCAAACCTAGCCAACCATTTCCCTTTCATTGGATGACCATTTTCATCTATATTTTTTTTGGTACTTTTATATCTCCTGCAGGTATCCCTAGTATTTTCCGGACTGAATCTTTAACAATCATGATATGCCTATCTCCCAAATTAATCCTCATATTAGCCGTATCTAACATATCTACCACAAAATGACCTATGTGAGCCGAAACCTCACTAACCTCCAATCCCAGCATCTTTCCAAAACCTAAATCCCTAACAATCTTCCTTTGCCATGAATTCATAACTCTAATAGCTTCATACAGCTTATTTGGTAAGTCCTAACCCTAATCGATGCCAGATCACTTCGATGTTTCGACCGTTTCGTCCGTGATAAATTGCCCTTTTTCTTTTTTTTTTTTGTGATACCCATTTTCCTGAAGTTGAAAAGTTCATCTGCAAACATTTTTGAATCATAAATTATTATATTAAAATACGGATATTACTTGAGATTAAATACAACAGGCAATGTTGACTGACAATCTACATCAAATTTTGTCCCAAAAAATACCTAAGTCTTCCTCATCATCATCCTGTACGGAACTATCCTTGTCACCCTTAAAACCTTTGGTATCAATCGTTTCAATCCCTACAAATGATAAAACGTAAAAAAAATATAGTACACAACTTCACGGTACAATGTGTATAATTGACAAACAAAACATTACCTTCATTTTCAACGGTTTCTTGATCCACTGCTATTTTATGACGTGCTCTTCCACGTTTACGTGACTTACCTTCTGTACGTGCAACATCTTCTACTAAAACAATTCAATTAAAACGACGTGGTCAAGACATAGCAATTATATTTTCGTAATACACTTGCGCCAAAAAAATGATATATTTCTACTGTAAATCCTAACATACTATAGGGAATACCAACTACTATTTTTGATAGTAAACATACCCGTTTCTTCTTTATCCTCATGCTCTTCCGTCTTATGAACCCTTTTGGCTTTGCAATTTTTATCTGGCTACCTTTAATATTTACAACAAACCATATTAATTGATATTTGAAATAAACGTGGCCATTACAATTTATTTATAATTTAATTCATTAAAATTCTTCATATCATATATTATAATAAAGAAACCAATCAAACCTTCTTCGTCGTTCCGGAATGGGACTTTAACGTCTTGCATTTTTTTCTTCTTATTTTTTTTGGATGCTTTACTTTTTTTCCTACCTTTCATTTCCACATCCTTCCAATTATGATCACTATTATTCTGACTTTTTTCCCTCTCACTTGTGTCTTGTTTACGACTGGAACTTTTCAAATTATGATACTCTTCTACATTGCACACACAAGAATTTAAATACACTATGAAAAAAAAAACGTTGACACATATGTGACAGTGAATAACTACAAACATCACCTGTATGCATTTTGCCAACTTTAGGGCTCACCTTCACCCGGTCCGGCTGTGGACTTATGATTCCTAGGATAATAACATAAAAGCAAAAAAAAATTTAAAAAAAAGAATGTATAATGCGATGTAAGGTAAATGTTCATTACAGTTAGATATATGTTTTTTTAATACATAATATTCATAAACAACATTTCAAAATTATATTTACCTTCCCCGTCTTTATCGGAAACCACTTCACCGTCCGAAAATTGAATGGGGTCATCAACTGTGTTACTGAACCTACTGGCCCTCATACGAGCTATTCTTTCGCTTTTAATACCTTCAGGGCTCAAGGGGTAATATTCCTTAAAATTCTATACAAACTCATCAACATATATATATATAAGTACACATAGAACTAGTAGATTAAAAACTTACGCTTCCTCATATCGCTATCAGATCTTTGGTATCGCCTGCATAACCAAAATGACACAAAACAAATACAATAAACAGTATATTAATCTAATTTTTTAAGAATTACTGTATTTCAAGAAAAAAATAAAAACCCTAAACAATATTATTGAGTGGAGCTAACAGTGTTTACTGTATTGATATAAAAAACATATCATGTAATAATCTAACACATTCACATTTAACATACACATTTAACTGTCACAATTAAATACCAAATACACTCTTAAACAAATGCGTTTTAATAATTACAATGGATTCCAACAGTCATCTACCCAGCTACAAACAATAAACATACTAATTCTTTTACACGAATATCAGATTTATACAACCCCAATTGAAGTTATATACAATCAATACACTACTGAATATAGCATAAAACATCATAATCCTTCAAACATACCCTACAAAGAAAAAAGGATTTTAAATATACACATGTTTACTGCCTAATCCGATCATGAATGCCAAGCTTATTTACTGAGCAAAATAACATCAAAACATTACTCTTCCAATTACAATACACTGTTACATTACAACATACATACCACCACCAAGTTATTCAAGATTCACTAAAGATACTGTTAAACATATCATAGATTTAAACATCAACAAGTTTGTCAATATACACTAAAAAAATCACAAGTATAATGTACACATATGTACATACTAAGACGGAGAAATATACCACTAATTGGTGGGCAAAGTACACCAAACACTCAAAATGCACCCGAATAAAAAACACTACCACATGTGTATCTCAGAGTTACTCGTAGATGCATTAGTAATCATACACCAGCAACCCTTTACATCAAACACAAACATTGACTGACCAGAACAGTACATTCCTTTACATCAAAGCACAAACATCGACTGACCAGAATTGTATAGATTTTATAAGTATTTTAAATAAACCTAACAATGGAATGCTAATAAACGAGTACAACCACTACATTATCCTACTATCGGTGAACGATTTTAACAAGGGGAATTCGATTTAAACAAACAGATTACATCATACCTCTGTCCGTAAAGCTATGTTAGGATTCGTTCTTCAAGTGTACTTCCGCCCCAACAATGATCTATTCGGTTCCTTCTCTTCAAGTTTCTGCCCCAATAAGTACTCGATTTCTTGATTTTGTGGGAATAGATACGCGGTGAATGAAGGGTTAGGGGTGAATGTATTGTGTTTCCCAAACAGACTACTGCGCTTTTTTTGGGAGGGGATTCTTGCAGTCAATTTCAAAAAGTGTATCCTTTGAAACCGTTCGGTTTCCAATTAAAAAAGGA
Organism: Scalesia atractyloides; assembly: GCA_947069175.1. NCBI lineage: Eukaryota > Viridiplantae > Streptophyta > Magnoliopsida > Asterales > Asteraceae > Scalesia > Scalesia atractyloides. The sequence continues at coordinate 39,027,962 of CAMTDV010000023.1, read as the reverse complement.
GATTTTGTATTTTTAGTTACGGATTTACCCTTTATCTTTAAATTTCAAATTAAATACATATAATATAAATTACAATCATGCCACCACTTAATATTCCTAGATAATTAAATCCAACGGCCTAGATCAGTTTGCAAAGTTTACTCTAATATACTTGTTCACTCTTGATCCCTACCCATATATCAAATTTAGTTAAATAACATATTTTTGTAACCATATTTGATAATCTAATTATTTATCAAAAGTATCACAGCAAAATAAGGTGTGTGCAAAGAGATATTATTGCTTAAATTTGAATGGACTTGTAAGTTGCAAATAATTCAGCAAATGTGATTATCAGGCACATATGTACTCAACTAAAAAGAAAGACAATTATACGAGCAAAAGATGTAAAAAATAATATAAAACCACAAATGTTATAGAATATTTGGTCAATCATAAGGATTCAAGTGTCTGGACCAAACCAGAAAAAGACCCTTAAATCCTAACAAATAATATAAACTTATTTTTTTTATATAACAATTAATGTTATAGCAATAGGTAAACTTTCATTTCTAACTAATGAAAGTTGATTTATTTTTCCCGACTCAAAATTATCGTGAGTATCCTGTTGGTTGTACTTTTGGGATAAATGTCCACCAAGTGAATTTTATTTCTCTTTTGTTTAGACTTTATATTTATCATGTATATCTATTTCTCTGTTGTTTAGACTCTATATGTATTATGTATATCAGTTCTTGTAGATATGAATTTTCTTTTAATGTTTAGACTTTATATGTAATATGTATATAAGTTCTTGTAAATATGAATTTTTTTTACCCATAACAATTAGGTAGGTGACTTTCATGGACCACAATTTAGGATCAAAAGCAAATAGTATTTTTTAGAGAGGCCTCAATTTTATCATCTGTTTCTCTTTTGCTTGATACTAGAGCTGTAAACGAGTCGGGCCAAGTCCGAGCTGACTGGGTTCGAGCTCGGCTCGTCATGTTTTTATGAAGCTTGAGCTCAAGACTGCTCGGTTCGAGCCTACTTATTTGAGCTCGAGCTCAGCTCACGAGTAAAACCCAAAGCTCGAGCTCGGCTCGAGCTATTTTGAGAGCAACCTCAAACGAGCTGAAAGCTCGGCTTGAGCTCGCTTCAATATTGCTTGAACGAGCCAAAGCTCGGTCGAGCTCGACTCGCCAATGTTATCATCATCATTTATATATTACATAAAAAATAAATAATTTTTTGTTTTGGCTCGTTTAGGCTCGCGAGCCGAAATAAGCTATTTGTTCCAAGCTCGAGCTCGGGCTCGATAACTAAACGAGCTCTACCCGTTAAAGGGGGCTCGTTCGAGCTTTTAACCAAGCCGATAATGAATAGCTCTCAAGCCTCTGGGCTTGTTTATGCCCCTACTTGAGATGGCCTAGGTAAACCTCATACATTTAAACCGAATTTACTCTACTCACTAACACCTAATTTAAATAAACATGTAAAGGAACTTCAAATCTTCATTTTACTCAAATATATTTGTGAAATCCACAAAGTTATACGAAAGTTCTAAACTCACCCTTACCTCCCTCCTTTGATCCTTTCCTTCTTAACACTTGAATCACCTTTTGGAATGTTTTCATAGGTTTTCCAAGGAAAACCAACTTGGAACATCACCATGTTTAAGGTCCCAAGTGTAAGAACCTTTTGTTTTAATAGGGTTTCAACCCACAAGTGTTGTATTCTTCCAAGCTTGTTTTTGAAAAAAGACTTGAGTTGGTAGTTTGTGATTACTTGGAAGCCTTGGCTATTTTTACCTTAAATCCACCACCTCACTTGATGATTTTTTATTACTTTGTCTTTTATGTTATTGTTTAAACTTACTCTGACCATCCTTGTCGTCCTTGTGACGACTTGTGCATTGGTGAACTATATGAAAGAGGTTAAAAGGAAGGTTATCCTCTTACCTCCATGCATGACTTCTATGAACTTCCATGATGTTTATGATCTACTTACTACGTATACTACATAACACACAACACACACACACACACACACACAATATATATATATATATGCACTAACCGAACTCTTGATGGTAAGCGAATGATTATCCGTCATGGTAATAGGTTACATCACCTAAGTACTTAATTTCTCGTTATGATTCTAATAGGTACCCTAACCCATGGAAACACATCAACCCGAACAAGTCTTATAGTGTCAAAAACGAGTATTAAGTCTAGTTGATTATTTTCTCATACACATACTTTAATGTATTTAATTTCCTAAATCCTCCGTTATCATTCGAATACTTACCAACCTATGTTTTCCTCATGTAGGATAACTCGGTATTCCTCCATCCCTCCAAACCCTTCGCAGAAGTAACAAGTGGAAACTTGCAAAACCGTGAGTACACTTGACCCATTTCCCTTTTAAACAATTTGGGTTGTAACATGTTAACTTACAAAAATACACGAATACTCACACACTACGTGCTTTATACACTCGATCCGTTATACATGCTTATTGTTATGCGTAGGTTCATGCTAAATTTATACATACTTCTTGTCATTAACTTAGCTAGCCCCAATTTAACATATATAGCGCTATAGGAGTAGCACACCGCCAGTCGGGATATTGTTAAGTCTTAAAGCTGATTCATTCTTAATTCATACTTTAGTCTCGTTACTTCGTGTGATGAGGGACACATTCATTCTTGTGGACACTTGGGTTTGACAATTAGTATTGCATGCTAGCTTACCTTGTATACAATTGCCATGTGGATTTGAGTAAACTCTTTTATACTTATGCTATGTACTTAAATCTTTGTACTCGCCAATACTTTTTGTATTGAACTATACTTTTGACATGTTATAGGTTGATGATGATGCTTATGACAAATCTAGTAGGGACGACATAGAAACGAACCTAGAATGTTAGGCTTTCATGTTGAAATTTTTGTTGAAGTGGTTGTATTTTGATTTCTGTTGTAATTGACAATTTGATATATGAAATGATCGAGTTTGGATTTAAATTGTCGCAAATAGTTTTATGATGCATTGAGCAATCTATTTCGTCTCACTCCAATGTTTCCGCCATCGGTTGGGGTGTGACAATATATATATATACATATATATAGGGTGGGGTTCTAGAATGAACACTAATGTATTTGCAAACTGAGTGAACAAATCCTAGCCATAGATTTACACATGTGTATGGTTAGGATTTCATCATCAAACCATAAAATACACTAGTGTGTTTCATCAGCAAATCCTGGCCATTGATTTACATACACGTATGGCCAGGAGTAGTTCACTCAGCTTGCAAATACATTATTGTTCACTCTTGATCCTAATCCTATATATATATATATATCGTGTGTCGGTTCGTATATTCGTTTTCATTTGTTTCGTCGGTTTCGTCCGTGTTGTCCGTTTTGTCTATTTTGTCCGAGGTGTCCGATTTGTTCGACATGTTTTTTTGTCCAAGTTTGGACTTATATATTTTTACACTTGTCAAGTTTCAAGTATTTTTTATGTTTTATATTTTTGTGAGTATTTAGTTTAGTAGGTATTTTCCTAACTTTCTAAATACATAAAAATAAATACACATAGTTATATACATACAAGTTTTTTGGTAATTTAAATATATATTTTTATCCTAAAATATATATATTTAACCACTTTTAGTTTAAGAAAATCTAGTGACTTTTAACTTCAACTTTTTCACCCAAAACTTGTATAATCATGATTAAAGTTTCTAATCATTTTTAATAAGATAATCTTTAGGTAAACACACTTTAATCATGATTAAATTTTTATAAAATTTTGTTATAGTTTCCTCTAAACTATGGATTTTTCTCATGTTTTATAAACATGATTTTATACACTTTTCAATGTAACAATTTTTTCAATTTTTTCATGTGAACAATATAAACTTAAATTCTTAACAAGAAGTATTATGAACTTGTATGTAATCTTGTATAGTTCAAAAATCATGTTTTAAAGTGTGATTTTAACAAGTTCATGTAAACTTTTAGTTTATATAAAAGCTTATGTAAACTTTAGTTTATATATTTTCAAGACTTAATTTTTCAAACATGATTTTTATGTAAATCTATGTATTAAATGTTTCATAAAAATATTTTTAAGCAAGATTACAAGTTTATAATATTCATGTTAATGGATGTTGCTAGATCTAAACATGCATGTGTTTAGATCATTTTTTTTAACATAAAGATGCAAGATCATGTTTACTACATATTCACAACATAAAAAATTATCAAGAATCATAAAAAACAACATATAATCATATTAGTTTATTTAGTTTTAGTTAAGGTTTCATGTGATTTTTAGATGAATCTTCATGATGATTTACTTGTACATTTGTGTTTAAACATAAATCACACAAATGTGAATACAAGATTTTGATCTTACAACTAGCTTTTAAAAAAGGTGATTAAAAGATGAAGATGATGAAAAGATGAAGATCCAAAGGTCCACGACTTAAGAAATACTTCAAACAACTTCCATCAACTTCTAAATGCCTTTGATCATCATGAAGAAGCCATGCTTGTAAAAAAAATTATTGTTATGAAGATATAAAATATGGTGTTCTTGAGGATTATGAAGATGAAGTTGATGAAGATGAAGAGAGATGAGAGAAGTGTTGGTGAAAAATGGAAGTGAAAGGAAGGTGTTAGTGTTTCTTTGTTATAACTAGCCTACTTAGTCATACATCTATTAACACCAAGCATGTTTATAATTCTTACAAAACACCAAAAAAATGGGTTAGTGGAGGTTGGTTTGTGTAAAACACCCTAAACCGTTTTAAACAAAAAAGTAGGCAGCGGAAATACGAACCGAAAAATTTCTTTCTTTATAAACATTTTAACATACTCGAAATATTTGGGACAATCCCTTTTACAAGATTTCGCACACCATTCTTACTTAAAGGATAAGGCATAATCTTCATTATTAAACTATACGATTCGCTCCCGTACAATCCACGTTCTTGACTCGATCTTCAACCACTTAGACTTCATAATGATAATTCCGTGCAACCTACAATAACCATATACATCCGCATCATTAATATTTGGTGATGACTTATATAATCTAGTCATACGTAATTAAATGACCACGCCACATTCTTTCTACTCATGCTAATCCTTTCGATTATCTTTTCGGGTACCATCTTGCATCCCATTGTCAAATCTTCATAAGGTCAACAATAGCATACCTGCATTTTCATTTCATCCTCAAGGCACTTGATTAGTAACGTTAAAGGTATTAAAGCCATGTATACATTCAAGCCCTATTCTTTCATGTACAATAAATCCTACTTCATGCATACGTACATAAATACACATTTTCATACACACATACATACGTACGTACATACATACATACATACATACATACATACATACATACATACATCATACATACATACATACATATACATACATACATACAAAAACATATGCACACCTCCATATCTAAGCTCATATATACCACTTACATTTCCATATAATTATACTAACAAATCCTAGTCACAAACATCCATATGTATAAGTCTCATATATATAAACCTAAGTGCATGCTCATTTCTATTCACGCTTACCTATGGATCCTATCACTAACATGTAGGTAAAACCATACACAAACATACCTCCAGACTTATTTCTTTCCCACACATACTTACGTACACGCTCACCACACCTCATAAACACTTCAATGAGTTTGGGGTACATTTCGGGAGCTTAACAACGAGTTCAATACTCACCCATAGCTCACAAGCTAATTGATAAGATTGGGGACATTATAGATGTTTAATGGGGCTTGGGAATGGTTCTACAGGGTCCGGGATCGAAGAAAAAAACAAATAAACGAGGTTGCTGGTTGGGATCCCGTCATAACCTACCGCCCTCAGCCGTAAGTTATGGCAGGCGGCTGCTGATTTCCCTTGCCTGCTTGGCCACCTGCCGTAGCTTACGATGGGTAATTTCCACTCCTCCTCTCTTCCTTTTTATCTTTCACAAAATACCCAAGGGACCCTGATCTTCACCCTTCCAAATTTTTCATGCTTCCAAGACGTAAAATAATCATATACAAACCCCTATATCCTTCTAATACTTAACCCTAAGATCAAACCAACTTACACATCACATCATGTAACTTTCTATATTTTGTCCCATTCACTTCTACTGTGTAATTCCGAACATAGGTGACTACCTACGACTTACCACAATAAGACTTACTTTGGTACTTACCCTTACCCATAACTTCTTACATGGTTCCCTATATTCAACGTACCAAATTACATTTATAAAATAAGAAGTGATTCCGGAAATCACTTACCTTAAGCGTCCGTATTCATATCCGGTTCCTTGCCTCCTTTTGACCCGTTAGCCTTCCAATTCCATCCATCTTGACATGATCCCTATACTTTCATGTCATCGCATTCACATTCTTGTTAGCATACATGATTGTATATATTAACGATCATATCAAATTCATATTTCACATTTGACTTTCATTAGTCAATTCTAACAAGCATAAGGCATATTCCCACAATCATATCTTTTCAAACTCATATAATTCATCACGTTCTCACTTATAACACATATTGATATATCACGTTCCATATGACTTTCTATAAGATTACCATTGTGACAAAAAAGTCTAACCTTGCTACTTATGCATAGTTGACCTTCAGAAAGCCAGTGGTTTATCATATGAACTGTCAACTTAACCTCATGCATCCATGTCATCATAGTAGACTATACAGATGACACTATATACATTTCATACTCATGATGCAATACACATTCAACCACAGATCACCTAGTTATATGCACACACCAAGCATGTTCAATTTCATCCATACTAGTAATTCTCATAATTCTACAACTAACACCATGACCCATGCTTAGCACCCAACATCATTCCAACTTCATCCTCTTCTAATGATCTCATATGCTTCACATTTAGTGTACATTTACTTCTCAATTTCAATTAAGCGACTATTCAAACATATGGTGATCATCATGCCGCTCCAACATAGAGTACAACATTCTAATGCACACTTTTCACCAAATCACATAACCAACCAAAATTCATATATGCATTCCATTTAAAATACATTTCATATGTTTAATTTCCTAATTGTTATATCCTATACATGTTCGCCCATCAATTACATACAATTTCATCTACAATTGTCACTTAGGCCTTTCATCAAACACTTGATGTGCATACTTCAATTTAAGCACAAAGTACAAGTATTTCATGTTGACCTCCTACCTCTTACTTTCATTTATCAAATAAACACAAAACATCAACAAATTCATATCACATTCAATCCATCTAACAAGAATGCATTACATACAACATAGCACAACAAGGTTTGAACAAGGATTGGACATTGGTGACACACCCATGTCACCATCTTCATCACTAAAAGTGGGTTTCACCTTCAAACCTCAAATTACTTAAAATCATACATAAAAAAAATTCTATTTAGTGATTCTATTACGCAATCATGCTTAATTTCATAATAATTCACGGATTTAATCATAACCCATTTCTTGCAAGACCATTAAATAAGAATCTACAACTTACCATATGTTGCTTTGGGTTGGATAATGATAAATATTGATCCATGCATTTGAATATCCATTCAACACCCTTCAATTTCTTGAGTTTCTTCCTTGATCATGCAGGGCTTGCACCACCTCTCTTCTCCTCTTTCTCTCCATACGACACATACACTCACTCTTACTGGAGTTTTAATTTTTATAGAACTTTAATTCAACTTGCTAAATTTAGCCCTCATGTTTGCCATCTTATCACATTTATCACAAAACCTTAGTCCCTACCATTGCTTGTAGTTTTAACCAAGTTAAATAAGCTATTTATCACATTTTATTCCATAATCCATGAAACCATATTAATGAGTCAAACATGCAGGTTTTGGGGCGTTACGATTTGTTTATTTATTTTTTAATAAAAGTTCGTTATATTTTATAACTTTTATAAACTGTGATGTTTCGGTATTGCGTTTTTATAATTCAAGTGTATAAATGGTAAGTTATATAATGTTTGGTATGCTAAAACATGTTAACTAGTTCACTAGACTAGTCGTTTTCTTGTTTGGATAATGAATTTGGCTCGTGTTTCGTTATCGGGTCAATTACTGGCAATTTATACCACTTATATAGAAATGTTTACAAATGCATCTTTGTGATATTTTTTATGTCCAAAATTTATTAGCTAGTTCGCTAGACTAGTAAATTTGTTGTTTTAGTTATAGTTTTTGTACCAGTTTTGTTATCGTGTAGTTACCGAATAAGTTGTGTAGCTTTGAACGGTAATATTTATATAGGGATTTTTGTGTTGTTTATGGTTTATGATAAATAACATTTATTTTTGGATTTATGACGTTGCTGAATCGTTATGCGGAATGCTGTACGCTTCTGTAGAATTGCTGATGCGGACAAGACAATAAAGCATTTATGTAATTTTTCCGGAAAGTATTAATTGTAAGTTGTTCCCAACTAATTTTTTATGTAATATTAGTTGTGGATATGTTTCCATATCTTGTTTTTTGTCGCGTCAGGCTGTACCGCGACTAGTCCTGGCATGAATAGTGTGTTCGCATTTCTACTAGTTTGCCTAGGACATAGTTTATATTGTTTCACAATAACGAACTCGAAGTTTGTATAATCCTAGACTTTTAAAACTTAATTAAATAAAACTAAGTCAAGTATGTGAAAACACATATATGTAATAATTGTTTAAGTTGTACAAAATTACCGGTATTTTGCCTAGTGTGACATCACTATCATGTGTCTTGGAACACTATCCAGGTTATGGGAGAACTCTAGGAATTGCACCTTAAAATTCCTTTTTGAAGCAACCACACTTCTCTCTAACATAGGTGACTTGTCCTTAAATCATTAGAAGCATTATGGTTTCCGTGATTTACACAAATTATTAACCATGGATTATGTTTGGCCTCAAATTTGTCACTGGTCACTATAAGAATGGACTAGGACGTACTTAAACACTATTTGTTGGATTTGAGAGTGTGTGATAGTGTGTGTTTTTTTTATAAAACAATTGAATAAATTGAACAATTCAATCAAACAGTGATAATTAACCACATCAGTATAACATAAACGGATTTGGGAATGTTTATCCAATGATTTCATATATTCAGAATGTTTACAATACAATCAAAGGTACAAAAGTACTCCCCATAACCAGGTGCACACTCTCTCCAAGTGCTTCTGCTTTTCAGCTCTTAGAGTTACTAAATTACAATATGAGAAAGCAACTCTAAACAGAGGAGAGAACTGCTGGTGATGTCACCATGAAAGCGACTCTAATCAACTCACTAAATAGTGTAACTTTGGAAAACTGTTGGACAATCAAATAAACCATTGTAACATATGAGACTACTACTAACAAAGAGAAAACAGTTGGATTTCCAAAACTACTGGAAGGGTTCCAACACTTTTGGAATCTAGTACTTCTAGTCTTGTGTGGACTTGTTGTCTTAGTCTTTTGGTCTTCAGTCTTGACTTTGTTGACTTGTTAACCCAACACTATTAAATTCAGTACTTCGTACTTTTGTCTTCATGTTTGTTTGATACAATAGCTCTGTTCCAGTAATTTGGGTAGTTGTTTGGGAAGCCTTCAAGGGGAAACTTCTGGATCTTTGGTTATACTTCAACTTATTATATTACGCAGGGAAGATAGTTCCCTTGGGTTTTGGCTTTAATCATCAACAGATCTTACATAACCCAACAATCTCCCCCTAGATTTGCAGATGCCAAAATCACACTTATTCTGGCTTATCTTTTATTCTCTTATTTGTTGACGCCCAATAGTTATTCCTTGATCATTCCTTTGATGCCAAGCTTCAAACTTATTGCTTAAACATCATCTTCATCCTTTTCCATTTTAAGATCAATAATGACTTTGATGTCATCTAGGCTAAGACTTTGGACACCATACCCATCCACCTAGATTCTAGATCCATCTTATCTAAAGATCTCCATATCATTAGAGTGCTTCATTGCTTTCCATCTCACAACCCTTGGGTTAGGGAGGATTGCAAGTCTAAGACCTTAGTGGGTGGAGGTGAATCTAGCCTGGAAGGCACTGTTACCCTTTGATGTGTCATTGATTGACGTGGTAAATCATGTGGATCTTCCTTGGAGATTCCTCCAAAGCAACTGTGTAAGTGCCTTCAAATTGGTTTTGGTTTATGAAAACAATAGTTTCAGGCATGCACCTTACTAGCAAGGTCTTCCCTTTTTCATCTAAATCTAAATCCATCTGGCATAACAATGTTTCTATTTAAGATTGTTCATATAGTTTTCCATGATCTTTGGATTGTATGAGATGTTTTTTTGGGGCTTGAATGGAACAATAGTTGCCTCTTTCTTTTGAGCAAGGTAGATCTCTGTGAACTCTCAAGACAAAGGTGGTGGAAAGTTTTCAGAATTTCTCTTTCTAGCATTGAGATAATCCATATATTCTTTTGGGACGGTTGATTCCTTCCACCTAGAAATTGAACTTTTAGGAGCCCAATTGAAATGTATTAACTCTTGCTTCATTTTGAAGGTCTTTGTAGCATCTCATGGAGTTTGCTTTCTTTTACTGCCAAGCTTCTAATTTTGAGAAGTGACCTTGATGCTAGGATTTGCCAACATTTTCTTCACCCTAGCAACCTTTTCTAGTAGGTTTTGAGCATCTCCATTTTGAAAGTTGTAGAAATTCTTAACTGGGTAGGGTATATTCTTCTTCAGCCCTTCAATGCTTTCTAGTTTTGATATTTTGGAAACTGAAGGATCCTTAAATGGTGGGATTTAGGAAAACTTTTTAAGATTCTTAGAACATGTGTTGCTTATAACCCTGACTTCTCTCCATTATGTATTATGCCTTTCTGTAGGTCATCTTGTTATGATTTGCGTAAAGTCTTGGATAGCTTCCTCCTCCATTCCTTTCACATTTTCTAGATAGTTGAGGTTGTTATCAACTTTAAGGAATGACAACTCTTTTAATGACAGAGTGAACCTTGGAGAGGGAGGAGGATCATCAGTTGTTTCAGGAACTGTTGGATTTGCTTTAAAGCTTTTAGTAGATGCAGCCGTTCAAACTGGAGTTGTTGTTCTTATGGCAGTTCATGTTGGTGTAGATGATGGAGTATCTTCTTGATCATCCTGCAAGATTAGCTTCCTTTTCCTTGAAAATTGCACAATTGGTTTTTCAAGAACACCTAAATTTTCTTGAACAACTGGTTTATCTTAAACTGCTTGTCTTGTAACAACTGCTACCAACAGTTTTAGCAGCAACTAGATAAGGTTGATGATCTTGTTGTAGGAGGTTGAGATGGTAGAGTACCAATAGTTTTGCCTGTTCTAGCTGTTTTAGTTTTCACTCCAGCTGTTTGACCTTTTTGGGCAGTTTGAATTGCTAGCCAAGCTTGAGGAGCTTGTCTCTTTTTAGCTTCCAGTTTGGCAAGTGTTTTGGCCTTTTGAATGATTCTTGGTGGCGTCATGTCAATTTTGACTATTTTAATGATCTTGACATCTTGCCTAGCAGCTTTTTCCTCGGCTCTTTGTTCCTCAATCTTCCCTTTCACAAAGGTTGCACTTAACCCTCTTGATCTTTTTAAAAATTTTCAATTCTTTCAATCAGAACATCCCCAAAATCTAGCCCCTTTTTCTTCTCAACCATAGCAATGGCCCTTTCCTCTTCAGCTCTCTTCTTGTCAGCTGCAGCTCCATCATTTATGATATTTGGCTTTCAACCTTCTCCCCCTTTTTGGCATTAGTAGTTTCTTGTTTCATGAGATAATTGTGTAACCAAGGTCTGGGGGAAGAGGTACCAAATACTTTAGCATCAAAATTTTCAAGGTAAGATTGGAACACGGGCTCAACGATTTGTTTAAAGGCATTTTGGAGCTCCCCTGCTGGCAATGATGAGGTAACTATAACCTAGCAGTTTGGCTTTCTGTAGCTAGTGCCTTTTGAGCAGTGAGGCTTTGTAGTATGGATGTAAGCTTCCTTTGTGAGGAGGTTAGCTGTTGGGTACATTGATATGTGTAAATATTTAGATAAGCACCTACCAACGTAACATAAGTTTAAAGCTTTTTAATAAAAGGTTAGCATCTTGGTTTTTCTAAACAAGTTTGGTAAACAACTTGTCAGGTAGACACATGCTTAGACCTAGTGTCTTATTTAATTTAGGACATGCGTAGGTCGGAGATTTATTGTTCGAACACTTTGATTTTGCTAGCATTTACTTGGAGCGCTTAGGTGAGTTTTCATGGCCCCTTTTATTTATTTAAGTGTCTGTTTTAATCGATGGGAAATCATGCTTAGTTATGGGGTATGATAGTGGGGGGTGAAATCTATTCGGTCTAGTATGTGCGCATCAGTTTGCATGGTTTGAGCTTAGGAAGCCCCCGTGGTGGCAATTCATTTTAGTAACCATTAGTCGTGGTATGACCGCTGAACGGTCGAATAGATAGATTGGGTTTAACAAGTCCCCGCTCCTTGTCGGTCGTGACCTTGTGGGAGTGCAATTCCGTACTACTTGTTTTGTATCGCCTTGAGTGGCGATGTGAGGAGGCAACATTGTTATGGTTTGGTTATGGGCTTATGTCGGCACATACCTCATGGTTTTGTAAGAACATGATTTGACTATCATGATTTTCATTAGACTATGCATACTTAACTTTTATCAAGTGATTTTAATTTCATCTGTGTCATTTAAACTTATGAACTCACCAACATTATGTTGACGTTTTAAGCTGTTTTTCAGGTAAGTGAACTCTAGTTCACAAGTTTCGGTAGTCTCGCATCCATCACGGACGAAACCTTTTGTGGATTTTGACTAGTATTTCTCATCGGCGCATATGAGATATATTTGTCAAATCCTTGATCAGTGCAAACAATATTTCTTTTGGTCGGATGTCTTTAAACATGGTGTTTTAATTTGGGACATGTAAACTAAAATATATTACTTTGGTTTGTAACCTTTAAACTATCGATGATGCTTAAATCATATCAGATGTTTGCTTATCCTATGCTTGAAAACCTTTTGGTGGTCACTCCTGGTGGTTTCCGCCTTCGGCGAGGTGTAACATCCTTGTACTGACACGGTGTCATGCCACACCTCTTGAGCAGCCTATAAAGTCAACCCATTGTTCTCCATTTGAGGACCCGTCCAACCATCGGTATACCATCCCCACACTACTATGCACCTCTTTTCTAGCCTTTCTTTTTCTCATTTCTCACTTTGAATTTTTGTTATTTCGGTTTGTATTGGTCCAATTTGTAAGAACGTATTTTAACAATTAAATCTTATATGTTTACGTTTAATTAATCAAGTTTGATGATGTTTATCTTTAAAACCATGAGTGGCTAAGTTCTTACATCTCTCTGGGAAGATGAATCTTAAATGATTCTTTAATCCCCTTTTTATGGATTATCATTTGGTGTGTGTTAATGACTTCAATAAATGATTTCCTCTATTGAAAGTAAGTTTTCCAAAACATTTAAAATAATCTTTTCACTTTGTGTTTATTGATTCAAACATTCATGTTGTTATGTCTATGTAGTCAAAAACATATTAATTACCTGGAAGGGGTTAGATGTAAAGGCTTTCATGTGATAATGATCGTGGCAAATTTCCAATATTATTAAGGGTTGTGATGCCCATAACTAGGGTCATTCCAATTTTTGGCCTCAACACACACAAATATTCGTTTTCTTTAAAGAGCGACTTTAGGTGGTTCCCACTACGGTCATTCCATTTTATGGCCTCAACACACACAAATATTCGTCTTCTTTAAAGAGCGACTTTAGGTGGTTACCATATGATGAGTGATCATGGAAATTTTAGAAGAGGCTTATGATTTAGTAATCTTAATCAAAGTCATTTCTATTTTCCAACAACAATCGTTTGGAAATCCCTATAAAAGGGGTTAATCATGTCATTAAGAGGAAATAAAACCCAAGTGTCTTTCGTGTGATTGTCTTTCAAAAACTTTTTATTTTATAATTTTAAAGTAAGATAAAAAAATTTTAACTTTATTTTTGGTTTGACTAGATATTGACCGCATCCTGGTACTAGAAACCCTTGTATCTTTGGATGATCTTGATATTTTACCATCATTGAATGCATTTGCGTTAACATGTCGTGTTGAGTGATCATATCATATTATGTTTATAAAATTAAAGATTGAAAACGAATAAAAATAACAAAAAAAATATATATATACATACTTACAAAATGAATGGAGAATGTATCCACGAAACTAAGTAATGCCTCTTTGTATCAAGAAAAACTTATCATCGAGTTCATATAGGGAATTCAAAATTGTTGTGGGTTGAGGAAACAAAATTGAATCTGAATCCATGCAAGCGGTGAAGAGGGCGCTAGGGATTTAGGAAGAAAGTGCCTTAATTTAGAATATATTTTTCTTGTCCTCCTAATTTCTGTATGAACATGTTATATGACTATGGTATATTAAAAACTAAATAATATAAAATATAACGTGACTAAGCAAACAATTATTACAAATATTCATGCTTTTATAAAAATAACAAAGTCCAAAATGATTCAGTTTTCGGGCTTTCAAATCACATCTTGTTATTAGGAGCACTGATTCCGATTTTGAGTCTATGCTCACTTAGGTTGTGTATTATGGGTGTAGAAGAACATATGGGGTGATGATGTGCTATTAGGGGATGGAGAGGAACACCAAATCGTCCCCTCATCGTGCAAGTTTGTATCGTGAGCATGGTCACCATCCTACATTCTAGTTCTCATGTTCTTTCTCTATTTAATTTATTAAAAGAATATAAAAAAAGATTGAAAGGTGAGTGATGGGTATAACATAGAATGAGTGATAGAGAAAATGACGATTTGGCATTGAAGTGACAGTAAGCGATGAAAAAACGAGAATATATATAATCATAAAATTACATATATATATCATAGACTACACTCAAATAATACCAAATTTAATATATAAAATAACTAAATAAAATACTTGGTTGTTCGAACTTCTCGAAAATTTAAATTTTTATCTGTATACATACAATGCTTGCTTCCAGACTAGGAATAAACTCATCTTTAATAAGTCAAAATCTTCAGTTAGCGGCATCATTGGAGAAGTGAAAGCGTTGGGTTTCCTTTGACTTAAACATCAGACTAAGGATCTGGCATTATTGAGGCGAGTTGGAGTCGTTTCGATTTCTTGTAATTTTTGGTCTTTTTCCCTTTGTTTCGTTTTGTGATTTTGTTCCCTCGAGCTTCTTGCTTGTTTTTTATCATACTGGATAAAAATTTGGCTTACACAAAGAACTTGCATGCAAAATTAATTATTTTAATGATGTATGTATGTGTTGTCAAAGGTCTATAATAGTTTTGTTAACATATTAGTGGTAATTTTGAGCCCACAAAGGGGCGTCCCGGTCATAGTAAAGTGCCGGCAAAAGATTTATAATTTTGAAAATTTGTTATAAAATATATATCTTAGTTTAAATTAGTATACTCTCTTTTTATTATTGATGTCTAGTAAGTATTTATGTCTTTATGTTGGAGTATTATATACTTCTAACTTCTAAGTGCGTGTGTCTCTCTCTATATATATCTATACACACATCTAATTAGATAGAAGCAAAAGAACAATAATAATAAAAAGGATAAAAAGATAAAAAAAGATTAATAAAAAAGAATTATCAACTTAAAAACTGATAAAGAATACATGATTGATAATGGGACGGTTTGTCAAGCAAAAAGTTGGGTATATATATTTGTATCGCCCCATAATCATATTATGTGTACAAGTTTTTTAATTGTTAAGACTAATGTGCGAGAATTCGCACTAAGGATTCCTGATATTCTTTTGTGTTCAGAATTCATTTGCTTTCCGTATTCCAAACGGTATTCAAAGAATTTGTCAAATATTCTGGACGGTCACGGTATTCAAAGAATTTGTCAAATTACTACACTTGGTCAGAGAATACTAGATGTGATAATTGGTGTGTTGATATTAATCAATCTTAACATGACTAACATATTATTATACATAATTGATTGATTCTACAATAAATTTTACCTTTCTTTTTTTTTTTTCTAATCTCATCTCTTCTAAAATTTAACACTGACACTTAGACTTTCTACTTTTTAAAAATTTTGTAAAATGTTATTTTGATTCCTATTAAGTTTTACATGTTTATTTTTATATATGTGGAGGCATAAATTAAGTTGATTTACTTTCTACATAATTTTTTTTAAAAATAAGTCATGTCAAATATAGAACGTTTTGATGTTTTTTTATTGACGTTATTATGTCTTGACGTTTATGTACATGTCGTTATAAATTCATATTGATTTACATTTCGACGTAATGCTATTTTGACCATCTCGAGTTTTATGTGCTTTTTTATGTACGTTTTGGTATAACTTCAAATTCGTTTACGTTTTAACGTTTTTTAAATGAATCATGTCAAATATAATACGTTTTTGTGCTTACTTTTATGAACGTTTTTAGTTGGTCTACCGTCTACATTTGATTGATAAGCTATTAAAAAATAAGTATGTTCAAATAATGTTAAAAAAACCTACCCTGCAACGCGAGTAATCAATTCTAGTTTTTATATATTAGACATTAAATTAACCTTCTACCACACAGAAATTCTGTAGTGTGACCCATATATCTAAATTAGAAATAGTTTGGCGGGTTTGCAAAAAGGTTGACAAGTTAAACAAATAAAAAATTGTTGTTGGATATAATTTTAAGTAGGCCGGCTAACATGACAAAATGATTTAGATCACCCGTAGTGGAGCGTTTTTGAACGTTTTTTTCAAAAAAAAAACACCCCAAAACGCATTACAACTGCCCTCCCGTGTCACACCCCGACTGATGGCGGAAACATCGGAGTGAGATGAACGAGATTGTTCGAGACTTCATAACATTAAATGTGACAAGTATTTATTAAATAATATTTCATTTCATTGCTAATGGTTAAAGTACATGAATTGGAAAACTAAAATACAACAAATATTGCATTATTAATCTATAAACATGAATTTAAAGTTTGGTGCGTTTCTAGTCCTTCCTATCAAGTTCCATTTGTCGTCATTATCATAGAATTCCTACAATACATATTAAAGTTAGTTCAACACAAAAGTATTGGCGAGCATACAAGTTTTAAGTACTAGCATAAGTATAAAAGTTTAAACGCATCCAGATGGCATAATAGTTAACTTAAATTATCATACAATACTATCATACAACTATATGTGTCAACCCAAAGTTTACCGCTAGCGTAATCTAATCATAGCAATAACTAGACCGTTTTGTTTACTTAACATGACCTCACGACTACGGGTGGTGCGTTACTCTTATAGCGCTATACATGTTAAGGGAGACTTGAAACAAGTTAAAGACAAAGCATAGGACATGTAACGATTCTAGCATAACGTATTAAGTACGTATGACGGATTTTTGTTTATAAGCATGTTTGTAAGTGTATGTGTGCGTTTTTAATAAGGAATAAGTATTGCACCCAAAAAGTGTCGAAAAGGAAAAGGGTCATGTATACTCACAATGTTTCAAAGCTTCCCGATTATCCGTGTTTTGGCGAGTTGATGTGAATAGGAGAGTGAAGGCATGTGAGTATTCAGAATGTTAATGGAGGATTCGAATTCGGAATTAAAGTATGCGAAAGTATGTATATAAGAAAATAATTATCTAGTCTTAAACACTCGTTCTTGACACTATAAATCCCGTATTGGTTGATGTGATTTCATGGGTCAAGATACCCATTAGAATCATTAACGAGAGGTTCAAGACTTAGATAATATAACATATTACCATGATAAGTAACTATGTTGATCATAATCAAGGATTCGGTTACGTATATATATTTATCATATAGTTTATATGATGATTCTAAGCTAAGTCCTTCAAGGATATCATCGATTGTCATATAAATCATGTATGGAGGTAGGAGGATAACCATCCTTTAACCTCATTGTAAGATTCATTAATACACAAATAATCACAAGGATGATTCGGATGGCCATGAATAAAAAGGAAATGTACAATAATTATCATACCAAGTAGCCAAGTAACCTTTAACCCGGGTGAGCCAGCACCGACATAGAAAGAGTTAACTAAGTCTGGGAGGCTTGACGGGGTTATGTCACTTTCAAGCTAGCAAACCACTTGGGATAGCAATTGTAAAACATCAAGTGAGGTTGTGGAATGAAGGTAGGATAGCCAAGACTTCCAAGTATTCACACCTATACCAAAACATAAGTCTTGCCATCAACTTCATGGCAAGCTTGGATGGTTTCATCACTTGTGGGTTGCATAACCCTTGAAAAAACAGAAAGTTTGGAGGTGTTTGCTCCTCTTAAACTCATAAGAATCTATTCCTAACAAGTCTCATAACCATAGTTAGGTTTAAGAATAAGTAGGCACAAGATTCAAACAAATTTTAATCAAGAAAAGCAAGATACAAAAGTATAAATAAAGGCAGAATTTTAATCCTACTTTGGACCTCAAATGTGATGAGGTTTCACCTTAGTTTGATAAGGCAAGCTTGTGAAATCCTTCCTAGAGGTTATCCAAGTAGAAAGAAAGAAGAAAACATAAGAAAAGTGAGCTAAAACTCACTTAGATATGTTGCAACTTTCTGCCAAGTCTTGGAAATTAGAGAGTAACGAAGAAGATTTGAGAGTGATTTGAGTGTTTGGAGTGTGTTTAAGAGTGTATGGAGGCTCCCATTTATAATGGAGGAATTAGGGTTTAGGTAATTAATGAAGTTAGTGGTGGTTGGGAGTTGGAAAAAGGGAAATGGAGCCAAAATTCACGTTTTTAAAAGATTCTGCTAGACCTGTTCATTTTGCACGGCCGCGCAGATCAAGTGCACGGTCGTGCGGATCGCATGGTGGTGCACATCAGGTGCGTGGTCATGCGGATCGCAGTGTGCATGGCCGTGCGCCTCAGTTTGACCCATATAGTTTGATAATTCCATTATTTTATGCTAGAAACTCATAATTAAACATGTTTTTAGGTATTTCAAATGTATCAAAGTAACGTATGAGTATTAAGCTCGTATATTTGATAATTTCAAGTATTTCAAGTGTCGGTTTTTGCGTATAAACACGTATTCGAGATTGTAGCGTATAATATAAGTATGTAACATGTATAAGTATAAAAATAAATTCCATTATGATTAACGCCTCAAATTGTGATAACAGAGATGAAGTACGATTGTATGGTTTCTAAAAATAGAATGTGAATACAAATTTTTTAAAAATAGGAATACGGAAATACGAGGCGTTACACCCTGAGCGTTAGTTTCAAAAAATTGTGTTGGCGTTCTTTTTTCTACACTGTTGTTCAAATGTTTTGGCCAATACCGTTGCAATGGTCAGAATCTATATTATTTTTATTTTTTCCTTCATTCAACTTATATATGTATGTATACCAACCTTCAGACGAGTGTGGGTGAAGAATGGTCAGGTCTCCAACTCCTGTGACCGGATCTTATTTAGAGAGACGAGAGAGTTGAGAGATGATTGATAAGGTTTTTTTGTGTGTTTGATATGTCTGCAGAGAAAAGAAAGATTGGGGCTAGGGTTTCAAATGAAGGAGAAGGGAAAAAGTGGGTTAAATAGCTAGAGTTCTTATTTTTTTTAAATAAAGGCCCATTAGCCCGTATTCTTTTTTTATTGTTTTTAGCATTGTAATTTTTTATTTCTTTTTTTGGTTTTAATTTTTTTAATAATGTAATTTTTTTATTTAATAATTGGGTAATGATTGGTTGGGGCATTATCCTACTACGGCCATTTTAGAAAAACGCCAAATAATGTCTCCTTGCTGACTGACTGCCACATGGCGGAAAACACCCAAAGATAGGCATTATTCACTCTTAACGCTACGCATGTTCTTAGTACGGAAGAACCCAATATGTGACTACTTTTGTATCTATGTCCAAAATTATCACCGATTGAAAATAGAATGATAGTTATACAATTAGGGTGGCTATTACTGGCTACATATCATGACTATTTTTGTAGAGATAGGCTTCTTTGAGTAAAAAAAGAAAATAATTGCTTAGGTGCCTTTCTTGATGGAATTGAAGAAATGTCGACCTATCAATCCTGGTCATGAAGTGAAAAAGAAAGATGTAGCATGGAAATGCCGAAGGAGGTGCCCTGGAAGTGGAAAGATTTGATTTCAAGACTTCTCTTTGCTTTAAGAATTCTCTTTCTAATTACTAGGGGAGTTAAGTTGGATTAACTCAAATTATACAACGATTCAATTTGGGTTTTTTCAAATTATACAATGGGTTAGAATGAGTGGCCACCTTTACTACACGTCGGTAATTCAAAATGAGACCAAATATGTGTCAACACAACCCGCTACTATTGTCACCAACCGTCACCACCACCTCTGTTTCCATCATCGCTTGCACGGCACCACGACTTCCACCTCCCCAACGTTGTCGTTGACACCACCACCGTGAGCCCATGCATAAATTATGAATTGTATTATCATGGTTTAGTACCCAGGAGTTGATGAGTAATATGTTTGAAGCTGTATTACAAGAGGTACGCATTCTATGTTTAGGGTTTTTTATATGTTATTTTCTTAATTTATGGTTTGGAATCAATTATAACTCTTTTCTACTGTATTGACATTCAAGTTTTATTATTTTGTGTTTGATCCATAGTATGAGAGCTTCTTCTGAAGTACATAATATACAATGCGTTATACATGTAACTTTTATTTACGTTTAAAACAAACTTTTGGATGTGTGTTTTGTCTGGTTATGGAGTTATTTATACAATTGCTATGAAGCATGTCTAATGTTAGAATACATCAGTTATTAAAAGGTTTACGTAGTCGTTAATTATTAAATAGTTAATAGAAATCATCAAAATCATTATTGTTAATAGATTTCAGTTGATAACTAATAAATAGGTGTTTTTCTTATAGTTACTTTATCACATTGACCAGATGTTAACCCTGCCACATTGCGGCAGAATTTGTTATTGGCTATGTTATTTTCAGACTTTTTTACTGACTATAGTAGTTTGTCGAAGTAATTTAAACCGTACAATGTTAAACATTAGATCATATCATTGATTGCTACTAGTAAAAATTACAATAAAATTTACAATCAACGTTTACTAAAACCTAATACACCTAAACATATTAACCTCTACTAACGTTGTTAGGCTGAGCGTAACGCCCATAAAGCGTGTTAATTTCAACTTGTAGCTCAACATGTTTCTCACGGAGCTTTGATATCCATTCAGTTTGCTCGGCTAATTTTTGGTTTATCCTAGGGTCTGACTCGACTACTCTTTTAGTGCGTCCAAGTTGTTCAAAAATGTTAGGTTCTTCATTTGAGTTTGACATTTTCACCTATAATTAAACCGATGCATAAGTTAGAATGTAATTTAAGTTTTTTAACATGAAAAATATAAAACGTAAAGTAATTATTCATTACAAAAAAGTTGGCTGGTAGACATCACCTTAGCCTTATTTCTTGTTTGATGTTACTTCTTATCGCCAAAAAAAGAAATGTCGTAAAACTAATATAAAGGAAAGGCAGAAAAAACAAAAACAAATAATACGAACAATAAGAATGTAACACAACCATTAACACATTTAATAATGTTTATTAATTATGCTAATTTTTTTTACTTAAACCGGTTGCTTGTTATAAAGGCTTCACAGCTTAATAAACGAAGATGTTACACATTATAGCCAATTTATGCTTAACGCAAAAATAGCAGAATTACCAATTTGAGACCACCATATTTGTTTGGGATAAAATTTCTATGGTAAGGATCCTAAGTGTATCAAGTTTGTGATAGGATCCTGATGTGGTTTATCCGAGTCAGGATCCTATAAGGGCTTAGGATCCTGAACATATATATTTGGGACAATTACATATATATCCTCTTATTAAATTCATTTATTACATATTTACTCAACTCAAATATAAAATTGTATATATCCTCTTGTTAAATAGAATTGTAAATCAACCTAATTTAATTTTTTAATAAAATTAAACTATAAAATAACCATTTTACCCCAATTCAACTTTAAGTCTCTGAAATTTTTTATATCTACCCAATATTAACTTTCTTTTTTTGTCATTCGTAGAATATTTTTTTATGGTTTAATAATTGATTTTCCATAATGTGGTTACAATCAACTGATAAGCAATATTAGAATCAAAGAACTACACTGAAGACGAAAAAAACCCATTATGAACAGGTTCACATGTTATTTGAATGGCCAATGTCAAAAAACCCAATACGAAAGGTAATTTCATATACTTTATCTTTTTTAAATTACTAACTTTTTTTACATAATGGAATCGTTGACTGCTAAATTGGACAACCTAGAACCAGAATCTAAAGATCGAACTGTCGAAAGGAAACTAAACAGTCACCGGTGTTTTTGAATTTGAATGCACTTAGTATGATAATTGTTAATAGGGTTTTTAATTTTAGAGGGGCAATTTTATCTTTATCTAAAATGTTAAAAAAAAGGGAATATATGCAATTATAGTTTTGCATTGGGTAATATGCAATTAAGGATGATTATAAAGTGAAAATATGCAATTCTCTCTATATTTTGTAGGAATATTCTTTCATAACGGTAACCAGAATTATCTCAAAAAGTTAGTTGAAGAAGACAAGGGAGAATGACATTGGGAATTAACAACGGTCGAAGACTAATCCTTTCAGGATCCCGGGAATCTCGGAATTATAGTTTAGATTCATTTTGACTTGTATTATAAAAGAGGCTTGATCTGATCGATTAGAGCATACGACACACACTCGTTACAAACACTAAATATTCTCACACACTCATAAGTATCTGCTGTAACACTTAGATCCAATCAATCAAGTCTCCGGCATTGTAATCCTTTTATTGTTAATGAGTTATCTGTGTGGTTTTCAGCTCCCGAGGTTTTTTGTGCCGAAAATCATCTTTCTCAAGGGATCAAGGGCTTTTTCCCCCTAACAAATCGCTCATGTTGATTATCATCCTTTCATTTCATCATTATTTCTTACAAACCTACAGATTTCTCAAGCAAAACCCATTTTCAGAACAGAGGATCCTGATAACGTATCTAAGATCCTAAACATAGAATTTAACTATTTCAAAAGCATCAAACCTCACTTTCATATTTTGGTTACTAAATTTGTTCTACAGATTTTTGACCAAAACAGTTTGGTGACCACCATGGGCAAATAGTGCTTTTTATCACAAAATTTATATTAAATTTATTTTAAATCAACTTCTTTCAAAATTGTTTTTGAAATCCTATGTAACTGCCACAACAACTGGAACCAGCATTCTCCCTGCTGTGGGGAAACAAGAGAAAAGTCACCACTGTGGCGAGAGAATATGTATTCGGGGTCAGGGAAATCCACTACAGTACCAGTCTTGGTTTCCAATGATGAGATCTTGTTGATGTTCGCCTTAATGCAAAATTAGATGCAACAACAGCATGAGACTAACCAACTGTTGTTTAAAGAATTAAGGGACCTAAAGAACTCCAGGAATTCGGCAGAAGTAACAACACCTCTCCACACTTGAACTTCACATTGTCCCTAATGTAAACCAAAAAATAGTTAAGGAACTATCAATAGCTAAACTAAAGTGTGAAAAAGGAGAATAATATTCCCTAGAGTTGAAGAAGACTTGGAGAAATTTGACTTGACTATCTTCCTTCCAAACTCTGTATGTGTCCCCATATACCTTCAAAGCTCGTCATACTAACCAAAACACAGGACAACGCAATCGATCAAAAGATCAGATAAATAAAGCCCTATCCATCAGTTACAATTAAATAAATTAAGAAATAATAAAGAGTTTGAAAAATAATACATAGCAAAGGGTTTTTTTTAAAGAAAATGTGGTCAAAATGAAACCCCCAAATGAAATAAAATAAACTATGAAAACAAAGACACCAGTAGCCTCGGATAGTACACTCCTTCCTTCTACTAATCCTCCTCCTCGTCTTGGCGTGCTCCAGATGAACCTGCCCCATCATATCCCGGGTTCCCAAATGGGAACTGCGGAGGATCGCCAAAGTAGTTGGAAAGGCATTGTGGAGCCCTCCGAAGATATACGAGAATCCAGCGTGCATCTCTTCTCGCATTGTGTTTTGGTTCACTTGCATTTGCTGAAATTGCTGGTAGAACTCTGGATAAGAAGGGATGCCAGGTCGCTAATCTTGCTGCGCTTTATATTCGTGCTGGTGTTGGTGCTGGTACTGATGCTGATGACCTGGTGGTGGTCCTAAGTATGCTTCCTCGTGAGCATGTGCCTCGTTGTCGTGCTCCATGTCTACATTCTCTCCTGCCTCATCCTCTGTAGCGGTGGGAGCGGGTCCCAAATCCCCCATTTAGGCCCCTCAGCCTTGGGCCGTTTTCGGTATCCACTATCAAACCTATTGCTTTTAGAGAACGAAGGTCCACATCACCCCCGCGTGAACCAGTGTCAGACTGCTGACTACGTCGTCGTCATGAACCCGATGGCATATACAAGCTGGGTCATATTCCCCACCATGGATCTCATTGCTCGTTGACCTCCCTACACTGTTCATAAAGAATTCAGCCATTCGTGCGGCAAGGTTAACATGCGCCCCATTCACTATGGAATACAAAAAGAGCAAGTCCGGTGTGGGAAGTTCCCAGACTGTCCATGCGACCACAAATGGTGTGGCTCATTACCTGATGAAGAACCCTGAGGAGCGGGGTCCCTCAGTCTTGACGCCTTTGCCTTTCTAGCCTCGTAGGGTGGCCCGACTGCCACATGAGCCCCGAAATCCGCTCTCTCCTGATTACTGTCGAATTAGTAAAAAGCTCGGAATCTAATTCTTTTTCATTGTAGATACCTAATTTTCTACCGAGCTTTGCCACCAACCACTTGTGTCATCTACCTCCGAGTCTAAGTTGTATATTCTTTATAGTCCTAAATTCCGGGTTTTCACTTCTTGGTTTGTCATATGAATAAGAAGTGAAAAACTCCAATGTAAGCTCTATGTAGACGGGTCGTTTAGTATTCAACAATCTACCCATCGGATAAGAAATCATGTTTTGAAGCCTTTCGGATTGATTTAGGGCCTGCATTACCGCCCAACTCAGCCTCCTAGGCTCCCCAAGCTGACCTCTTTGGTTCCATAGCGCTTGCAGTTTGTTAACACATGGTGGTTCTTTCTGTTTTTCAGGGTTGAAATGGATGAAGGGATGGTCCATCTACACGAGGCACACAATAATATCTTACCAGATTCAAAAATATTCAGTCCCGGCACCAGAACAGTGTTTTTAAAACATTCTATTCGTTTCCCAGATGGCGCACGGTCGTGTGAGCCAAGTGCACGGCCGTGCTGATCGAAATCGCAGGTCTGCTTACCGGTTTCAATATATCGACTCAGGACTGCACTGCCGTGCGGATCAGGTGCATGACCGTGCGTCGACTGCAGATCGCTAAAAACTGCTCCATTCACTAATTTCAACCATTTTTATCTCAAATCAAAGCATTTTCTCTGTGAATGGACCATGGGTTCGCGAGTGAGACTTGCAATTCGTACAAAGTGTCAAGAATTAAGGTTTGATTTGCTTTTATGAAGAAAACCCCAAACTTTCTTGAACAAGAACCCTAATTTACTACTAAAACCTGATTAAAAGTACAAAATAAGTAAGAATCCATACCTTGTTCGAAGATTGAAGGAGTTTCTTGCAAAGAATGGTGAGTTTCGGGAGAGGGAGGAACAAGAATGGCTGTGCGAATTAGGGTTACAGTTTGAAAAGGGTTTTTACTGAAAGGTCGTTTTATACCACTGTAAATTTACTGTTCAGAAAAAGTCGCGCACAGGCGTGCGCAAATGTGCACGGTCGTGCGTCAGGCCGCACAGGAGTGCGTGTTTGAGAAAACTGGTTGCATGGTCATTCGTTACAGATGCAATTATGAAGTGCACGGCCGTGCAGGTCATGTGCACAGTCGTGCGACATTTGTGCATTCTGCAGACAGACTTCACAGAATGCTCCTAACTCTGTTTTTTCAGCAGAATTCACCATTTTTCCAAGTTTTTACCTGTTTATGCAGTTATTTTAACTTCGGAACTTCGCAAGGTATGAATCAAAACTGTACAAACCTACACATTACCGAAAAAATTAGTAAAACATGGAAGAAAGACAAAAAATTTAAATATTTACAAATTTACCCCTAGCATGCTAAACACGCCCGCTAATTTTTTTTTCCAACGAGTCGATAGCTAGACTCCGTTCCCCACACTTGTTACGCATGCGGGGCGTGGAGTTCGATCACCTCCACCGTCGAATTAACCAATCCATTAATATAGAGTTTCAACCATGACCATTGACTTTAAAAGTCACCTAGTTGGAGTCCCCGATAACAATGGTTCCGTACAGAAATACCTCTTTAACCTGTACGGTCCCGTCCATCGGGATTTTAGCTTTTCGAGGAACAACGTAGCCGTGGGTTGTACAACAAGACAAGATCTCCCGCTCGGAATTCCTTATGATCTTTCAAACGCTAGTCATGCAACTTTTTGACGCGTTCCTTATATAAGCTAGAGTTCTCATAGGAATGATTCCTTAACTCTTCAAGCTCGTGGATTTGTAAGAAGCGAGTCTCACCGCCGCTCTCTAGATCCAAATTCTCCATCTTCAACGCCCATTATGCATTGTGTTCTAACTATACCGAGAGATGACATGCCTTTCCATAAACTAGCCTAAACGGAGTAGTCCCTATAGGCGTCTTATATGCAGTCCGAAAAGCCCAAAGCGCGTCATCTAATTTTTCCGACCAATCCTTGCGGTTTTGACTTACCGACTGCTCAAGGATTCTTTTCAACCCTGGGTTCGTGACTTCCACCTGCCTGCTTGTTTGAGGATAGTATGGTGTGAATAACCTATGATGAACACCATAGTGGGACAGGGCTTTCTCAAGCTGCGCATTGTAGAAATGCATTCCTCGATCACTAATAAGTGCCTTCGGGGTAGCAAACCGGGCAAACAAACTCTTAAGAAACCTCACGACCACCCTTGCATCATTAGTGGGTAAGGCTTGCGCCTTGGCCACTTCGATACGTTGTCAACCGCCACCAGATGTATTTGTTGTCGTGTGAGGATGGAAACGGGCCCATGAAGTCGATACCCCATATATCGAATACTTTACAAACCTGAATCGAATTCTAAGGCATCTCATTGCGTGCGGATATATTTTCCGCCCTCTAGCAAGCGTCACACGCTCTCACCCATTTATGTGCGTAATGAAAGATTGTGGGCCAATAAAAATCGGTGGGTCTAACACCTTTTTTGAAGTGTAGTTTACTCCGTGATGACCTCCGATAGGCCCCTCGTGACATTGGTGCAAAATGTCAGCTGCCTCCGCTCCGAATACACACCTACGAATCACCTGATCCGCTCTAACTTGAAACAAAAACGGGTTGTCCCGAATGTAATGCTTAAGATCTGCAAAGAACTTCCTCTTTTGCTGATGCATCAATCCTTTGACAAGGATTCCACAGGCGAGGTAGTTCGCAGGGTCAGCAAACCAAGGCGAATCATCACTCACTTCCACACTCATAAGGAACTCGTACGGGATATTGTCGTTTATTGGTTCCTCCCGCGCATCCTCAGAATCTCCACACTCAAGCCTCGAGAGATGATCGCCTGCAACATTCAACGCACCCTTCTTGTCTTGGATCTTGATATCAAACTCTTGTAGCAACAAGATCAACTTAATTAGACGTGGTTTCGCGTCTTGCTTGCTGAAAAGATATCTAATAGCCGCGTGATCCGTATACACAATCTTATGAGTGCGCTTCAAGGTACAAGGATAGTATAATTAGGTGGATCTTGCTTGCTAAAAAGAAACTACAAACCACCGCATGATTGTTCATTTTAGTGGCTATGGCTTCGACCCATTTGGATACATAATCCACAACCACCAAAATGTACAGGTTTTCATGCGAATTCGGGAATGGTCCCATGAAATCGATTCCCCACACATCGAAAATATCAACAATAAGGATCGGTTGGATGGGCATCTCATCCCTCTTAGAAATGTACCCTATCTTTTGACACTCGACGCAATTTTTAGCAAAGTTAAAGGCGTCCTTAAAACTAGTTGGCCAATAAAGCCCACTATTGAGCACTTTGTGCCCCGTTCTGTGACCACTAAAATGGCCCCCATAAGCAAATGAATGCAAGTGCGTCAAGACCCTCAGGATCTCGTCGTCCATATGCATCTCCTCAGTTCTTGATCCGGACATATCTTAAATAAGTCCGGTTATTCCAACGTGTAATATTTGATTTGCGAGAGGAAGTGCAACCTCCTCCTCCTATCCCAATGAGCCGTAGATCACCTGTCTTCAGATAATTAACAATATTAGCGAACCAAGGTAATACCGAAACTTTTAAAATGTGCTGATCTGGAAAAGTCCCATTAATTTCCACACGGGAAGAACCCTCTTCTACCAACAACCGGGATAGGTGGTCTGCAACCATGTTTTCACTACCCTTCTTGTCCCATATATCTAGGTCAAACTCCTGTAGCAACAGAACCCATCGAATTAATCGTGGCTTTCATCCTTCTTTTCCATTAGGTACCTGACAGCAGAATAGTTAGAATATATAATCACTTGGTTACCCCAAATGTAAGCTTGGAATTTATCCAATGCATATACCACCGCGAGTAACTCTTTCTCAGTAGTTGTGTAATTTAATTGAGCATCCAAGAGAGTCTTACTCGCTTAGTATATAGCAACGAGTTTCTTTTCTACCCTTTAATCCAACACGGCCCCCACTGCGTAGTCACTTGCACCACACATGATTTCGAATGTAAAGAACAATTCGGTGATTGCAAGATTGGGGCCTCAACCAACTTCTTTTTCAACACGTTAAAAGCATTTTGACAATCTTCGTTAAAGTCAAACGGTTGGTCTTTTTAAACAAAAAGTTACATAAAGGTTTTTTATGTCATTAAACCCTTTTATAAACCTTCTATAAAAACCTGCGTGACCTAAGAATAACCCAACACCCTTAATACTCGTGGGATACGACAAAGTAGAGATGACTTGCACCTTTGCACGATCAACCTCTATCCTACGAATCGACACTACATGTCCCAACACAATCCCCTCTTGAACCATGAAATGGCTCTTTTCCCAACTTAAGACCAAATTAGTTTCAACACATCTTTTTAAAACTTTTTTCTAATTAGTCTAAGCAAGCATCAAATGACGACCCAAATATTGAGAAATCCTCGATGAAGATTTCCAAAGACTCCTCCACCATATCCGAAACGATACTCATCATAAACCTTTGAAAGGTTAAGGGGGTGTTACATAATCCAAATGGCATTCGCCTAAATGCGAATGTGCCATACGGACAAGTAAATGTGGTCTTAGCCTGGTCTTCCGGATGAATAGCGATTTGATTGTTACCCGAATACCCATCCAAGAAACAATAGAATTTTGACTCGCTAATTTCTCAACGAATTGGTCAATAGAAGGTAAAGGGAAATGGTCTTTAGATGTTGCGGAATTCAACTTCCTATAATCAATACAAATACGCCACCCTGTTACTAGCTGAGTGGCGACCTCTTCACCTGCGTCATTTGTGACGACTTGAATGCCCACCTTTTTGGAAACAGTTTTGTGTAGGGCTCACCCATTGGCTATCAGAAATGGGGTATATGATGCCCGCATCTAGCCACTTTAGCACCTCCTTCTTGACCACATCTCGAATATTCGATTCAACCTCCGTTGTGCGTCACGAGAAGGAGTAATACCATCTTCGGTGATGATTTTATGCATCACCACGAAGGGACTAATTCCCTTCAAATCTGCAATGGTCCACCCAATAGCTGCTCTATTGGTGATCAAAACCTCCATCAACTTCTCCTCTTGCTCCCCGGTCGAGTTTGATGCAATAATGACCGGTAGCGTGTTGCCCTCACCCACATAAGCATATTTCAAATGCTTGGGCAACACCTTCAATTCAACAACAGGAGGCTCTACCAATGATGGCTTCAATTTAGTGTCAATCTTCTCCGGAAGACTTTCCACTTGATGACTGCAAGTGGGTCTCCCTTCCTTTGCTGCCATCACCTCCATCTTCTCACCTCTCCTCGTTCATGCTTGAATTTGTCTCCACTTGCAAACTGTCAAACATGAAACATTCATCTATTGTGTTTTCCTCTTCGACACCCATGTCGCATAGAGGTATCCACTCGTCAACAACGTCCGACATATAGCATTCATTGCTAACTACAGGATTCGTTAATCCTAAAACGACATTTAACCGCAACTGATGGTTACCAAAAGTCATGTCGACCGTACCCGTTTTACAATTGATTTGGGCATTCGATGTTGCCAAAAATGGCCGATCGAGAATAACGTTGGTTGCTTGGTTTGGTCTAAAGAGACGTAATCGAGTACTAGAAAATCCACCGGATAGTAAAAGTCC
Source organism: Scalesia atractyloides (assembly GCA_947069175.1). Taxonomy (NCBI): domain Eukaryota; kingdom Viridiplantae; phylum Streptophyta; class Magnoliopsida; order Asterales; family Asteraceae; genus Scalesia; species Scalesia atractyloides. Next base: position 38,997,408 of record CAMTDV010000023.1, on the reverse strand, counting down.
TCGACCTTCACAATTACATCCGTGACTATCCCACGGGGTAGTTTAGGAGTCAAGTCCGCCAACACCATGGTGGTGTTTGCCGCTAGAAGTGGACCATATTCGTATTGGTCATACAAACTACCTGGCAAGCTACTCACACTCGCCCCAAGATCCAAAAGTGCCCTTGTCATTTTAAATTCTCCAACTTGAATGGAGATGATAGGCGGCTCCGGATCTTGTAACTTAGGTGGAAATGTACCCGAGAAAATCGAACTCACATCAACAAAGCTTCAGATAAGGGGCGATATTAATCTCCACACCCTTTTTCTTAGCCTTTAGGACGGGGACGGTCACAGTGGGTGTGTTTTTATCATCTTTTGAAACATGTAAGTCCGTGTAACGGATCAAACAGGTATCACTATCCTAATCAATATCGGAAATAATGATCAGGATAAGAACAACTTGAATAACTTGAATATAATAACTTGCATACACCAGAGGATGCCAGATAGAAGTTTTGTAATCAATTCTCTAACCCCTAACAAGAACCCTAACCCCTCTATTTATAGACATGACAAAGCCCAAACATACAACCCTAGGCCCACTTGGCACTAGGAAGCCCAAACTACCCAAAAGTAACCCAAAAGCCCAAAAAACAATACAAATGAATAAACCTTTAAGCTCCAAGCCCAACAATCTCCCCCTAGGTTTCTTCATTTATCCTTCGGCGCCGCATCCACTCCCAAACGTCCAGCAATAATTCCTGCAACTACAGATGTCCAATCCTTGGCACACGCCTCATATAGTTCAGCAGTACGTATTTGATGAGAAGCTAAAACTTGTAAATGTTCATCATGGAAGCTGACCAAATCCACAACATCATTCACCCTGAAAGCCTTCTCTTTCGTCACTATCGTAACACTTCCGACCTTTGGATCGTATAACCAGAAGTTAAAATTCTTCAAAATTCCTCTTGGAAAGGTAGGAGCAACTGGAATCACCAACTCTTTATCCGTAGGAGGCCACATCACAGATTTAAATCGTTTGCATATGTGTGCATCACGAACTCCTTTGGCTGCTCTCAGATACGGTTCGGTGGTCTTCGTACTCTTAAACCCCATCCTAACCTCCCATTCAAGCCTTTTAAAGAACCTCCAACCCGGTCCACGCTCTGTCATATCGTCGTCAGTGTACGGAGATCTTAACAAATCTGTCAGTGCGATCTTCGTCCAAGTCTCAAACTGTGACTCTTCCGAATAATATTTTGTTTCTTGGCCAAGTTCCAATCTTGATCAGAAGACTTAGCCACAAATCGAGCCTTATATTGGCGATTAGGCATAGCCTTCTGATGTCTGGAGTACAAAGTATGGAAAGAGGTAAAGGTCCTTTGACAGTTTCGAGCAATGTACCCGGGAGATCCACAGTTGAAACAGGTCTGCCTCTCCTGGAAGAAAACAGTCCGTTCAGCTTGGGAAATTCTCGGCAATTTTTCGGTCAATTTCTTGTTGGCGTTTACTGACGGCTGTTGCACGGTCTTTGGCTTTGCGGTGTCCTGCGCACAACCATCAGCACACTTGTTAATTTTTTATTTGAATTACAGGATTTTGAACATGAAGACTGTTTCAAAACAGATGAAACGGGCGACTGCTGAGTTAGTTCCTCAGTTTGACGAGAGGACTCAGCGGTTGCCTTTGCATTATTTGAATACATTTCTTTGGTTTTCTTCTTTTTAGATATACGTGTTCTTTTCTTTTTCAGCTTATTCTTCAAATCACACTTTGAGACAAATTCTGTAGAGGACACGAGTGACTCTACAGGAACATCATGTTCAGAAATTTTAGTAGATGATGATGGAACCTTGCAATTTAGAGACATTTTAGATTTCGATTCACTATCAGATTTAAAGGTTGCATTTGAGTCAAATTTAGATTTTTGTTCATCTACTTTCATTTCGAATCAGTCCCTTGTATTTGGTCGCCCAAATCTTCTAGAATAATATCACCATCAACATTGACATAAACAGTTGGTTGGTCATCGTTGACATTGTCATTCCTATGAAATGCATCAAACGATGCGGCCTCTGAAGGTGAACATTTGATATCCTCTGCTGAAGATGAACTTTCAGCATCCTCAGCTGAAGATGAATATTCGGTATCCTCAGCTGAAGCTGATTAGGCCGAGTCATCTGTTTGTGTAGATCCTGTAGCTAAATTTATTTTCTCATCACACAAATTGTCACAACTATTATCATCATTCAAAACATCAATATCAGAATTTAAACTGTCTGAATGTTCAACACAACCAACACTGTTTGAGCATGTAAATTGTTCAGCAAGAAAGTGATTTAAAATGTCAAAGGCAGGTTTATAAAAAGCATAATCATCAGCTGAATTGTCTGAATGTATATTCAGACATTCTTCCTCATCATCCTGTGTGATGCCCTCAACTACAATTTCTTCTGCACATGAATTAGACAAATTAGTATCGTTCACAAATTTAGTTTGAGCATCAGAAGATTCCTTTTCATTAGGTGTTGTAGAGGATGTGGAGGGTTCTATCTCATGTACTTCTGTCTCCAATTCCACCGTACTCTCAGATGGATGATTACTAGTTTCACTAGGAGGTGATGTAGAAGCCACATACACATTATCCTTCTTGAGTTCAGTGGGTTTGGAGAACTTAGGATAATAGGGCGTCCATGATTTAAATAAATAATCTGATGGTTTACCATACATCATTTTTTCAGCATTTTTGATTTCTTCCTCAGTTTCAGGCATTCTAGTGTAATTATGATTATATGGTGGAGGTGCCCTATTGTACCCAAGACCCTTAGTGAAATTCTTTTGATAACTAAGCTAGAGGTCACATAAGTCCTTGACTAATTTGCTGGAAGTTTCAAATTTCTTAATATTTAATTCATTTTCATGAAGCTTCCTTGTCAAGGAATTCAGCTTGGCTAAGGCTGCTTGAAGTTCTACGTCCTTTTCAGCTAATTTTAGCTTGTAGTCGTAGACCCAACATTGCTGTTGGTTCAAGTCTAGCTTTAGCTGAGCCACATCTTGTTTCTGCGCTTCGACCTTCTCCATACGAAGCTTGTTCTTATGTTTAAGGGCGATGTTCAGTGATGCAGCTTGTTGATACTCAGCCACAAGAGTTGAGTTGTGGGCGCGCATTTGGGACAATTTAAAACGACAACTATCAGAAAAAAGTATTCGATTTACCGTTTCCGAAATATCGGGTGTCTCAGTTGTCTGCGCCATCATGCAGTGGTTGTTGTTCTTGGATAGATTCAAGGTTTCCATTTGAGTTGCAGCATCGGCCCAGTTGAAGCCCTCATGCTGTTGGGCCACAAGTGCTGTGGACTTCCCACCTGAGCTGCCAGATGGACTTGTGGTTGACTTGGAAGGAGAAACGGGAACCAACTGTCTGTCACTGCTCTGTATGTCGGTGACCCTGGATGATACATACCCTGATGGTGGCTTCTTACATTCCCTAGCGAAATGGCCTGGTTCATGACATCAGTAGCACCTGAGTTTGTCCTTTGTGAGACCAGTCTTCAGGTTGGACAGAGGTTGCCTTCCATATTTTTTCTGAAATTTGTTGACCCGAAAAGCAGCCATTGCCAAGTTCCAGGAGACATCGATCTCATCCAGGTCTTCCTCCATGATTTGATCAACTTGTGTAGGCAGAATAGATGGAGGGGTCAGATCGCCTGCCAGGAAAGCGTTCAAGCTCTTGATCATTGATGCAGCAATTGCCAGCTTCTCTTCATTTTCTTTAGTGAGAAAAGCTGAGTTGGGCGCGGGTTGTGCAGAGCCAGGGACATGTGCGCCTGTTTGAGGAATAACACCTTGTTGCACGGTTTGAGGAGTTACAGGACTGAAAACCACATTAGGATACTGAGCATGGAACTGTGTATGGACTTGAGCCGCTGAGACCGTCATAGGATTGGGAGATTGATACCCATACACATACTAAGTGTTTTGAGGCGTGACAACAGGACTGTACACCACATTTGATCCACCTGGTGCTTGTGCAGTTCCATGCCGAGGACTATAGACGAGATTCTGTGACATTAGCGCTGCGTTCTGACCTGTCATCCCTGCGCCCATCAGACTACTCTGATGATTGATCTCCCTTTGTTTGTTATCAATTTCACATGATTTGATAGTAGCTATCATCTCAGTGAGAGTGACGTCGTTCAGGTTCTTTATCTTTTTGATCATGCCCAAGTCTGCATCCCAACTTTTGGGCAGTGAATTCAGAACTGTGGGTTCATGGCGCTATTGGTGAGGGTGATCTCAGCTGAAATCATCTGGGAAACCAGTTTGACATAGCGACGTATCTGATTCTCGATGGTTTCCACATATATGTGATTGAACGACCTGAATTGCTGATTCAGCTGGTTCACCCTACTTGCTTTCATGTTAGAGTTCCCTTCATAGAGATTTTGAAACTCACTCCAAACCTCTTTAGCATTTTCACAGTTCCTGACCGCGATAGATATATCGGGTCCTAGAGCCATGGTTAGTGTTGCAGAAGCCTTCTCATCTTCCTCTATGATTTTGACGTCCTCTAGAGTCCATAAGTGCATAGGCTTGGGAATTTTTGTTTCGGGATCTTGCTCTATGCTATACACTATGGTTCTTGGACCATTCATGATGCATCTCCACACACCAGGTTCCTTTGCCTTGCAATATTGTTCAAAGCGGAACTTCCACTCGTAATATTCATTATCGTATAACAAATGAGGCACTTTGGTGGAAGTCCCAATCACCTGATCCAGCTCTTGGTGGATGGCTAAAGTTTGCGACTGCAGGGCTGCCAGTGTCGCATTGGTCAGGTCCTGTGCGGTCATGAATCCAGCCATTGAGACTAAATTTATCAAATTTGATTTAAAGATTAATTAATTTAAGTGATTCTAATGAACAGTGCTCAATCCGAAACGGACAACTATGCAGTCAATATGGTCAATCCGGAAATTTTTTCCGAAATGGCAATCCGAAAGTCAACTGTGGTCAAACTGGATGAAATATCCGAAATAAACAATCCGGAATGAAGAATCCGGATTTGAGAATCCGAAAAGACAAATCCGAGAAGAAATCCGAAATGTAAGACCGAAATACAGATCCAAGATAAAATCCGAAAAGCAGATCCGGAATGAACACCTCTGAAATGAAATCCGAAATCAAGAATCCGGAATAAAAAATCCGAAATGCCTGACTTATCTTCTAAAAATCCGGAACAGTAACCAATTCGTAACAGTGTCTCCGCCTTTTATGTAACCGAATTCCGGAATTCAAGGAATTCAAAATCAACAACAGTAACTCGAATCACAATCCAGAATAAAGCAACAGTCCTGGATCAATCCGGAACAGACGATCTCCCTTGTGTTCTTCGGAATCTGGAACAGTATCAAATCCGAATTATGAAGACCTTCTTCGTGTTCTTTGGGATCTGGAATAGTGTCGCATCCGAAATCTGCAAACCTTCTTCGAGTTCTTCAGAACAGTACACTTCGTCGATGAACAGTGATCCGGAATGTCAGAAATCGATCCAAACAGCAGCAATAAACTTCAAAAACTTCTTCAAAGAGCAATACCCGGAGCCTGTATTAGAACAACAGGCTCTGATACCAATTGTAAGTCCCGTGTAACGGATCAAACAAGTATCGCTATCCTAATCAATTGCGGAAATAATGATCAGGATGAAGAACAACTTGAATAACCTGAATATAATAACTTGCATACACCAGAGGATGTCAGATACAAGTTTTGTAATCAATTCTCTAACCCCTAACAAGAACCCTAACCCCTCTATTTATAGACATGACAAAGCCCAAACATACAACCCTAGGCCCACTTGGCACTAGGAAGCCCAAAATACCCAAAAGTAACCCAAAAGCCCAAAAAAACAATATAAATGAATAAACCTTTAAGCTCCAAGCCCAACTAAACATTTTTGTTTTGACCTGTTTGACCGTCAACAATCTCCTCATCACTAACATCTTCCACCACCCCGTCAACAAACTGGGTGGTGGTGTAGTGACACAACACCGGTATCAATGACTAGACCACTACATAAAGAAATTTTATTTATGGGTACCTCACGTGTGTTCTTCGAGTTGGACCCTTGATGCTTAGGGTTCACGGTGGTGTCACTTGGAAATCTTCCGCCATTTCCTCGCATTTGAGCCATCTCTTCCGCAAGTTGTCCCACTTGCTTTTCCAATGCCTTATGCGATTTATCTCATACCTCAAACTCTTTTTGCATCTTCAACTTAATCTCTTGATTTGAATTGATGATAGCATTCATGATTGCATCAAGTTTGGAGTTTAACGAGTCATCACTACCCATTTGAGCGTTTGAGTTACCACCCCCACTACCACCTTGGTTGTAGCCTGGTTGGTAATTTCCTTCACGATTTTGATACCCTTGGCCACACCCCTGGTTATAGTTCCTTTGGTAACCCCCTTGATTACCACTTTGGTGGTTTTGGTACGTCGATCCACCTTGCTTACCACCTTGATTTCCCGGTTGAAAATTCGGTTTCATTTGATTCGAGGCGTTACCATACTCAAAATTATGATGGTTCCTCAAACCCGGGTGATAGGTGTTGGAGTTCATATCGAATTGTTTCCGCTCCCCATACACTTGACTCACCTCCTCGGTGGTGTGTGCCATACTCACTTGGCACTCTTCGGTCCGATGACCAGTGTCTCCATAATCCTCACAAACCGTGAATTGAACCGCACTCACATCCTATTTATTCATCCGAGAGAACTCTCGCTCTAATTTGGTGGTTCGATCCTTAGCACTTGAATCGAGATCGGGAAACAAGATGGTTTTTGGCTCGATCCGCCATAGCAACCCTTTTAGAATTCTTGCTCACCCTTTCCAAGAAATCCCAATCATCCTCCTGATGATTGTTCAACAAGGTACCATTACTTGCTGATTACAAGTATTTGTGATCATCGGCGTCCAATCCCCTTACAAAGCATTTTAACAATTCTCACCTCAGAATTTGATGATGAGGACACTTCTGAACCAACTCCTTAAAGCTTGTCAAAGCCTCATGTAGCAACTCCCCTGGTAATTGTCTAAATGACCGAATTTAATCTCTTGCATCATCGGTCTTTACTATCGAATAGTATTCGTCAAGAAACGCTTGTTGCATTCTGCCCAATTGTGAATACTATTAGCCGGAAGTATGAGGAACCATTGTTTTGCTTTGTCTTTCAACGAGAACTGAAAGAGTTTCAACTTCACTTCTTCAATCTCAAAGTTGTGGCCCCTAATAGTACTGCAAATGGCAGAAAATTCTACCAAGTGGGTATACGGTTCGTTGTGTATCCTACCATTAAAGTGAGGTAGGATGTTGATGTAGTTCGGCTTGCATTCAAAGGACTGTATCCCTCGAGGTGTAGGAACAATAGGTGAGTCATTGTCGGTGACCACCAGTCGAAACCGACGATTTACACCTCGGGATTCTTGTCACACCCCGACCCGCAGCGGAAAAGGTGATCGGGGCATGATTGGGTTATCATCAAAGCTCATGACATTTATTTTAACGTTTCATATTCATTAATACACTTTAATGGAAAATTACAATCAATATCACAACATGTCCTAAATATCAATCTAGGCTTCATTGTTTTCTTCTAAGGCATTTCCTATGTTTTCCTTGCTTCATCCTGTTCACCTGTATCATGTGTAAAAAGGGTTTTTGGATCAACAAAAAGTTGGCGAGTGAATCCTATGGAAAACATTTGAACAAGTTTATTTAATTGATTATAAAATAGAGTGCACAACCACACATGAGTAAAAATAGATGTAAACTTATTCACCAATCAATTTAATAATAAACAATACACACATGAACAATAATGGATCGTTTAGAGGCACGCGTTGCTCAACTAGTCTCTCACGAGGAACTGATGGGCCTAATGAATGAATTGCATAAACTTGACAATATAAATTACATAACTACAAACAATATAAACTCAATAATACACACATGGACAATAATGGATTTGTTTTAAGGCACGCGTTGCTCAACTCGTCTCCCACGAGGAACTGATGGGCTTAATGAATGACTTTCATATAAGTTGACAAAATGAAATACATAACCACAACAATATAAACAATCTAAGTTTAGATCACAATATGGTATGGCACAAGTTTAAATAAACGAGTTAATTATTTTGTGACACATGACACACCCCAAAACGTGTAATTAAAAAGGGGGAGTTGTAAGATTCACTCACAGTGGGTGCGTTCGGTTGATGATGTTGAATGCACGCGAAGTGGTTTTAACCACGAGTGAAATTAACCTAGATAAATAGCATTATGGTTCGGTAAGTAAACGGATTTTATTAATCCATTTTAGTAGGATTGTTGGGTGTATTTTTGTGAGTTTAATGCTATTTTCTGACCTTAAAAATGTTATTTTTAAGTATTTTTAATTGATTTTTAATTAAAATAAATAAATAAAAATAATAAAAAAAGTTGACTTTTTTTGACCGTTGACGTTGACCTTGACTGTTTGACCGGTTCGTATGCGTATATGTGTGCGCTGAGTGAGGCTCGAACCCGAGACCTCCCGTACGCGTGCACGCAGCTCTACCAACTGAGCTACGTGTCTAACCCGAAATATTTCTGTTTTTAATTATATTTATATATTAATTAGATTAATCAGAAATTCCTTTATTTTTTTAAAAACGATTTTAATCCAAGACTCGGTGCGCTCCACAGGTCTCGAACCCGGGACCTGTGGTTTATGCTAACACACAGTCCACCGCTGGACTGTGTGTCCAACTTGTTAACTAATATGATTTTAGTATACTTAAATACAAACTAAGTATTTTCATTTCTGACTTAGATAAAAAGTTTAACAATTATCCGGGCCGGTGCGGTAGCCCGGACTCGAACTCGTGTCCTGTGATTTAAACATACACACAGTCCACCGCTGAAATGTGTGTCTATCTTGGTTATTATTCCGGTTATATATTATACTTAACATATACAGCGTGACTCCGGTTCGGTTAACAAAAAAACATTTTTATTAAGGCAGCATGCGTGGGACAAGATTCGAACTCGAGACGTTTACGTGTTTATTGTGCACACAGTCCACCGCTGGACTGTGTGTCTAACCCAATTTATAACTTGATTTTAATTATACTTAAGCATTACAGAAAACTTCGTCTTCTTCGTTGATTTTAACCAGAATCGGAAGTCCGACTGGTTCGATGTTTTAATCGTGTTCTTTAGTGTTTTGAGGTTAATTACAGATGAGATATAAATAAAAAGAAAGAGAAATTAGGCGTAAGGTATACCGACTGGACTCCTCTGTTTTTCCGGCAGAACTCCGGCGACAGCAACAGGTTCCGGCGTCGTGTGTCTTGCAGCAGCGAGTCTTCAGAAAGCTTGAAAAGGATGTGGGTGACTTCGGTATAAGCTCAGGGGGTTTAGTAAGGCTCAGAAGTGATGGGCTCGGTTTTCCGGCGAGATACAGAAGTTTTCCGGCGAATGGATTTACGTCGGGTAAAGGTGGGGTTTTGAGCGAAAAGAGCTTGCAGAGGTTCGAGGAGGTATTTATAAGGCAGGTTATCGATGAATTTGGTCCAATTTCCGACTTGATTCGTCGGTTAGAAAATCTCCGGCGGTTATAACTTGTGTCGCGGACTCAGGCGTCGGTTATAACCGATGTATGTTTAAACGTTTACGTTATAACTGAAGAAGTCGTAAATTATTGGCGAGTTAGCCGGGATTTCCGACGACTGAAATTTGGGCGCCGGTTTCTGAATTTGAGAATTTTAATATGTATTAATTGATTCTAATAATTAACAAGAATTACAAGTGGCGTAGTGGTTGAGTGTGTGTGTGTTAAGTTTGTTGAACCGGCTGACTGACCCGGGTTTGAAACCCGGCAGTGCCAAATTATTTTTATTTTCTTATTTTTGACAGTTTTTCAAAAACAAACTATATATTCCAATATAATAATTAATTATGTATCGTTTAAACTTAATTTGGGCATTAAATACGCCACGAAATTTTAAACTGATTGTTCGGTTAATAAACGGAGCGGGTTTGGTAAATCCGTTTTTGACGGATGTTACAATTCTTGTTGTTGCGGATGACGGCATGGACCATTAACCTCTTGATTCCCCGGTCTTTGAATACCTCTTCGATCACCACCCGGTCACCCCTTTGATTTCCGCTACCTACGTAGTGTGGAATCTGGTTACGGTTGACATTTTGACTGTTGTTGTTATTGTAATTACCGTCATCCCGGTTCCTTTGGTTGTTATGTGGTTGACGGTTATTCCCGTAGCCATCATTTCTACCATGCTCGTATCTATAAGCTTCGTTATTCCACACATAATTGGCATATTGGTTGCCAATACAGTCATACTCACACCCCCGAGCATTTATTACCCATATTCTCTTCACCCCATAGATCATCTTCAACCCGCTCATTATAGTTCCGCCATCATCCGAGTATTTTGTGTGAATACTCACGTGTTCCGGTGATTGATAACCGGGAGCATTATATGGTTCATCCTCGGAAATGTTGTTTCTCAATTCGTCAAGATCGAGAAACTTAGCTTCATTCGTGGGAATGCCACGAGGTCGGTTAACTCCACGGTTGCGTTAACATTTCGGTTGTTGAGGTTGGGTGGTAGTGGGTGTTGTCGGTTTTGGTTTTGAGGTGGAGGGATGGGTGTATGTTGGTTATTGTTTTGGTTTCGGCCACGGTTTTGGAATTGTGGTATTGGTTGTCTCGAATTGTTACCACCCTCCGGTTGGTTGTTTTGAGCGTTTTGGGTTTAGGGGTGGTAATCGTAATATTGATGTTGATTGTTAGGTTGGTTGGAGTTTTGGTTATCCATTGGAATAGGTCCAAAGGATGGTGTAGGTGGTGAATTGGTATTGGGTGGATTAGAGACAAGTGTTGCCTCTAATCAGTTGGCTAGGCTCCTTCTAACGACCCGCTCGATCTCCGACTCGAACACTAGAGTGAGGTCCTCCTGGAGTTTCGTGTATGCATGCACTACTTGTAACCTGCACAAGTAACACACCCGCGTAACACAAAAGTAGAAACGATAATAAGAACACAAGCACTTAAACAGTTAATCACGAAATGAAACAAAATCCAAATGCAAAGCGCACGCACTCCCTGGCAACGACACCAAAATTTGATCGGAGTGTCACGCCCCGGTCAAAGATAATATTTATAGTCCTAAATTACCCTTAACAATGTGTTAGTGGTAGTAAGAGGACGAACCACGAAGAGTTTGTGGTTTGCGACGGATGCGATTGATTTTAACGGTTTGTCACTTTTATGAAGCTTGCTAAATTGATTCAATTGTTTGTTTGCTGGAAAATAGTGTCAGAATGTACGGACGATTTTTTAATATTAAAAATTATTAACTACTAAACTCGAATGTTTGTGATTACGCAAAAACTTTGCTTAAAAGGTTTTAAACAATAGTGGAGAACAAGGTTCACACCCAGTTTGGTAGTTAAAGTCCTAGGGTTTCTACACGTTTTAGATTCAATTCACTTGCAAATATGACTAACGAATTTAGTGTTGCGTGGCATAGGTGCCAATAGTTATCAACGTCATAAACAACGGATGGCAATGCACTTCGTTACCAAGAACATGTAAATTCTAACCTAGACAACGCATAAGTGCGCATACACATTTCGAAAAGTCAAATTTCGTAACTCATTCGACAATTCACGAAATCCAATACAAGTGCAAGTCAATTATCGTAGGTTTCAAAATAAAATCACAAGTTATCACAAATCAGAACTCAAAACTTACAACAACCTACACCGGGGTGAAACCCGAAGAGATTGGCCGCTCATGGTGAATGGAACACGATTGCCGATGATTGAGACTCGAACATGAACATATTGAAGCTTGATGATAGTGATGGATGATGGTTAGGGTTTAGGTTTGATGGTGTATATGGATGAATGATAGAGGGGATGCTGGTTTGGATCGAATGGATTGATGATTCGGATGGTTGAGGATTATTGGGAATGATTGTGGAAGTGTTCTTGGCTCCAAGATGAAGTTCAAAACTCTAGAAATCTGTAACTCCTTCAAAAATGGTCAAAACAAGTGTTATATCCCGTCCCCAAACCAACAAACAACAAAATTTGCGATGTGGATTAGTAGAGGGCGGCGACGGCCCTTGGTTGTGGTTGTTTTCTCCGACGGCCTAATCGACTGCCTACACTTTTTGGGCGACGGGGATATCTGAGGGGCGTTGGCGACGGCAAGGAGGGCGTTGTCGATGGCACCTGCATCTTTCACTTTCTGTTTTGTCCATTCCTCAATCCTGGTTGACCCGTTTTCCGTCTCGGTGCTCCGTATAGCTCCCGATTAGCTCTTTAAACTTCATTAGACCTGCAAAACACAATTCCAATTAAAAGTAGGCTATTCGGAATTAAAAGCTATGTAAAAAACTACCTTAAGCATAACGAACACCGGTTTTCGACCACGCATCAGTGAACGTTCGGTAATGTGTTTATGGACATTCGTTCATGTTCGTTTGTTTGTTTATGTTGTTCATTAAAGATTTTTTAGAATTTATTTATTTTATCTAAATTTTTTATATTCTTTAATTCTTATTTATCTCCTTTCCCAAACAAATAAAATTGGAAACTTTGTCTCCACTTTATTTATGCAGCGTTCCACTTTCCTTCTTATTATTCACATCGAAAAACACTATCGACCTTCGTTCAACGATTAGGGCTTCAAGGTCTAACGTCGCTCCCTCTCACCATCAATATCTAGCCACTACTGTCTTTGCCGATTTTATTTGTGTTCGTTTGTATTTGCGAACCGTTCGTGAACACGTTCCTTTCCTTAATGAACGAACATGAACAAAAAATCTTGTTCGGTAAGTGTTCATGAACCGTTCATAAACACGCTATATCCATAACGAATGGACAAGAACAAGGCTTTGTTCGTGCTCGCTCGGTTCGTTTACAGTCCTACAATTGGACTTATGCTTGTTTGATGTTACTTGTCATCGGCAAGAAAAGAAATAATAATTTTACACAACCATTAATGCATTTAATATTTAGGTTAATTTTTTTTACTTAAACCGGTTGCTTGTAATAACGCCTTCACCATTTAGATGGTGTTTGTTTTTCTAAAAAAGATCTGCGCAGGCACTTCTGTCCTCGTCGCGTGGACATTGCCATCTGCAGAGTATTTGTTTTTCCGAAGATGTTTCATTAAAAACGTCTGCACGAGCTCTTCTTGGTACGGACATGGCCCAACCACTTCTAAGATCTTCTAAGGTCTGTAGAGGGTTAAACACCGCCACTCACAACCACTACCATCACCATCCACCACCTACCATCGTCCATCATCACCACCACCATCGTCCACGACCCACCACCATCGTCTACCACCACCGTTCACCACCACCACCCACTGTCCACCACCGTCTACGTCCACCACCATTGTTCGTACACCACCACCAGTTTATTTTGAAGTCTACATACGTTAAAAAACTAACAGCCTTCTTCTTGTAGACTGCCGAGGTTTGGTCCACTTCTTCTTCTACATATGTTTGGAGATGTGGTCCGTAGACTGTAGACATTTTGCCACATAAAAAACAAACAGCACCTTAGTAAACGAAGATTTTACACATCAGAGTCTATTTACACTTAATGCAACAATAACATAATTACCAACTTGAGACCAACATATATATATTTAATCAATTAGCAAAATGGTAAATGCACGTGAATTTATTAGTGCTCAAAAACACGACATGGCTGCAATAATATTGCCATGCCATATGACGTGTACCGTTATAGTGAAGAAACAAAAACAATATACTCAATCTCAAAGTACTACAAAGCCACCATGACCAATAATCGGTCTCACAATGACATGGTAGCAAGACAAAGTAACCACGTTCGAAAGACCAAACCTCAGTCTTACAACGACACAACAACAAGGCAAAGCAATCCCAGCTAGAAGCTTCAAAATGAAGCAAACCCAGCCACATAACCCTTTAAATACCCAAGGAAGGTACAACAAAACCAAACCCAAGTACAAACCCATAAAACACAAACAAAACAATAAGCTTAGGGTACCGAAACTAAATGCAACAACATATTGGTATTTGATTAACTACAACCCTAAATCGGGAGGAAACCCCAAATGCCCAAATAGGTTGCTAATTGATAGTACATAAACAAACAATATGGGTATGGTTATACACAAGCATGTACTCACGGCCATAACCGAACACCAATAAAGCTCAGCATCTTCAATTGGCTGCAACAAAAAATGCCAAGCAAAAACATTGAGCCCAAAGTCCCATGCATTAACCCAAAATATTACTTTAAATGTATACAAAGACTGATTCAACCCAAAAAGTCTCTGATGAACAACAAACTATCATCTTCATCGACATCAAGCCTTAGATGAATAACAATATATCACCATAAAACGAGCTAACAAAGCAACTGAATCAACAAGTCTCGGATGAACAACAAAGTGTCATCTTCACCAACATCAACTCTCATATGAACAACCAAATGTCACAGTCATTGAAACCGAATGAAAAAGCATCAACCATCCAGAAAAACAAACGTCCAAAAGTGTAAGCGGGAAAACAACAATCACAGATAACCCTTTTGCCTACTAAAAACATGCAAGAACATCAAAGCACCAAAAAAAGAAGCAATATCGAAAAGAACGAATTGCAACACATGTAGTCGAATTCTGAAAAAAACAGATGGAAAACAAAACCATCGAAGAAACAAAGCCCCAAACACATTCAACCACTCCGACCAAAAAGGTATGAACCAAAGCTAGATAAAGGATAAAGCATATTACTGGAAATGGTAGCTAAGGTGGAAACGGTGATGCAACGGAGAGGGGAAGGTGACCGTGGGTGAGGTGAGAGAGTGGGGAACTTCAAAATGAAGCAACCACAACGACATAAACACTTTAAATACCAAAGGAAGGTACAACAAACCAAAGCAAAGTTACAACCCTATAATACTCAAACAAAACAATAAGCCTATGGTACAAACACCCAATGTAACATGTTGTAAATTGATAGCATATAAATATTATTAATTTCATGAGAAATATAACTTAACATGATGTACGAGGCATACGAAACTTGTAAAAATTATGATAAGCCGTATTTATTTAAACAGTTACAAATAGGAATCACCAAAATCATATATTATGAATAACATGTCACTGGAATACTAATAAAGTAAAATTATTGTTTTATTTCAAATAACTTTGTCATACACTGGTGATTATAAATCCAATACCAAATACTTAGTATAATTCTTATGTTGTTATGTAATACGTGTCGGGGGGAAGTTGGGGTTCTAAGTGACAGGTTTCTTAGCATTGTTCAAAATTTTAGCGTATGAGAATGCATAATTCAAGATGGATAAGCGACCCGAGTTAACTGAAAGTGGTCAAGACAACCGAATAATGAGGAAATTTTATTAGGGTTGAAGTCTCTATCGAGCAAGACAGAATCCATAGTCATTATAGAGATGGAAGACGTTTAGAAGTGGGTCGAGGTGATAGAGATTGATTCTCTCTACAAACAAACGGTTTGGAAACAGATAATTGTAGCTCTGGAGCAAGGGGAACAATCTTCAGAGTTTCAAGTTTAACAACTTGATTCCATCAAAAGCAAACATTTTTTGTATGGAGAGTTGCAATATACAATATCCCCACCAAGTTGGCCCTATCAAAAAGAGGTATGAATAATGTAGAGGTAACATGTGTAGTCTTTAGATATAGGCAAGAAGATACACATCATATAATGGCTAATTGTGTGATTGTGAAGGCCATATGGTAGCAAAAGTGAGTTTGGTGTGAAGTTCTGTTTCTAGGTGGGTGTTTTTAGTAGATGTGATTTTGAACTATGTCGCCACAATGGGAGTTACAAAGACCAAAAAGAAGGCATTACAAGCATATGTGATGTCGGTGATGTGGTTGCTATGGAAAGGAAAAAAACGATATAGTATTCAACAAAACAACAAAATGACTTCCATATTTAAGATAGCGGAATACATAGAAGCGATATCGTTTTTGTTGGTAAAAAATATGTCGAAATTATGTACAATTGATTGGAATATGCGGTGTACCTTATATTTGTGATAGAATCCTCATGTAACCAGTGTGCCTTCCTCCTATTTCCTTGCTGGGGGTATGCTTTGTCGACAACACCGTTGGTATCTAGAGTGGCATATGGCAGCGTCAGGCAGCAACGTTGAGGAAAAAGTGGTGGCGTCGCCGATGCTAGTTACCAATTAAGATGGAGGTTTCACTCTAATTTGAAATATCCAGTTGGGAACTTTTGGAGAGCATTGGAGGCACAAGAAACACCCTTTGTTCACCCAACTGAAGATCACAAACCGCATAATAGAAGATTGGAGGATGAAATCCATAACTATATTGTTAATTTAGGCCTACATGTCGTTTTAAAAAAAATCAGGTCCTAAGGGCTAATGACATCAACTTTTGTTTTTGGTCAAGCTCTCTCTCACAAGTGAGAAGTTTGTCATGAAGATGTGTCAGAGCCATCTTCTTAAAACCAACAGAGTTTCTCAACACGTAAGCAGTTGTATTCCACTTATGAGGAAATGATCTCATGAATATGTGACTCAGAACAAAATCAGGTAATTAAACCATTCAAACGTTGAGTCAAAGATTCTCAGTTGATATGGGTGAGTGTTTCATATTGTTGATTCAATATTTCTCTGTTGTTCTCTTGAACCTCAACTGTACCACCGAAGTGTTCATTCAAAGCATCCCACAACTCCTTAGAATCCTAACAGTGGAGTAATCCAGCATAGATTTCGTTAGGTAAGGCTAAAGCCAGTATCCCGAAACCTTTGCATCGAGCTCCAACTTTTGGAAATCTTGCTCAAAGTAATTAGAAGGTTTTTTGGAATAATCTCCAGCAACCTGTGTTTTGCTGGGATAAGTGGTGACTCATCATTCGTTCCCATATCTTGAATTCATGATGAACGAGCATCGAATGCTTGTTTGTCGATCCAGTATTGTGAGGATCATGAGTGATTGACATCTCTCTAGATTCTGTTAAGTGTAACTCAGAAAACACAGTATCAGAAACAAATTGATGTTCTGATTGGTCTAGTTCTTCTCAATATCCTTTGATCACTTAATCAGCTATCAATTTGAACTAGTTTATCTTCCGAATCAATAGTGAAGTCAAGTAAGTGATACAAGCTCTGATACTAATTTTTAGATCTAAGAGAGTGTGATGTGTGTGTTTTTATTAAAACAATTTGAATAGATATGAAAATTAAGCAAGAACAGTTAATACAAACACATCATCAACAACACCGTTGGATTTGGAAATGATTGCATCATGATTTCATTCATAATGTTTACAATACAATAAAAGGTACACAATGTACTCCCCTTCACCAGGTTATCTCTCTCTCTCTCTTACTAAGTTCTTATACCTTTTAGTTCTTAGTGTTACGGTTACATCGAGTATAGAGAAATATATATATATATATATATATATAGGAGGGGAAAACAACTGGATTCCTAAACTACTAGTGAGAACCAACACTTTCTAGGAATCCGGTATTTCTGGAGTTTGACTTTATTGACTTGATCTTCTAGTCTTTAGTCTTGACTTTTGTTGACTTGACTATTGACTGGTTGATAATCACTTTGAAAATCGAACACTTGTACTTCTGCTCTCTATTCTTGATGGCGACAGTTTTGTCAGTTGTTTAGTTAGTTGTTTTCGAAAGCCTTCAAGGGGGAAACTTCTGGACCAAAGATTGCACTTCAACTTATTCCATCAGGCAGGGGAGATGGTTCCATTGCGTTTTAACTTTCACTATGAGTAGATCTTGTATAACCCAACAAAAACCCATTTGGAGAGTGCACCTTTTCACTCCCACACTACTTTTATTTCGAAGGAGAAGAAAGAGGTTGTAAAAAGATTAACATCTAAAGTCGTAAGAGTTTCAAATTATCATTGTTAAATAATTTGGATTAAGCTTGTCAAGTTCGTCGATTTTTTTCTTGGAGTAGCCAAATGCTTCCGATTTAATGTCATCTACGTGATTTAACCAAACACCAATGACGACTATCCATTAATCCACTCCAAGTGGTTTTTTTTTCTTTTTTATCGTACCAGATAAAAAGGTAGAATTCTCGACCCCATGAATCGCCTCTTAATCCTTGCCTTTTGTTTGAAACTAATAATATTAATTGATTTGCAATTCAATTATCTTATCTTATTGAATAATAATTGAGTATTTTGATTTACCACTACACTAATTTAATTTACCTTTCTTAGAACAGCTAAGTAACACATCTACTAATATGTAATCTCACTTCTATATCTACACATTTATCCATTATAGTTCTAGAACCCTCACATCTAGAGTAAGGACACATTTTTTACCTTAGTATTGTTAGGCTACAAAGTTCTTTACTATTTATGTAAAGTAAAATGCCGGCATAGTCCCTGTGGTATACTGAAACTTTACCTTTAGTCCCTAACTTTTTAAAATTATAACCTTGCTCCCTGTAGTTTGTCTACTTGTTACTTGAATAATCCTTAAAGTGAATGAGGGTTAAATTTATTGGTTAAGTCTATTAGAAATTACTAAATTACCCTTATTATTAAAATTAGAATTACAAATTAAATTACACTTAATCTGAGATCTCAAATGGGCCCACCTATATTAACTAAAATTGAAAAACCTAATCCTCTCCCCACCTCTATCATCTTCTTCACACCTCCTCCACTAGGGGTGTTCAAAACTATCCTTATCCGAAAATTCGATCTGAATTATCCGATATCCGAATATGAAAATTCTTATATCCTAATCTTCGGATTCGGATAGTGATTTTAAAAATTTTCGGATATATCGGATATTCGAAATATCTGAAAATTTAATTTTATTTTTTTTCCGATATCTGAATATCTGAAGTATCCAAAAATATCCGAAATATGCGAAAACTTATATTCAGATATCCGAAATATCCGGTTCTGAATATAAAAAAATACGAAAAAAATAAAAATTAAATAAAAAAATTGATATTCGGATATTCGATTCACTATCCGATCCGATATCCGAAATTTCGGATACGGATACGGATTCGGATAGTGAAATCTGGTATCCGAAAATTTCCCTTCCACCCTCAACCGGCTTCAAATTCAACCGTGACGAAACCTTAACTTCAAATTCAACCTGAAAACCTAAGAACCCATGATCCAATCAAACTCAACATGAGTCAAATGCTTTACATTAGTTGGCTAACCAATCTCCATGAAACCAATCAAACGTAATGATGTCGTCTTCACTAGAAGATTTGTATCTACGGATTGGTGTTGGCATCGTTTCCAAGTGAAAGTTTTTTAGATTGATATATCTGACATCGACACGGGGCGAGAATATGGATAAAATAAAAAGTTGTTGACTTACGGATGGGTATCGAGTGTGTCTAGTATTCAGCGAAGTAGTTGTTCCTGTTGCTGAATGTTACTTGTACTGATCGGGATGCTAGCTCAAATACGATTGAGTTTTACATAGGAGTTTTGTCCAAGAAGTTGCCGGTGGATGTATCTCAAGATGTTCCGGAGAAAGACTAAAGCTAGTGGATGTGGAGGTTATGTTTAGGCGATCTGAATTGGAATCGGAAGGTGATTTTATAACTTTGTTTGTTTTGGGGATGATTTATGTGGATTTTGTGTGAATTTTGTGGATGATTGGGATTTGATATAGTCAAATTTAGGATTGAGAGAGTGGAGGTGGAGTGGGAGTGTGAGGGGTGGTTGGTGATGGTCGGAGTTCTGCCGGAGAAGAGTGGATGATTTGGAGGCCGACAAGCAACTCAGGTTGAAGAGAAGGGTTTGATTTGTTTTGTTGAATGTGGGTCCCACTTATTATATAATTTCTTCTAATATTATTTATTATTTTTTTTTTTAAACAATGAGGGTAAATTTGTCATCTCACATCACTTAACTAGAAAAACTAATCCCATCTAATTGAGGGATTATCCGATTAACAAGTCATCAAACCACATGGATCAAGTGTGTAATTTTAGAAAGTTGAGAACTAAAGTTGAAATTTGAGCAAACCACCATGAACTATCTAGATATTTTTATCATTTATGTATGTTAAACATCTATTGAAGTTTTTTACTTATAGAATGCAAAATATAATTCTCTTTATATACTATTTTTTTGCTTTATTTACTATTTTTTTCTTAAGAAAATTTGCATGATTAAAAAAAGTTTTTTTTCTTAAGAAAATATACATGATTAAAAAAATAATATAATACCAAAATATTTTCGTTAAAAATATTCATTTTTGTACTCTTCTATTAAGAGACATTATTAGTTTAATTAAAACAATCATAAAGTATTATTAATCACTTAACAAATAGTATTATTTCTCAAAAAAAAAACCTCAAGATCTATTTAGTTCCTCAAATCCGAGACCTTAAATGCTAAAGATTTTATTAAATTTTCATAAAAAAATCATTGTTAATATTATAAAAGAAATAAATATATTATGGAATGAATGGGCAAAATAGACACCTAAATTATAGAAATTATTCGAGTGGTTGTAGAAATTATTCGAGTGCGTATATTTGAAAAAATGGGCAAAATAGACACCTAAAATGTAGAAATTATTCAAGTGCGTATATCCCTAATCAAATGACAAGTCAATCCCTGCAAAAGCGTTATTACCAAATAACTTTTGACAATTCTAGTCAATGAAGCAAGTCTATCTTGAAAATTGAATATTTTTTAAACGCAGTTACCTAATAAATTAAAACCTACCTAAACTCATTAATATTCATAGCACTATAAATACACATATTCAAAACCATATGACAGAATAAAGTGTTAATTTCATTATAATCATACCAAGTTTATTTGTAACGCTTGGTATTATTATCTCCCCTGTCCTATCTCTCCTACCCCCTCCCCCACCCACCCACCCCAAAAAAACACCCTTTTGGCCTCTCTTCGCTAGATTTGCCGAGATGTGTTGTTGGGTTCTTGTACTTAAGAAACGACATTAAGGTTTTGTTAGAGGCTAAATAGTCAAGGCTACTTTTTTGTCATTGGCTATATAAAGCATGCAATTTATTACAGTGTAAATTTGGAGGATTTGCAGGTACTGGAATGAGAAAGATGAAGGATATGATATTTGTGACAAAGATATTGGTTGTTATTCTTCTCCACTTCATCATCTCTACTGCCGCTTCCACAAGTTCTATCAATACAAAGTTAGTTTCATTCTTGATCTCTCTCTCTCCCTCTCTCTCTTAGTGTGTCTATGTATATATACGCACATACATATTCTATCCGTTGTGTAAAAGTGTCTTATGGGTTCTTGTACTTACAAACATATACATTGTCTTTATGTATGTGTTGTTTTTTTTTACCGTGAACACCCACCCTAAAATCTACTCATAAAATTCACCTAATGTCCACTTAGCGAGACTTAAACCCGTACCACTTTGGTACAGATAAACAACCGATGCCACTAGTCCAACAAAACCAACGTTTCTATTTATTTATTTATTTATTTATTTTCATATCACTATCCAAAATCAAGAGCATGCATGAATTTATACTAAAGAAAAAGAAACTTACGCCTATTTCAAGATAAAGGGAGGGTGGATTTTGGTCGGAATTACAGGCAATGGGAATTGATACCGGCAAATGAATGTGGAGTTATTAGGGTTAATCGGAAGCTAAAATTTTGGTTGTCATGAATTGCATGCAATAACATAAGTTAAGGTTTTTATTTAGTTTATTTCTTTAATTGTGCTCCAATTAATAATTGTCTTTTACATATCTTTTCCTCAATTATTGATTGTGTATTTTAGTTGTATCCTTTTTTGTAGAGTTTTCTTTCCTAAAATTACTTTTGTTAAAGAGGAATCTTTTTAATGGGGTAATATAAAATATTGAGCACTCACAATGCAAAGATTGGTTAGAAAGTTAAGAAAATGGTTTCTTTTTTGTAATCGGTATTTAGAATCTAACCAATACTTCAATAAAAAGTTTTCATTATTTTTTAGTGTGATGTTTTTGTTTTGTTATTTTGTTTTTTGTTTTGAGATGATGCGACTACGTCCACAAAAATTAATTACTTTGGTGAGTTCTGAAATTAGAAAACTCAATACGTGGTTTGGGAGTTTTCTTGCTTTGTACTCATGCTCTTATATATCTTTTGACTTTCTTTCTCTTTTGGGTGAATTTGTTGACCTATTACTTTAACTTTATGACGTGTGCTACAAGCCATTAATTGGAATATTTACCAATATGAAACTTCAAATTCTTCCTTGATCAGAAATCCGAATAAAAGGTATTTGGTTTGATGATATGATTTATAATTTTATAATTAATGATTAAGAAAGAAATCCTTACAAATTTCTACAATTCTTGTAAGACCATATGTAATGGGAGGGGAAGATAATACTCCTATATTTGGGCGTTTTGCACCATGTGACAGTTCTGTCAGCAAAGAGACATTATGGGATATTATCTTAAAATGAGTGTAGTGGTGAATGGAGTGTAAGGTAAGTATATATATAAAAGGTGAAATAAAAAAAATCTATTCAAACATTTTTAAGGTTGCTGATGTTGGCAATAGTCCTGTTGGCTAAAAGAATAACTATCAGACGTTAAAAGTAGGACACCTAAGCTATTTTTTTTTTAGAAAAACACCCCAGGGTTGATTAGGTGGCGTGTTTGGTCTTTTTTTTTTTTTTTTTTGAAAACGCCAAAAAACCCCACTACGGTTGGTGTAAGGAGTATGGAATATCTAACCCATTAATGTTCAAATATATTATGAAACTAATACTTGTAGAATTTCTTTTTATAAACCCCAACCTTCTTAAAATTTCAAATATATTTTTATAATTAATAAAAATTAGTCATTTAATGATTACAAATTTAATGGTGTACTTGCTTTGATGTTTTATATTTTAGATGGAAAGATAAATGATATAAAATGTTTTTAAGACATTGGTTTAAAAAATAAGTTTTATGCCTTAAAATCATGGACTTGTCAAACTGGGAGGGTAAAAGATCACTATTTTTTTTCTTTTCTGATTTTTGAATTAATAAATTTCTACTAATGTTCCTAATTAATTTAAATTATCAAATAGAAACAAACAATTTTTTGTAATAATTTTTTTAACCTCTATCTATTTTCTTTCTTGTTTAAAAACCAAACCTAAACTAAAATCAAGTTGTCACTAAATAAATATATGTTATTTAAAAATATGGAAAGTGTTTATATATTCCTCGTTCCTCTTATCGAAATTTTATTGTTCATTAAAAAGACAATTTCTTTTTTATAACCCTTCATAAAACAACGTAAAAAGTTATTTATAATTTATCAATAATGTTACCTTTTTATCAACAATGTATTATGTGTTAAAAAAATTGACACATTATATTTTACGATAAAATAATATATTTCACAAATTTAACGAATATTTACTGTGAGCATGTGTGTGTTTTCACATGCCTCAATACAATCTTGTGATTTTTCTTTTGTCCGTATGATGATCATTTACTCTAGTGTAGTCTTCCGGAAGTTTACTTGGACCACCTTTTCTGACATTGTATGTCACGACGTTTTTTTGTTCTCAATAAAAACACTGCTAAATTTTATAAATGGGTAAATATTAGCTAAAAATTTTATATAAGGCATAAGAATCTCCATAGAGTTTGCTTTAGTTTTTATAATTCGTTATGGTTTTTAGATGTAACATTAATGTAACTTTTTGTTACTTTATTTCTTTGACTTGTCTTTTTGAAACTAACAACCTTCTCATTCCAAAAGAAAAAGACGTTTAATATACATTAAATGTGTATTTGTATGTATATTTGCTAAATTTAGTTAATTGTATATTTACTATCTTAATTTTATTCGTATCGGATTTATATACCATAGCATTATATGTTATTTATTTATTTTTTTTAAAAGGAACTTTCAATAAAAACACGCTAAGCAAATCACTAGCACAAACCAACAATGACAAACACAAATTTATTTACCATAGCATTATATGTTATTTATTTATTTTAACTTTTTATCAAAATATTAATATGTTTGGAGTTGTCATAGAAATGAGGGCAAAGTTGGTGCTTCGGTTCACATGCAAAAAACACTCGACTCTCTTTCTAGAAAATAGACAAGATTTAACCTGCGGTCTGTTGTCGAAAAAGTCAAAAACACATATACATTTTAATAAAGCCCCGTGATATTTCCACTAACATTGTCTGTGATAACACCAAAAGTATTTCTATAAATGAATTTTGTGCCCCAAAATTTAAAATATTTCTATAAATTAATTTTGTTCTCCGAAATATATATTTTTTCCGCCAATGATTTAACTTTTTTTAGGCTCAATGTTTGCTTTTGATTAAATGGTTTTCTGCGGACAATAAAAAAATAATATATAAATTAAAGAATATAATGTATAATCGACAATCCACTTAATCTGTTGGTCTAATTGCAGAAGGGCGTTAAAGAACCACTCGAGAGTTTCGGTGTTATACCCTCCAGTGCAATTGCATAAGTACGATGATCATGTAAGTTCAGACTTCAGACAACTTTCTTTCCATATTATTTTTTTAATCAATATAGAAAACTTTTCATATGTTTCATTGAAATTATACATATATAAAGTTAAATTAAAAAGTTTTGACTACACACAAACACGCTCATATTATTTTAGCACAAAAACTAGATTAAATTATTATTTTTATCATTAGTTTATTTTTTAACTTTATCTTCTACATAACAAACAATTAACTTTATCTTCTACATAACAAACAATTAGACTACGTTGTTATCTTGATCATTTGTTTAATGTTTACATACACATGCTAAGTTATCTATAGCTAGTACAACTAAAAAACAATCAGCACAAACTTTTGAAGGCTTAGAGCATGCACATTCTATCCATCAAAACTAGTGAGAATGGTTTTCATATTATAAAAAGTATAAAAAGTGATTGAGAGAGGAGAAAAGAGAAAATTTTACTTTTATCTGTACATTTAAGAAGACACTGCTCATCCTTTATAATTTTTTAATACATTTTAAAAGTAGATGTAAGTGATAAAGATATAAAAAGTATTATTTAATTAAAATGATAAAGAAGAGATAGTTGTTTTTATTGTAATGATTCATAAGATGTGAAAGCGAATCATAACTTCAGGGCCTTTCTTGAAAAAAGAAAAATATATTTTGCTTTCAATAATATTATGTAATATATTTTTTGTCTTTTTAAATTTTTGGGGTCCTACTCTCCTACCGAATTGTGGGACCATAAAGAAGTTGTCTTGAAACCTATATACGACTTGTACATGTATGGATTCTACAAATAAACGTAACTTAAACGAACAAATACTATACGTATGAAATATAAATATAATTGCTAATATAAAACCAATTTTAGAATACGTATTTTTTGTGTGTTTCCAGGTAGTCGTAGACAACGGCATCTTTAGCATCACAATCGCAAGTCCAGAAGGCACAGTCACCCGCATAAACTATAATGGAATCGACAATATACTAAACGATCGTAACGAAAACTCGGATCGTGGGTATTTCTCCCTTTTTTTTCTTTCTGATTACACCAAAAGAAAACTATTTATTTATCGTCAAACTTACAATTTGTTGAATTTATTGTGGATTATCAGATATTGGGATGTAAATTGGAGTGGTCCATCGGATCTGAAGGATGGTCATTTGGATAAGTAAGGCATAAAGATTGTTGCCGTTGGTGTCATGTAGTTTGTGTTTTTAATTATACGTCTATTTTGCAGGCTTACGGGCAAACACTTAGATGTTATAGTTAACAACGAAAACCAAGTTGAACTGTCATTCAAAAGACCTTGGACATTTGCCCAAGAAAAGAACCATGTTTCCTTAAATATCGACAAAAGGTGTGTGACATGTTTATCTTTTATTAAGATGCTAGGTGTAAAAAAAAAAACCGGTTTTAAAACCGAAACCGGAAAAAAAACCGAAACCGGTTTTTTTTAACCGGTTTTTCTATAACCGGTTTTATAACCGAACCGAACCGGCGGTTGTAAACCGGTTAGGGATCTTGAGCTTCGAAACCGGTTTTAAAACCGAAACCGGTTATAAAAAACCAGTTTAACCGGTAAAAAAAACTGGTTTTTTTGGAATAAACCGGTTAAAAACCGGTCCTAACTTGTTGGACCGGTTAGTAACCGAAACCGGTTATAAAAAAACCGGTTATTTTTTTGAAGAAAAAAACCGATTAGGTTAAAAACCGAAACCGGTTTTTGAAAAAAACCGATTTGTACACCTGCTACTATATTATAATAGTAATAATAATAATCATTTTCTTTCTTGATCATTTTAGAATAACATAAAGAACTTCAATGAGTAGTTTAAGCAGCTTCTATTAAATTACTGTTTTCAAATTCTTATTGATGATTAAATCTTTTTCGCTTTCTGAATTTTTAAAAATCACACAAGTGTAGGAATTATTTGCTAGAATCAGACACAGCCCCTAGACAACCCTAGGCTTATAGCTTAGTGGTTGAGCAATGATGGTGACAACCACGGGGGGTTCGATCTTGAGCCACACCCCGGTTTTAATCAGGCTGTTACTTCAGCGAGAAAACTCGTGTGGAGGCAGTACGGTTTCTGAGGGAGCGCCGTAACCAAGTCTGACCAACCAGCTCAGGCCCGATTAAGACAACGTAGTCTGGGCAGATCTTGACTAGGGTCGCCAGTTAGACGTATGACATTGGGTCACACTAATGTGAAAGTCACCGTTCAAAAAAAAAAAAGGAGACAGCCCAGACTTTTAAAAACTAGAATAAAAATTAGCATGGATGTTCAAAGAAACGAGCAACACGTTAACTTGAAATAAAGTAACGAAAAATAAATAAGACTTAACATTTGATTATCTTTGTTCTAATTGATGAAACTCAATCAATGATGTTTTAAGGTTTGTTGTCTTGCGGGGATTGAGTGGTTTCTACTCATATGGGATTTTCGAACGTTTAAGAGGCTGGCCTGATGTCGATATCTACCAAGGCCGGATCGTATTCAAGCTTCAGGAAAAATTGTAAGAACAAGCAGATGTCTATTGGTTCTTTTTAAAATCGTTTATAATATAAAAGTTCACCATAGCTAGGTATTTCTTAATTATCTGTATTCTGAGCGAAAAGGTTTCGATACATGGCGGTTTCGGATGAAAGACAACGGCTCATGCCAACGTTTGAAGATCGCAAAAAGGGTAAACCCCTGGATTTTCCTGAAGCGGTTCTTTTGACTCATCCTTCAAATTCTCGTCTTCTGGGCGAGGTATCCTTCTAATTTGATCCTAACTCGTATACGCGTGCACGCGCGCACACACATATATATTAATGATACACATATATTTGTATGTGCGTATGCGGTGGTAGACCCACCCACAGTCGGGGTGGGAGGCCGCATCCTTTGAAAAAAATTTCGTGTATATTTTAAGCAAAAAACCCGACCATACCCCTTGAAAATATGGTAGGACGGCTCATCTGCGCTCCTAACAAATAATTTATGGGTCCGCTGTCACTGTGTGTATGTATATACATTCTTTCAGTATTTTTAGAGTTTAACATCTTCATTGAACTTTTACAATCGCAAACACAGGTAGATGACAAGTACCAATACTCGACAGAAAACAAAGATAACCGGCTTCATGGTTGGATATGCTCGGATCCGCCAGTTGGATTTTGGATGATCACTCCTAGTAACGAGTTTCGTAATGGTGGCCCGGTCAAGCAAGACCTCACCTCTCATGCTGGTCCTGTTACCCTCTCCGTAAGTGCACACTCAGTTTCTTTGAGTTTAAAATAAAGATGTGAAGATTATAAAGTTGGTTATAATGTAGCTAGACTAGTAAAATTAGTCACAAATCTTTGTAGGATACTTTAATGACTACAAAGTTTTAATTGTTTTTTTTTCAAATATTTACATTGTTGTTGTAATAATCATATATTTGAATCATAAATACAACTTTCATGTATTATATACAAAAATTAATAAACGAAGAAAGCTGTTGGTTTGTTTCAAACATAGGTGGATTCAAGATAATTTTAGTTAGAATATCTAATTATAAATTGGGTCAAGTAATATATTAACAATCTTTTTTATTATACCTACTGTTCGAGTTTTTAATTCATGGTTACATCGTATTTCAGATGTTTTTTAGTACCCATTATGCTGGGCCTGATTTAGGAATGAAATTTCGAGATGGTGAACCATGGAAAAAGGTTTTCGGACCCGTGTTTATATATCTGAACTCGGTTCCAACAGAAGAAACTCCCCTTTCCCTTTGGGATGATGCCAAAGAAGAGGTAAAAGTATTGCAAATTGTTAAAGGGAATTAAGTCATTATGCAAATAAGTGATTGTTTACATCAATGATATGTGGTCAATAATTAGATGCTAGCGCAAACCAATAGTTGGCCTACCATTTCCCGAACTCTTCAGATTACCCTCGGGCCTATCAACGCGGTCTAGTAACGGGCCAGCTGGTGGTTCGTGACGTAGGGTTGGCATTTGCCAACTCTGCGTTTGTTGGCTTGGCTCCTCCGGGTGCACTTGGATCATGGCAAGAAGAAAGTAAGGTACATTTCCTCATTTCTCAACATTATAATCATTTTGGTATACAATCAAGGGTTGTTCATGCAATCCGATCCGGTTTTTCACTATTAGGGTTATCAGTTTTGGACACAAACCGACAAAAAAGGTAACTTCGAGATCAAGACTGTCCGGCCCGGTTACTATCATTTGTATGCTTGGGTTCCTGGGTACATTGGCGAGTACATGTACCACTCCATTATCTACGTCCTAAAAGGTTCTTAAATCTTAATCTCAGAAAATTGATCTCTTTTTTCATATTTATTAATGGAAATTTTATCAAGATTGTGGTTTTTGACTGTCAACAGGAAGTAAGATCAGAATGGGTCTGCTTGTACACAAACCACCAAGAAATGGCCCTACAGTTTGGGAGATTGGTGTCCCGGATCGCTCTGCTGCTGAGTTCTATGTGCCTCCACCGATCCCAACCCTCATGAACCAGTTATACGCCAGCCAAAGAACCAATTCGTAAGCATTCCATCACTCTCTTTCATTTCATTTTTGTTATACAAGATAAGGGCCGTAAACCACTTAAGCCACTAGTGAATGACTTAAGATCGGCTGGCATTGAGCCGATCTTAAAAAAGCAGGATCCCAAGGTCATCATTTATAAACGAGCCTAAACCTGAGCTTCATTATAGTTTATATTACTGTTATTTAATGTATTAAATCATGGTAGTGCTTTTATGTTGCATTATATTAAAAGTTACAATCATTAATACATATAAAAATATATAAAATTAACATAATAAATAATAATTTGTATAATAAATATAATTAATATATTAAATAAAAATGAGCAGAAAGCGAGCTTGAAAACTAATTATGAGCGGAGCTCGAGCTTGGGCTCGGTCACCTCGTTTGCACCCTTCAACGAGAACCTCCATGTGATCGCATTTGAAATTGTATTAATGCAGGTTTAGGCAATATGGTTTGTGGGATCGGTACACTGATCTGTATCCAGATAGAGATTTGGTCTACACCGTTGGCGTTAGCAATTATCAAACAGATTGGTTTTTCGCTCATGTCAACCGGCATGTAGGAAATAAGACCTATGTTTCGACTACCTGGACTGTTTTATTTGATCTTGAAGATGTAATTTCCGGAAATTATACAATACAACTAGCCTTGGCATCCGCAACAGCTGCAGAAGTGCAAGTACGTAATCATACTATGACAAATAAATCGACATTTCATATATTGTTTTTGGGGCATAATTACTTTTATACAGTTGCACACTTACTATTCAAAATGAGAAAACTAACCCTCAACCCGTTACGACTGAAGATGCGTTTGCTTAACCCGTTTAGTTAAAAAGGTCAAACGACCAACTTGTTTAACGACAAGTGACCATACAAAATATAATTTATAAGGTCAAGTGCCAACCGTTTTTTCACCCATTTAACCTATACCCATATAACTCATTTACAACTTGTTTACAACCCATTATCACGTTTCAACTTGATTGAGTTGTTTAGATACATGGTTACAAAGTGTTCCGAGTAAATATTCTATGTGTGTCTTGATTAAGATTGACATCTTTAACACAAACAATCTTATTTGCATTTTTAAATCAACAGCTCAATCAATCAATGTAGTGTGAACCTTTGTCCTATATTTTTATTTTTAACTAAGTACAATCAAGCATTTCTTTTTTATACTTCCAAACACTAATATATGTAGATTTTTTTTGTGTTTATACTTATTTGTCACTCAGATGACAACCATTACTAATGTTAAGCGGTTCTTACTTCTCAGATTAGAATCAACAGCGCAGGAGATGCGTCGCTTGTCTTTACGACAAAGTTAATCGGGAGGGATAACGCAATTGCACGACATGGGATTCATGGACTATATTGGTTGTATAGCATCAATGTTGCGCATTCGCATCTACGAGCTGGAAAGAATGCATTGTATTTAAACCAAACTAGAGGTTCATATCCTTTTAGCGGAGTCATGTATGACTATATCCGATTAGAAAGGCCCCCTCGCTATTAAATTCTTTATATCTATTTTTTACATAAATAGTTGGAGAATAGATTTGATAGTTTCTTTCGGCATAGAACGGAAATTTATGGTTCCGGTGTATACAAAAAACGACATCAAAACAGCATAGAACATAGCTTTATGTAGATAGTTAACTTATGTAAATTGATACATTTTTAAATCTAACTTAGATTTAAAGACGTTGATATTGAAATTCAATTCATTATACTGTAATTTTGACAAGTTTGTTTATTTATCCTTAGTATTTAAGTTACTTAATTGCTACTTAAGTGTTTGTATGGTAATATTGTGATCTTTGTGAATTTGTAAGTATGTAGTTTAATATCTGATTAAACAGTTGGTTCTTTGTGAAATCCAACTTCATTATTTTTCTATATAAGCTTAGGTACACTTAATCTAGACTTGACCCGACCCAACCCAAGCCAACTTGGTGTAGCGTATTTGACACCATAGACCCAACCCAACCCAACTTGGTAGCCTATTGAACACTATAAAATGGAACTCAACCACTACTTTGAAATGCAGAGTTGGCAAAGTGGAAGATGAACCTCGAACACTGTTGTTAGCAGCTCTACGGGTGGAAGTTTCAAACAAAACAAGTCCTATTTAGAAGTCTTTTAAAATGGCTAGAAAGTAATAAGTTTTCTAAAACTTCATTCGTTTCAAACAAGTCCATAGAAAAACCAATTTCACTTTTTTATATATAAAACCAACATACTTTTTTTTTGTTTTATAAAAGTCCTTTAACAACTTTTTGCACGTAAGAAACCAACTTACTTTCTTTTTTGTTTCATAAAAATCCCCCGACAACTTTTTTTTCACATAAAAACCAACATATTTTCTACTCTTTCATCATACAAGTACCTTAAATGTTAAATTTGAACAACGAAAAACTCTTAATTATGATATGATGAAATCATAAAAACATTATTTGACAGTTATCTGTAATTACGATAAAAATCATTTATTTATACCTTTTTAACAATATATAATTCATACACACCATTTTATATATTTGTTTCGTTTTTTATTTTATTTTTAGTTATGCTATCCACACTCATGTATTTTTATGATACTAGCAGAATGCCCGTGCGAAGCGGCTGAAGCAACACTTCACATTGTGATACACGATTTTAGTAGTTTTCTTGTTCATATAATATTTATTGTAGCATCATTGTGATAGATATACATAAAAAGCGAAGTAATTAGATAATCCATTTCATTGTGTTGTGCATGGTTCGGTTATTATCCTCAACCGAAGCCAACATCAAAGTCACCGATTAGTCTATTTTATTAAACAATCGGTTTTTGGTTAATCACTTTGGTTTATTCGTTTAGATTGACGGGTTTTTGTTTGGTTCATTTAAATTTCAGCTAATAACAAAGACCAAACTTGGGCTAAAACTTTTGCTTAAAATTATATGAAATTAAGGTATAAATACATGAAATGGAGATATGAAATATGAAATATATGAACCGGAGTTAATAAAGATAGAAATATATGAAAATATGAATGATTCGGTTCGATTTAGCTAATGTTGGTTAAACGAGAGTACAAAAAAAATGATAAACGGTTTTCGGTTAGTTCGGTTTTCAATTTAAGTTAACTCAGTTTTTTGTTGATTTCGGTTTGCTTTCGTCTGTTTTAGGTTTGGTTTAGGTTAACGATTTTGTTATTGCTCACCGATAACTGGTTTTGGTTAATAACCAAAAGGGGCACGCGCGATGCAGCGGGAAACATAGGCATTGTCACGGTGTACATTGTTTGGTTGGTTAGATTATTATCATCAACTAAAATCGAGGTAACCGATCAGTCTATTTTATTAATAAATCCATTTTCAGTTAATCGGGTTGTTTATTCAGTTAGATTGATGGTTTTTGGTTGATTCATTTAATTTCGGTTAATAGTCAAACAAAACTTGAGCTAAAACTTTTTTATTAAAAATACATGAAATTTAGATATAAATACATGAAATGGCTGTATAGGTACATAAAATGAAGAGTAAATTGCACAAAACATCCTTTATGTTTCCTCAAACTTGCAGGTTCCAGCCTTAATGTTTAAAAGTTGCTAAAAACAACCTTTAAGTTTATTTTTGTTGCGGGTTCAATCCTTTACAGCTAACCACGTTATTTTCTTCAGTTAAGTTCCCTCACATGATCAACCAAAATGACGAATATACCCTCACATGTTATGCATGTGAGGGAACTTAACTGAAGAAAATAATGTGGTTAGCTGTAAAGGATTGAACCCGCAACAAAAATAAACTTAAAGGCTGTTTTTAGCAACTTTTAAACATTAAGGCTGGAACCTGCAAGTTTGAGGAAACATAAAGGATGTTTTGTGCAATTTACTCTAAAATGAATGTATAAATACATAAAATGGGGGTAGAGAGGAGATCTTGTACAAAAGAAAATTTTCCATATAAAGTATTATGCATTACATGTTTTTGTTTTTACGTATTCACTTAGTGTGATATCACATAAAATACTATAATGAAATCACGTTATAACGAAATAGGTATTCAAAATCACGAAGTCACGTAATAATACATAACCAACTATTGTTACGTAATTACAGTAATCACTTAGTGTGGTTTCACATACTATAACGAAAAATCACGTAATAAGTATTCAAAATCACGTAGTCATATACTAGGTATTCAAAATCACATAATGGGTATTCCAAATCATGTAAAAAAAATTTTTAGAAAAATATAGAAATAGGCTGCTCGAATTGAGAGAATTAAAATGCTCATGAATATGGTGTAATTTAAAAAAAAAATATTAACGTGTGAAAAAGTTATAGTTATTTGAAAATCAAGAGTGTAAGAGTTTAAGTGAGATATTTCAGGTCTAATCACGTATTAAGAGTAAATTATATACAAAATATTAGATAAATCAACCTATAATAACCACATAATGTCGTATATTTGAGACATAATAACGTAATAAAACATAATAATTAAGTTCTAATTATTGAATATGTAATAACGTAATAAGTAAAATTGTAATGACATCAATTTTAACAAATCATATTGTATGTGCAATCAGTTAATGAATTTATATTGAATATGTAATCACGTAATGGGTATTCAAAATCACGTAGTTATGTGCCGGGTATTCAAAATTACGTAATCACGTCATAGAACAATGGGTATTTAAAATCCTGTAATTTTTTAAGAAAACATAGCAATATGCTACTCAAAATAAAGAGAATTAAATGCTCGTTAATATGGTGTAATTTTTTTTAAAAATAGTAACGTATGGAAAAGTTATAGGCGTTTGAAAATCAAGGGGAGTTGTTCACTTGTGAAAGGACCAATACACCCTTCATACCAATGACACTTGTCCTATATACCCTTCTCACGTATGCTTCACACTGAAAAGTTGTCTTGTACATGATCCAAGCACTAATTATGAAATACATGAACTAAATGTATAAATGATATAAATATATGATAATATGAATGATTCGGTTCATTTAATTTTTGTTACATGAGAGTAAAAAAATCGATAACCGTTTTTTATTAATTCGGATTTCAGTATCAATTTCAATTAATTCAGTTTTTTGTTGATTTAAGTGTAAAAAATGAGCGGCTAAAAATATAATTATTGTTTAAAAGACTAATTTATCTTCATTTTAGAGATGTATTTATAAATTAAACGTGAAGAAGTTCTTATTTTTTAGGTATCTTAAAATGTCCATCTCTCATGCACTATAATATAGTATAGATTGTTATCATCAGATTATTTATTGTTATCAACTTGTTAAATTTAAAATGGAAAAGAAAAAGTAAAAATTGAACAGATTTTGGTTTGCCCCATATCTCCAATTTAAAACGTTAATTAATCTCATATCTTTACTCATGTAGTATTAAAAAGAAAAAAATATTCACAGTTTTATTCAAATATAACATTTGAATGGACTTTTATATGCAAAAAGTTGTTAAGAGACTTTTATAAAAAAAAAAAACATGTTGGTTTTTTATGTGAAAATAATAGAACTTTTATAAGAAAAAAAAAGTCTAATAATTTTTTATAATATTTGCATTTTATTTATTATCTTAGGTTTATTTATTAATAACCTGTACACATCACTAGACAGGTAATAATTTTTAGTACATATAGTTTTCTTTCTTATGTAACATTGTTATTCTTTCTGGTTAGTTAGATTTCCACTTAGATTGGTTTTTGATTGTCTATTGGCATAAAATTAAATATTGAAAAACCAAATTCCCTATTTGCTAGATTAAAAAATACCTATTACACATATAAATAATAGAGTTAATTACATCGTTAGTCCTTATGGTTTATAAAAAATAATAAACTTAGATATTAATAGTTTAAAGTAACAATTTAAGATTTTAACCTTTTATTTTGTAACATCCTAGAGCCTTAAGGCTAACGATTGTTAAATACTAACTGAAAACTTAGGGTATTATTATCAATTAAAAACTTAGTACCCAATATTTCTACTTTAGAGAAACCACACGGGCTAACCCCGCAACTAACTCTGATAGTATTTAAAACCAATTTTTTTTCTCTATTTCTTTAACTAAGTTTTTTTATTTAACTAAAAAATATAAAAAATGAGGACACATTTTTTGGGTGGTGCGGTGGTTCGATGGCATGGTTGTAGTTTAATGGTTAGGTGGTGGTGCGACAACACTGGATGATCACAATGTGTATTTTTTTATTTGATTAACTTTATTTTTCTCTTTTATTAAATAAATTATGTCAACATATATAATAAAAATAAAAACTAAATGTCACCTAAGATAGTTTACCTCTCATTCAGGTTAATTATATAGGATTAACAAATAAAATAAACTTTAATGAGTTAATTAGAAATTTTTTTATGAATGACTTAATTAAAACACTTCTAAAACTTGATTATCATTTTGTGAAATATTCCCGTTAATTTACTTGTAAGCTAATTACTTAAGTCGCTTCAAATTAGCTTTAATACATCAATTACGTATAATTATTTAAAGAATGGTTTGCTTATATTATAAAAAGGTTTAATTAAATAATAAGAGAAAAAGAAAAATTGTTTTTTATGTATTATAAGAGTTAATTTTGTGGTTCGTCCCTTGGTTTTTCCAAAGTTCAAGGTTGGGTACTAAGTTATCAGTTAGTTTTTAACGGCCGTTAGCCTTAAGGCCTTAGCATGTTACAAAATCAAAAGTTAAAACCTTAGATTGTTACTTTGAACTATTAGTACCTGAGGTTGTTACTTTCATAAACCACAAAGACTAATAGTATAATTAACCCTAAGGAAAAGTTATATTAAATAAGACTATTATATATTTCCCAAACACGTTTTATAAAAGAATAAAAAAGCTAACTTATGATGTAATCATATTATGTATCAAATAAAAAAATATTATTTAATAGGAGATAAACACTTGAAATTAAAAGTCGACTTCATTGGAAGTTAATGTGTGACATCGAATATTTAATAGAAGAGAGAGCTGGAAAAACCAACTTTTAGATGGACTACATCACTGACCCAATATTTTTATGTATTTGATATAGAAGATAGAAGATTTTCTAACCACCAATATCCAGTTTTAGTTGGGTTGACCCATGTGACCTCACTTAACTTCTTGAAATCAGGACTATAATCTCACTTTTAGTATGTCCATCTCACTTTGAAAAAAACAAGAAGCCCAAGAACATCATCTTCTCCTGTGCGGCTTTGGTGTTGAAAGTCATCAAATATCTATTTCGTGATTCGTTTAAGCATGCATGGATCGTACGTGATACCCACTGTGATATTCTCTACAATTGTTTCTAGAGGAGGTCATCATGTGATCCTTGTGGTTTGAACATGTTGTAAATGAGATTTTCGTAAGCTATATAAAAGAAATCAGCACCACCACTATGAATTAATTATACGGATGATCCTTGTAGTATGTGCATATTATGGTTTGATACATATTTTTCAAAATTTACCCATTTGGATTAATAAGTTTGAAAGTAACTTATTTGGTCCCCAGCATAAATGTGCTTATCTTTTTTCTGTTAAGTGACGTGAAATGGTCAAAATACCCATAACTCTTTTTTTATAATTAATACTATTTATACATGTGTACGTGATTGGGATAATGTGAAAACCATGGGTGAATTTGAGAACCAAGAGAATCAGTTCTAGCCTCTCATTTAATTTAATACGTAAAGGGTAATTTAGTCAATCATGTGTCTCATATCTTAAGAAAGGTTCAATCTCTCTCAACAATTAAATTTTAAGAACTCTCTCAACCCCTTTTCTTACATTCTTGACTTACGAACCCTAGAACAATTGCTGATGGTTGTGCGATGAAGATGAAAATGTGATGATTAAGCTCGATCATTGTGTGATCAAGATGAAGATGCAATAAAGATGAAGATATGGTGGTTGTGCGATGAAGATGAAGATCATTCCAAAACCTAATATCCAGTCAAATTAGGTTTGCGATGGCGAAGCTCAGTCAGAACAACAACAACAATCAGATTAAAGGTAAAGGTCGGGGATGTGGTTTAAATCGATCAATAGAGCATATATATGAAGATGATGGTTCAAGATGAAGATGTGTAACACTCCAAAATTTCAGGCTAATATCCATACAAACCCGAATCTCGCACACATTATGATCAAACGTTTTAGACTTAATTTTTATTAACTGGGTCATCATATGCATAGAACGTCCATCTGCGCCACATTTTGCGTTTAGTAACTTTTGGAAATTACTAGGTCACACATAAGTTTACCCCACATACACGGACATTGGTGCTAATTGTCCAAATGCACATTTCATGGTATTATTGCTTGTGTAATACTAATAGTAAGTGTGTGTAAATATATTTGCTAGCATTTGAAGTATTCATCCCTACATTGTAAATTTATAGTATTATTGTGTGTGTAATACTAATAATATGTGTGTGTAAATATATTTGCTATCATTTGAAGTTTTCATCATGTAGATAGATTTACATTTGCGACACGTGGCTTGCGCGGCACGATAGCAAACATAAAAAAATATTTTTATACACCCGACACATTCATATTTTTTATGATGATTGTATTTTATATTTTATTAAAAACGAGTAACTAATGGGTATAATTAAACAAGTGTTTTATACTTAACGAAACCTAACCCACACTCACTGAAGTACCACCCTACCCATGCCCCTTATCTATTCCCTTCTTCTATCGATATTTTGGTCAAAAGAAAAGCAAGACTAATTCATGCTCATGATTAGATTCAAGTATACACTCCACCAGGATCCCTGGTTTAATCATACAGACCATGCCTTCTTTCTTCATGCAAGATAACATGGGGTATATTATAAAATAATCATTCAAGGACAAGACTCACTATTTGATCCATTCTATGATCCTATCCTATTCGGTTTCTATCCCAACCGAAACTCACCTTTAAATTCTTAAGACATCAAGATTCTAGTTAAGATTGCTAGTTAGATATTTGATATCCCACTACCAGAGAACACAAGAGTTTGGGCGATTGAAAACTTTGCTTTGGGCGAGTCATAACCTAAAACGCTCAAAAACGTGGTTTACATTTTCAGAGATTTATTTGGAGTGGCTTATTACCCGCCTAGAATCAAATTCTACATTTTCAGAGATTTACACCGCCCAAACAAACCATTTTTGTAGTAGTGTCGCATAACCCACCAACCTCATTTGTAAATATCCTTTTAAAAGCACGCAAACATTTCACACTTGGAACTTAAACCAATCCACTCCCAACTCTTCATATCTTACTGTTACGAACATACACCCACAAACCTTTTCACTTTTTGGAGATATTTAAAGTTGAGTAAACTACACTTTTACACCCTATGGTTAGACTCTAGCATCAACTTTACACCTTATTTTGAAAATCGATCAACTGTACACCCTGTCTTTTTCTGATTGAATCAATGTTGGACCTAATTTTAATGA
This sequence comes from Scalesia atractyloides, assembly GCA_947069175.1. Classification (NCBI taxonomy): domain Eukaryota; kingdom Viridiplantae; phylum Streptophyta; class Magnoliopsida; order Asterales; family Asteraceae; genus Scalesia; species Scalesia atractyloides. The sequence continues at coordinate 38,958,753 of CAMTDV010000023.1, read as the reverse complement.
CATCATAATTCTGTTAGGTTTTATGTGAAATGAGTGTTGTACCCTTTCTCTTTACATCATGTTGTTTTAATAACTCATATTTTTAGTCTCTGAATCAGGTTTAAAGCAAAATGATTGTTCTACCCTTTCGATTAACATCCCTGTGGTTTCTAGTAAATAACATTTAGAGCATTCACATCCTGTCCACCAAATTCTGTGAGAGGTTCCTCCATATTATAGATAGTGGTTATGAGGGGATGTGAGTGGAAGAGAGAGAAACTATAATTTTTCATCTATGAAAGCATTCACCTCTAGGGATGACAATGGGCCGGGTATAGGATAGGTTTGGCTAATCCTATACCCATACTCGGTTGTAAAATCTGTTAGAAAGTTTTGAGACCGTTAGTATTTGAGTTTTATCGTTTAGAGTTGTTTTGTAATAGTTAGTTAGACTTCAGGGGCTGAAAGTGAACTTTTTGTAAGTTGTCATATCAATGACGGCGTAATTAATCTCCCAACATAATTAAGAATTATGCTGGGTGATCAGATTCTATATATACGAATGCCATGAATCCTTTGGGTCTAAGTTTCTTGGACCAAGATTATTTTCCTATCATCTTTGTGTTTGTATCTCTGATTTACATATTCTTAATCGATATCCAGGATCTTTGAATGTTATCATTATTAAGGAATTGTATATTGGACAAGATTCTTCACCTTCATCTTAGTTCTTCTTGTTTTCTTATTAATATCATTCAAGCACCTAACCTATAGGTGTTTAGGTGTTTGTCAATCACCATCATTGTGATCGAAGACTGATTTGGGACTCACAATTTAGTATCAGAGGCTTTGTGCTCTTGATTGACTGATATTTGTTAGGATTTTCAAGTTTTGAAGATTTTTTAAAGTTTTTCAAAGTTTTCAAAGTTTTTCAAAAGTTTTAGGTTCAAATGGCTTGATTTTGTGTGTTTAATGATTGGGTTGTTGTTAATCAGTATTTAGAGTATCACGTGGGTCATTTTGTTGCAAGATACCATAGTGTTTGGGCTGTTTTTGTGTGATTAAAGGGTTTCTGTTCGTACTAAAACCCTTCTAGGTGTATTTGTGTTGAAGATAGCGTAGATAATCTTGAAGACATCGTAGATCTTGTTGAATTCGGCGTAGTACTAAGCGTCAGCGTTTTTATCCGAAGGCGACTCCGGGATCAGTGATATAAATCCTAGCGATTTTATCACGGTGTTCAGCGACTTTAGCCAAATCTGTGTGAGTTTTTGGTTTGTCAGCGTAATTATCTGCGTATTTGTTTGTTGCTGTCAGTCTAAGAAACTTTTCATATTCGAGCGTGATAGTGAGCGTAATTACTTCTGATATGTGACCTGATATGTCAGCGTATTTAAGGACTTTTAGCGTAATTAAGCCTAGTAACACATATTTCAACGTATTTGTGCCCAGTACCATTAAAAATAACATATTTAACCTTCTGTGAACAATTTAAACCTAAAATTGAATCAACGTGTCACTTAATCAACTAAATTCTGTCGCTCAAGCCGAGCTTGAAATTGGAACTACACCTAGACCTCCAAAGTTGAAAGAATCTGAAGATTAAGTAGCTGGAAGAACAGAATCAAGTCATTCTTTGAGTATACATACTATACTCAATGGATGTCTGTCACCGTCGGACCCCACGTTCCTATGGTGATGTTCGTACAATCAACGATGATCCCTCGACTTACACTGACGAAGATAGGATATTAATTCAACGTGACCACCGGGCTCACGCTGCTCTAACAATGGCTCTATCAAAAGATGACAACAACTTGTTTGAATAGTACACCACAGCTCACGAGTTATAGTTGGCACTAATCGATCACTAAGAAGGCAACCAAGAACTAATGGAGAACAAGAGAGATATGGTTCAGAAAGAATATGATATGGTTGGAAGTGTTCGTGGTGAAAGTCTGTTAGATCATATCAGCCGTTTTCTGACTATGTTGACAAAAATGAAGAAAATTGGTAATCCTGTTACCAACTATGCTTCAATCAAGAAGCTTTTGGACTCTCTTCCAAAAGAATGGAGCTTAGAGTGCATGATGATCAAAAGATCCTTCTTGAGAAGTACAACTCTAGCCACTCTTTCGATCTGATCAACGTACTAAAGGCTTTTGAAATAGATGTGCTCAAGAGAGAGATGAATCAAACATGGAAACTCACATAAATCTGTGCAGTCCACTATTGCTGCTGCTCCCAAGAACATGGCATTACTTGCCCCCATAACCTCTGGTAGTTCAAGCTCTTAGAGTGCTAATGCATCTTACTTTAATGCTTTCGCAAACTCTACAAAGGCTCCACAGTCCAAGCTCTCAAAATATCTATTGAACATGTTGCACTTTTAACACCTTTCTGATAAGTTATGAGGCTCATATGTCGGGTGAGCTAAAACGAGATTTTCTTACTGCCAAAGACATGTATCAAGTTTATCCAAATGATATGGAGAAAATGGATTTAAAATGCCAAATGGCAATGATAACCTTGCGGCTGAAGAAGTTTCAAGACAAAACGGGAAAGAGATTTGCACTGGGAAAAGCTTTCGACAAGTCCAAGCTGAGATGCTACAACTACAAGAATTTGGGGCACTTCAAAAGAGATTGTCCGCTGCTAAAGAATGAAAATGCTGATACGACTCCAACTAGAAGGGCAGTCGCTATTGAAGGAAATGAGAATGTTGCTGACAACACTCCATAGGTGTTGGTGGTGGAAGATTATAATTGGGCTGAGGAAATTGCTAAGACAAAGGAAGAAGTTAACAAAGCTCTAATGGTAAAGATATCCTCTGAACCGGTTCCACGTCCTTCAAACTTTCTTAGTAACAAAAATGGAGGTATTCCCAAGGGAGATATGTTTACGGACAAAGGACTGAAGAACATAGTCAACCCGACCAAGTCAACTAAAATTTCATTATAAATGATTTAACTGAAAACTTGAGAAATCTGAAGTTGAAAACACTAAATTGCAACTCACTATCGACAAATAGAATATAAGCAAGAAGGCACTAATTGACATAAAAAACTGCCAATGACCGACATACGTTAAAGATGGCATTAGGTACAAAGATAAGCTTAGGAATGAAAGAAGAATCTTTCCACCTCCTCATAGCAAAAACTATGTACCCATGCCAACTCCGCATCCAAAAAATGATTTAATTGATAAAAATGACTTAATTGCTCTAAGTGTCGATTGTGAAAATGATAAAAATACTAACGTTTCTATAAGCAATGCAGATGCAATTGAGCGTGAGGAGGATGTGTGCGATGAGGACTGTGAAGGCACAAAAATAGGAATAGGTATTCAGGCGATAGTTAAACTATGGTAAACTAGTTCGCCTGGAACTGTGGTAAAACAAACAAGACTTTTATTTGGGATAAATGTAATAATTTAACTAGGACGCATGACCGTATTAAACCTAGTCTAAATATTCGGGATGACTGTAATAGGCATATGCCTAAACCTATGACTCGCAACCATGAAAAGGTAGTGGTTGAATGTGTTGACTTGCAATCTTCTTTTTGTGATAAGAATGTTGTGCTTGAACCCCCTGTATTTGTTCTAGAATTGAAACAAAATAGATTCGAAAAGTTCCTTACAGAGGAAATTCCCGAGTTCGTTCTATCTTGTACAGTTTATCAGAATTTGATAAAGAACCAAACCAAGATGGTAGCAGTGAAGACTCAAACACAACAACTTCAGAAAGTGGCGAAGAAAGCTCGAGTGAAGATCAAGGATCAGATGATTCAAGTGAAAATTAAAAATCAGCTTCTTCAACAGCTTTCGAGATTGATGAAGATAGCATAAAAGATGAAAGTCGCATTGACAAGAAAATGAAGACAATCAGAAGCTCAAGCTCCACGACATCATCATCAGACATCGCTTCATGCACTTCAAGACACTCATCACATACATCATCTTCCAACGCATCAACCTCCAAAAGGAAAAAGACTCGTTGCATTAAGTGTTCTCGTTGTGGTCATTTAGGACACACTGCGAAAAATTGCAAAAGCAAGAATTGTTCGAAGCCAGACCAAAATTTGGCTAAAAATTTCACCGATCAATTTGATAAATTTAAGAAACCAGTCAAAAACTTTGTTGAAACAAAGTTTTTTTGGAAAAAGAATGACGAAATTATCAAAGGAGATCATGACAAATTATAAATTAAGTATGGGTTCCGAAAGCTAACTAACTTGTATTTATTTCTTGTTTGTTGTTGTATAACAAATAAAATTCCAAAAGGGCTTCAAATGCTAATGGAGTACATTTGGCACGTTGACAGTGGTTACTCTAGGCATATGACGGGATTGAAGGAACTTTTGAAGAACTTTAGATTCATTGACGGCGACTTTGTCTCATTCATCGGAGATGAGAAGGTAGGGAAAGTAGTTGGACTTGGGGATGTTGTCTCAGATGCTATAACTTTGGAAGACGTTAACTATGTACCAGAATTGTGCTACAATCTTATGAGTGTACCACAAGTCTGTGACAAAGGAATATCAGTGCTCTTCAACGATGTAGAATGCATCTTTCTCAAGCCTAGCTACTCTGTTCCTCCCGAAATGATTATGCTTACAGCTCCGCATCAAAATAATACTTATGTGCTAAACATGAAAACTGCAAATTCTGCTGAACAAATGACATGCTTAATTTTAAAATGTATCGGAATCGGAATCACTGCTTTGGCACAAGCGAATGGGGCATGTAAATTTCAAAAATATGAATAAACTTTCTAAATTAAATTAGTAAGAGGTTTACATATAAAAGAATTTTCTTTTTCAGAAAAATGTCTTGCATGCGCCCAAGGTAAACAACACAAGAAGCCTCACAAGACTAAACCAGTGAATACGATAACTGCACCTCTTCAATTGTTGCATATGGATATTTTTGGTCCCATAAGTGTTAAAAGTTTAGCTAAAAGATCCTATTGCTTGGTAATTACATATGATTTTTCTCGATTCTCGAATAGAAACTTGACCCTTGCAGTTGGTTGAATAGATTATCAATGCGCAGTTGTGGATAACTGTTCTTGACCGTCACTTTGTTGAGTTCCCGGTAGTCTATGAACATACGAAAAGTACCATCCTTCTTCTTGACAAAAAGTACAGGGCTCTCCACTGTGACGAGCTAGGCCTGATAAAACCTTTATCCAGGAGCTCTTGCAATTGTGTCGATAATTCTTCTAGTTCAGTCGGTGCCAGTTTGTTGGGTGCTCGAGCTATAGGTGCCGCTCCAGGAGTTAGCTCGATTTTGGAATTCGACTTGACGATGAGGTGGGAGACCATGTAATTCTTGGGGAAAAACTTCAGAAAGTCGCGAACAATAGGAATATCTTCGACCTTTTTCTGTTCGGCTTGTACATCAGTGACAATAGCTAGTATAGCGGTATGGCCCTTTCGCAGACACTTCTGAGCCTTCATGAATGAAATAATACTTACCACAACACCACCCTTCTCGCCTCAAATATCCAGGGTTTCACCATTAGAAAACGATGCGGACGACCTTTTCATGGCAAAGTATCTCCACCGATTTAGGGATAGCCAATCCATCCCAACTACGACATCAAAACTTCCGAGAGTGATAGGGATGAGGTCAATTGAAATTTGTGGCCAGATAACTCCAAATTACAGTCGTGATGAATACATGTTGCCTCGAGAGATTTAGCCATTAGCTAGCTCAACTGTGTGCTTACGGTCAAGAGAAGTTGGGGCAGGCCTAAGCAAAGTTCTAAAGTTCTTGGAAACATAACTATGGTCTGCACCAGAATCAAAAAGTACCGAAACAAAGGAGTCGTTCAGGAGGAACATACCCGTCACCACGTTAGGGTCGTTTCTTGCTTCACCCGAGCTAATCACAAAGGCTCGACCTTTTGCACCGTTCTCGGCATTTGGTTGTTGTTCTTTTGTTGTTTCCAGTACTGTTGTTCTTACGGTTGTGGTTCAATTGGGGGCAATTCCTCCTGAGATGCCCTTCCGCTCCGCGCTAAAAACATCCTCGGTTGTTACCCTGCTGTTACTCCTGTGGCCTCTGATTCAGTCGGAACTACTGCTGTTGTTGCTGATTTTGTCTCACTGGGTACGGGCTTCTACAATCCTTCGCTGCATGCCCTTGCCTATTACACCATTGACAGCGGTTCCTTTCACATGGTCCGTTTGGTGCAGGTTGCATTTGTTGCAATTCAGTCGGTTTCCTTGGTAACCACCCCGATCTTGATTTGTATGAGTTTGCTAATTCGGGCTCTTGTTGTCTTCGAACTTTCTCTGTTGTGACTGAGGCTGAGAACCCTTACTCTGTTTGTTATCCCATTTGTGTTTGTTGTCGCTCGTAGTATCGATAGTAGCATTGTTTCGCTTGGGCAGCTTGCCCTGTTCCACTGCTTGATCGGTGAGACGGTGTGCCAAACGGATTACTTGACTGGATTGTAGGGGGATTAGCTGAAGTTACCAAACTCTGAATTTCAGGAGCTAAACCCTTGAGATAGAGCTCAATTCTCTTGTATGCAGGCTCGGACATATTCAGGCAAAGAGCAGCTAAATTGTTGGACCTTTTAGTGTACGTTTCAATTTCAGATCCAACCATCTTCAGATTGTAATACTCCAACTCGAGCTTCTGAATATCATCTCTATGACAGTATTCTTCCTTGATTAGATCCTTAAACTCATTCCAGGGAGTGGCATTGGCAGCCGCCAATCCAAGTATATGAACTTGCACGTTCCACCAGGAAAGCGCGTTGCCTTCTAAAGTGTCGGTTGCATACTTCACCCGATTGTTGGCAGGGCATTCACACATCTCGAAAATAGACTCGAGCTTCTTGATCCAATGCAAGAGTCCCACTGCTCCTTCAGTACCGTTGAAAGAGTGGGGTTTACAATCCATGAATGCCTTGAAGGTGCAAGTCGGGGTTGAGCATGCTTGACCAACTTGGTTACGATAGCATAGAGATAGGATTTTTAACATCCTAGAGTGATATGAAGCAATTTGTTTTACCTCCCGGGTGTGTTGCCAACGCCTCAGCAACCCATGCATTGATTAAAGCCTGAATTTGAGCCTGTGTCATGTTGGCTCCAACGCATCCACCGCCACGTCTGCTCATTGTCTTTACATTCACAAAACACAAAATGAGAATGATATTAATACAACATCATAGAGGAAAGCAAAGAAGATTTGACCACAACGCATAATATCCAATTAAACATTTTCATCAGAATCATTTGTAAATTCCATAAATAAGTTCCAAATTAAATATTAAATTCAACATCAATTGTTGGATGAGAACGACCCTCCTGATCTGAGTTATACGGGAAGAATAGAAAAGCAAAACAATGGATGATGATGTCAATTGCTACCACCGGCGAAGGAGATACCTTGTCCTTCGTTGTCACTGCCTTCTGGTGTTACTTCTCGATCTTCCTAGGATCCTTTCGAGTAGTTGGATCTCGTCCACTGCCTCTCTAAATGTTTGCCCTCAAAGCTTCTTGCTAGGCACCTCCTCTGACTCTTCGTGTTCGGGCTCTTGTAGGGATGTTGTTCACATGTTGTTTTCCGCGGGCCAAGGGAAGGTTTAGATTTAGGAGGAGATGTGTTAGGGTTAATTGGTCTATCATCTTGAGAGTCTTATGAATGGAACATACTTATATGTAATGCATCAAGTAAGTAACAGTAGGCACATACGTAAGCTATGCAATCTAATTTGTAGAGACTTGCACTTTGGAGTGTAGTGTCATTGCGGCTTGCTCAGTACAGAAACTAGTTATAGTTTGGTTTTTCTTAAAAAGCATTTAAAACCGAGTTCACTATAACCAATGGCTCTGATACCAATCTGTCACACCCTCAAATTTCCATGTGCAGAGTTTTATCGCGAGGGGTGCGACCGACTAGAATCAAGCCACTAATCAATGTTGAACCACTATTAAAGAATCAAAATGTATCACCATCAACACGATTAGTGATCTAAAGTTTAAATGTCCAAAAATATAGTTTAAACAACACGGAAGCAAACTGTAAAAAATATAAATAAATAAATAAATCCAACGAAGTTTTAAAAAAACCATAATTGTTTAAATAAAACCAATTCAAATAGTTAACGCAGCCACAACACTCCTCCAACGCAAGCTCCTGCGCAATACCTAACGACCTGCAAAGCATGTAATAGCATGTCAACATAAAGTTAGCGAGTTCACAGTTTTTTAGTATTATTTTCCAAAAACTTAAGTTGTTAAATTACTTCATTTATAAAACATGTCATGGGGAGCTACCCCATCTTTAAGCTACTAAAACGATGTGATACCGAACTTTGACTGTGTAAGTTGTTTGTGCCCCAAGTCAATGTCTATCGTCATTGACCTGTTGCCAAGGCATAAAAGTTCACGCCTGTCTCCCAGGTATAGTGTGAGGTTTGTCGAACCTAATAGCGCTATCAACTAATATCTCGTTCGCCAGGCCCCGACGATTAATCGGTATAATGTGTGGGGACGTACAGATAGAGTTCATTTAGTCTGCTAAAGACATGAAATATAAATAGCATTTAACAGTATTCCATCCCCAGGAATACTAAGCAATCCCATACCCGGGAAAGTGAGGTTCCCAACCACCGGGAATACATGCTTTAAATAAAGGTGTGAACTCACATTTGTTTGCTCGGTAAGAAATAAAGTGCAAATAGTAGCGAAGACGATCAACCACGTCCTAAGATAGTTATCATTTATTCCATTAGAGTGAATTCATGCAACACTTATATTCCTACACGAAATCTAGCATTTTGCATGTTATCTCATAAAATACTATTTAACATGCATGTATCTATCACCACATCACTTAGCGACCACAAAAGTGTCACGAAAGATTTATAATACTTTTCAACAAAAATTCAGCAATATAGTGCATCTTGGACAGTTTTCGGAGTGTTATCCGAAAAAGTTCGTGTATAGGAAGATTCCCAAAAAATTACAGGACGTGTCAATCGGAGCATCGACTATTGTGTAAAAATTTGGTGACCAAACTCCTTACGGATTTTCCGTGAAAAATCTTGCGCCAAACAGTGATCAGATTCGTCACTTTCTGACGGCAGCTCACAGAAAAATTCATTTAAAAATCCTCGGTTATCCGATCGACATAATTCCAGTTGGAAGTTCACAGAGACATCTATGGCCATCCACAATATAAAAATCATGGTCTAACAGTAAACATTTACTCACTTACGACTGAAAACATTACATGTAAAATCTCAGAAAAAGCAACTTTAATTGCTGAAACGAAATAATTTATTTAAAATAGCAAAATGACGTCCAAAAATCATGATTCCAGCGCCATTAGAAGCGTATTTCGAAGTAGCACCTAATAGTCTCGATAAAAAGAAATTTTGTTAAGTTATGACCTGTTTACAGCTGATTAAAGTCGGCTGTTTTCGGGCGGAATCTGTTTTCGTTATTAATGTTCCAATGCAAGTTCTAATGGTTCCGTTTACATTTTAGCAAACAAAAGCAACACTTAAACATCACATAATGCAGTTACCTTCTAAATGAAGTCATGTCTCTTTAATTTATCAAGAACCATCATGATTACCTTCAAGATCATGCAAAGAACTAGGCCCCACAGAAACTATAATCGATCTTAACATAGCACACATATGATTTTTAACCACTAGTACTACTAGTATCATCAAAACATTCATAACCCAGAAATCGCAGCCGAGACACGAGAAGTTATAACAAAAAAAACATGTATGAATTTATATAACTAACAAAAAATGCAAGCTATGGTTACCTAGTGAAGGAGATATGATTTGCTTTTAAACAGAAAATCTTGAAGTCCTATGCTTCTTCTTTTTGTCAAAAGTGGGCAAGAATGGAGGAGGTGTAATTTAGGTTAAACTCTAGAGATGTATGCATAATTTACGTAATTATATGGAACAAACTAGCATGAGGCGGTTTTGTGTGTAGTGGGCCGCAAGTGAAGGGATTTTGGGCTGGGTGGTTTAGAATCAATAAAATAAAAAAAAACTATCACAGCTTCTTATGTTAATACTTTTATTTGTTTTGTTTTTTTTTTCTTTTCCCTAACTCACACTACGCATGCATACATAATTACTGGAATGGATTGGTGGGGTTGGGCCATGAATTAGTTAGGTTGCTGTTTTGATATGTTCTTCTTCTTCTTATTATTATCATTATTATTATAACCAACTAATACAAGTGTCTGTGATTTATGTCGTGGTTCGGACCTCATGAGTTTTAAGTTACGCGAGTGGGTTGGATCATGAGATGGGTGTTTTGACGATGTGGATTCGGTTCGAATACGCATTTATATAATATAATTTAAATAGATATAAAATTAATTTGTCGAATAAGATAAGTATATATAAATTTATTAAAAAAACGAAACTAATAGTTTTTACCTCGAGATTTCGGGTTGTCACATGAATGCTCATGCACTCTTCTCAACACTGAAGATAATCTAATTAAGTTTGAAGCACTAGGCGATCTGTGTTATTTCATGGGATATTCATCTACTCAAAGGCTTATAAAGTCTACAACAAACGAACCAAGATGGTGCTTGAATCATACTATGTCGATTTTCAAGAAGGAAACTACACCAACACTAGAAGTTCCCCCGATTGTTTTTCGATGTAGATGTTGTGTTCAATACCTTTGACATACCCGAACCCATTTTTGAGACCGAACCTGCTGAAACCACTCAAGTTGAACCATTGCTTGACTCGTTTGACATTGGTTTCACCCCTTTCATCATTCGTTTCACTCCCACTTTAGCCAATCTAATCCTTCCCATCGACAAAACAAAGACACTTCGGCTGAGAATGCATCTGCAAATGATGCTTCTTCTTCACAGACGAATGTGGATGAACCAATTCAAGAAGATGGACTTCCAATAATACACGCAGATGAACATTTCACCAATCTACCTCAACAAATTGAAATCCATACCAATGCAGGTTTTAAGACAAATCCGAATCATCCCATTGAAAATGTCATTGGTCCTGTGGAAGACGGCTTGCGAACTCGTGGAGAGACATATGTTATCAACAAAGGATTGTACGCTGCTTTTCTTTCATAATCTGTACTAATTGACATCGAAGAAGCCATTCAAGACTCAAGCTGGGTGAAGGCAATGCAGGAAGAAGTGTCTCAATTTCGGAAGCTCAAGGTACAGGAACTGGTTGATCTACTAGAAGGAAAGTTTCCAATTGGGACAAAATGGGTGTTCCGAAACAAAATAGACGATCGTGATGTGGTTATTAAGAACAAGGCAAGATTGACAGTTCAGGGTTTTCGACATGAGGAAGGGATTGATTATGAAGAAGTTTTTGCTCCTGTGGCACGATTGGAATCCAATAGAATATTTTTGGCATATGCATCATACAAAAACTTCAAAGTGTTTCAGATAGATGTGGAAAGTGTGTTTCTGTACGGTAAGGTGAAAGAAGAAGTTAATGTTTATCAGCCTCCCAGGTTAGAAGATCCGTATTTCCCCAAACGATACTATAAGCTTGACAAAGCTCTCTATGGTCTTCATCAAGCCCCTCGGGCCTAGTATGAGACTTTGTCAACATACCTTCTGGAACGTGGATACACAAGAGGTAGAATAGACATGACTCTCTTCACAAAAAGGATCGGAGACCATATGATGTTGGTTCAGATTTATGTAGACGATATCATCTTTGGGTCAACTGATGAAGCGCTGTGCAAGGAATTCGAGAAGGTTTTGAAAGCAAAGTTCGAAATGATCATGATGGGGGAGCTGACATTTTTCTTGGGTTTGGAGGTGAAGCAATGAGAAGACGGAATCCTTATTCATCAGGCAAAATACATCAGGGGCATTCTTGCTAAATACAGTATGAATGACTATAAAACTGCAAGCACTCCATTCGCATCTTAAACTGAACTCACTCCAGATCTTCAAGGAAAACCAGTGAACAAATCTTTCTATCACTCAATGATAGGCTCGCTGATGTATCTAACCGCAAGTAGGCCTGACATTATGTAGGCTCTTTGTATATGCGCTCATTTTCAGATGAATCCCAAAGAATCTCATGAAACTGCAGTTAAACGTATCTTTCGCTATCTGAAAGGAACACCTAAGCTTGGACTTTGGTATCCTAAAGATAGTAATTTTTATCTTATTTCATATTCGGACAATAATCATACATGTTGTAAGGTAGATAGAAAATCAGTTTCAGGAGGCTATCAGTTCCTAGGGAATCGTCTCATATCATGGCAAAGCAAAAAGCAGACAACAGTTTCCACCTCTACTACTCAAGCTGAATATACGGCAGCCTACAATTGCTATTCACAAGTTTTTTGGATACAAAATCAGTTGTTGGATTACGGGATCAACATTATGAAGACTCCAATATTCATCGACAACGAGGCATGTCTAGGAATTGTGAAAAATCCAATTCATTACTCGAGAACTATGTAACATCCGTCGAAAAACGGGTTTCCAAACCCGCTTCGTTTATTAATCAAATATCCAATAATAAAATTTCGTTGCGTATTTATGGTCAATATTAATTTTAAACAATACATATTTAATAAACATATTAGAATTTAAAAACTATAATTATTAAAAAGTAAAAATAAGTGCAAAAAAAAATAATATCAAGCAGCCGGGTTTCGAACCCGGGTCAGCTAGTTTATCAAACAACCACAACACCACTCCGCCACACGCTGTCTTTGTTAACATAATGAAACAATTAATACTTATAACAAAACTCAAAACTCAAACTCAGTAATCAGCGCGCCCAATTCGCAGTCGCCGGAAATACCGACGATTTCGCCAATTGTCGACAGTTTCCTTTGACTAAACGCGTGTATTAACCTCGACATCGGTTATAACCGATGTCTAGTCCCCCAATTCAAGTCGTAACCGCCGGAGAAAACCTTGACCACGAATCAAGATCAAATTCGGACTCGATACATTCTGCTTTTTCCCTATAAATACACACCCAAGTCTCTGGTAATCTTTTCACTCAAAATCGCACAATTTCTCGAAGTATTAGCACTCGCCGGAGATATTCTGCAATCGCCGGACTTTCGCCGGAAAACCGAGACTTACATCAAATCGGTAAATTTCTCGACTCTTTCGTCTTCAATCCATTGTTAGACATATACTAACTTAAATCCTTCAACCAGAATCGGTCCCAGACGACGTTGCCGGAAATTCTGTACTCGCCGGAAAATCTCTGGAAATTTCGAAATCACGCTGTGAATCGGTACAATCATCTAGACCCCCTGATATCTATTGTTTAGTAACTTAATTTCACAACTCATCGATCAAAACTGTTAATTGATTCAATCAGACGAAAATCACAATCAGAGCCGACGACCATTGCCGGAATTCTGAGAATAAACATTCTGTTCGGTACATTCGATTCCGTAACTCTCTTTATCCATTACATTTCAATCACTTATATGTTCGAGAACGATTTAACCAGAACAGTTGGATATCGTTTGTCTGTGTCTTTGAATGTAGAAGACGAAGTCGACATTGTGATAAGTTTATTAAACAAGATATTAAACCGGGTTAGACACACAGTCCAGTGTGGATGTGTGCAAAAACACGCGCAGTCACGAGTTTCGAACCTTACAACATACGACTTTCGAATTAAAACCATTTTTTTTAAAAAAATCAGATCAGTCCAGTATGTCTTTAAGATTAATGTAAACCGTAAGATAAACAGATTAGACACAAGCCCAACTGGTTGGGCTGTGCGCTTACAAACCGAAGGACCCCGAGTTCGATCCGGGTCCCTGCAACCGGTTAGACCATTTTAAATCTTTTAATTATAAACCAAATAAATTAACATATAATTATTTATTATATAATTAAACATAGAATATTTCGGTTAGAACGTAGCTCAGTTGGTAGAGCTGCTGCACGCGTACGAGAGGTCCCGGGTTCAACCTACTCAGTGCACACTCAACCACAGTCCGACCGGTCAACGGTCCGGTCAACGGTCAACAAAAGTCAAATTTTTTTATTTTTTATTTTTATTATTATTTTTTTATTTATTTATTTATTTTAAAAATACTTAAAATAATATTTTTAAAGTTAGAAAACGACCTAAACTCACAAAAATAAATCTAAAATCCTATTAAAATTGTTAATAAAATCCATTATTTACCAAACCCATTCGTATTATTTTAGGATTAGTTTTCTCGTCGATCAAATCCCAAAAACTCATGGCATTTAACATCATCAAAAGAACGCACCCAATGTGAGTGATATCTCTACCAATCCCCGTTTTAATCACATTTTGGGTGTATCATGTGTCGCTTAATTATTTATTTATATTTCATACACTTGTGCATCCTCATATCCATGAACAAATGTGTATCCAATATGTATCAATTGTTGTGTGGTTTATGTTTAGATTAAATTTATCATTTTCAGTACATACATTCCATTAGGCCCATCAGCCCGTGGAGACGGTTGAGTACCGGTGCCTCATTCGATCGCTCGTTTGATTGAGCCTGATCTCACATACATCATCATACATTTCATACGATTGGCTCCGTTTGATTGAGCCTTGATCTCACAATACATTATCATTCATGTCATTACTAATTCAAGGTGGTTTGTGATTGTTGTTATATATGTTTGCTCACATATGATTATTGCACAATTTTCCATATTAAATACAACGGAAATCAATACAAATGTTTTTAACAAGGTTCACTCGCCAACTTGTTGACCCAAAATTTCCCCATTTACACATGATACAGGTGATCAGTTGAGCAAGAAACACATAGGAAGGCTTAGAAGAATAAATCAGTTTAAGCTTGGATTGTTTTAGTTAGTTTTCATTTCCTGTATTGTATGAATTGATTTGAACATTTAAGTTGTAATTTGAATTTAATAAATATGAAACATTTTAGTAAACATCATGAGCTTGGTGATAACCCAATTATGCTGACTTTTATTCCGCTGGGTCGGGGTCTGACAGATTGGTATCAGAGCATGACTATAGGATATAGGATAGGTTATTAGACCTTAGACCTATACTATAGTTTATTAGAATTTAAATTGTTTATGTGTTACATACAAAATTCATGTGTTTATATGCTTTATGTTTATTGTTACATACCAATGTTATGCAAGCATGTTCATAAGTACATATTATTATACAATGCTCATCATAAATCATATCTCATAAACATACCATATCCATGAGAGCACCACCTCACAATTCCTATGACTTTTGCAACAATTTTTGTATTTTCGAATCACATCAAAGTGAGTTCCC
Organism: Scalesia atractyloides; assembly: GCA_947069175.1. NCBI lineage: Eukaryota > Viridiplantae > Streptophyta > Magnoliopsida > Asterales > Asteraceae > Scalesia > Scalesia atractyloides. The sequence goes on along the minus strand of CAMTDV010000023.1, from coordinate 38,943,470 downwards.
ATGACGGGCATGTAGTAATGGAAGGGTACGAGTACGGTAGTCGGAACGTCCTGTCTAGGCTTGGCATTCGTATAAATCCAAAATAAAGGACCAGTTTGCCTACCTGTGGACTAACGATGAGAGTACGAATGACCTATTAGGCCAAAGCATTCTATACCAAACGTCGTGTGAGCTAACCCCACTTTGAGTTGTCATTGTGTCTATACCTGGACACCCTCCTACCATACATCTCGCAATCATATTTCATGGTTTTCATTCGGGTGATGCGAGTGTTAAACCGCCAACACCAATGTGAATCCTACTAAGCCAATAGTCATGGGGGCCCGCATGACTATACAGGCGATGGTATGGGGGACATTGGAGGCCCAAACATGAGCAAACCCAAGACATCCTATGGATGTAGTTGCATTATTGATGATTATGTTATTTTTTTATTTTTCTTAACGACACATGACACCTAAAAAGACTCCTTAAACTCACAATCTTCCTATGTATGTTCCTGTAGATGTCGGCTAGGCAGCTACGTGGAGGTAGAAAGTCAGGAATGGTCAAACGAACGCTTGGCCACCCAAATTGCAAAACAAATGGCCGCGGTGCTTCCTGACATCGTAATTCAAGTCCAACAAGCTCTCACCGCGAATCCCATCAACCCTCCCAATCAAAAAGACCAGAACGTCGACAACCCTCCCTCCAAAAAGTGCTCCTACAAACACTTCAAGTCTTGCGATCCCCCAAAATATGAAGGGACCGAAGGTGTCACTGCTCTCCTCCACTGGTTTGAGGAAATGGAGAACACCTTCCTCAATTGCGATTGTCCCGAGGATCGCAAGGTACGTTACGCAACCGGGAGACTGTTTGGGGTAGCCCTTACCTGGTGGAACACAGAAAAGGGTAAGAGAGGAGTCGAAGATGCTATGGCCTTAACATGGGAAGAGTTAAGGGAAATAATGACAAGACACTTCTGTCCAAGAAGCGAAATCAAGAAGTTGGAAGATGAATTCCACTCGTTAAAACAAAAGGAAGGAGATCATACTTCCTACAACAAAAGATTTCTCGAGCTAAACCAAATGATCCCCAACTTGTTCACCCCAGTGTACCGCTTGGTTGAACACTACATTCGAGGCCTCCCCTCGAAAATTCAAGACTCAGTTCTAAGCACTTCGCCTGCGACACTTGAAGCCGCAATTGAACTAGCTACCGAACTTACCGAAAATCGCATCCGAAACGGTAAATTCAAGGAGGAGAAAAAGAAAGCCCCCATTGAGGCTCAAACTTCAAACCATTCTGTCTCCTCTTCGAAGTTTATTGGTAAAAGGAAGCGAAACAACAGAAACTTTGCTGTCACTCAAACAAACCCCCCAATCATTGCTGCACCCATCACCCAAATTGCCCCCTCAGCTGCACCATATAAAAAGCCATACTCCGGCCCATACCCAAAATGCACCCGTTGCCAATACCATCACCTTCCCGAACATCCCTGCCAACATTGTACCAGCTGCGGCCGTGCAGGTCACACCATCCAAATCTGTCGCACACTTCAGCGAATGAACCGCAATCAACCCTCAACCCAAACCCACCATCAGATAGTGGGTCAAGCCCAACAACCCTTACTTCTACCACCTACACAACATACGGCCCAATCCTACTACCAACCTAACTACCCCATGATGCAACCCATGCGGGCTTGTTACAACTGTGGAGACCCAAACCACTTTAGAAACACTTGTCCACGCTTGGTGAACATCATTCATGCCCAAGCTCAAGCAAAACCGGTGAACCAAGCTAACCAAGCTCCTCCACCTGCTAGAGGAAGAGCTTTCAACATCAACGCCAATCAAGCTAGGGCTGACAACAACGTGGTTAACGGTACGTTTCTCATCAATGGTAGTTATGCATCCATGTTATTTGATACTGGCGCGGATAAGAGTTTTGTGTCCTTAGAATTTGAACCCATCCTCAACCAAACTCGTGATAATCTCATGGAATCCATAACGGTGGAAGTTGCTGACGGAAAACCGGTCTCATTAAACTCTATTATACGAAATTGTACCCTCACTTTAAACGATCACGATTTTCCAGTTGACCTCATTCCTCTGAAGTTGGGAAGTTTCGACATTATAATCGGTATGGACTGGCTCAGCCAACATCATGCTGAAGTAGTATGCCGCGAAAACTTCATTCGCATTCCTCTTGCAGACGGTCAAACCCTATGAATCTTTGGAGAAACCCCTTCGAAAAGACTCAAATTGATGTCCTGTCTTCAAGCCCGAAAATATCTCCGCAAGAACTATGTCGCATTCCTAACTCACATCGTCAAGAAGGGAAACAAGGAGAAGAAACTGGAAGATATACCTGTAGTGAAAGAATTCCCACAAGTCTTTCCCGACGACATCTCAGGACTTCCTCCCAAGAGAGAAGTCGAATTCCGCATTGATCTTATACCTGCCGCTACACCAGTCGCAAAATCTCCTTATAGGTTAGCCCCATCAGAAATGCAAGAGCTGGCCAGTCAACTACAACATCCAAACTCTTGAAGACATGCTTCGAGCATGTGTCATAGACTTCAAAGGGAATTGGGACGCTCATCTACCATTAGTTGAATTTTCGTACAACAACAGCTATCATTCAAATATCGGCATGGCACCTTTCGAAGCTTTATATGGTCGTAAGTGCCGATCACCAATATGTTGGCACGAAATTGGAGAAGCACAAATCACCGGTCCAGAATTAATTCAAGAAACAACAGACAAGATCCATCAAATTCGAAACAATCTTCTAGCGGCACAAAGTCGTCAAAAAAGTTATGCAGATAAACGACGAAAGCCCTTGGAGTTTAACATTGGTGACCAAGTTTTTAAAAGTATCACCGTGGAAGGGAGTAGTTCGTTTTGGCCAGAAGGGCAAGCTAGCACCACGTTACGTAGGACCTTTCAAGATACTCGAAAGAGTAGGACATATAGCATACAAGCTTGACCTACCAGAAGAGCTCAACAGAATTCATCCCACATTCCACGTATCAAACTTGAAGAAGTGCCTCGCCGATGAAAACCTCCATATTCTCCTAGAAGACATTCAAGTCGATGAATCTATGCATTTTATTGAAAGACCAGTAGAAATTGTGGACTTCGGAGAGAAGCGTTTAAGACGAAGTCGTATTCCAATTGTCAGGGTACGCTGGGAGTCGAAACGAGGACCTGAGTTTACTTGGGAACGTGAAGACTCAATGCGCGAGAAATACCCGCATCTTTTTCCTGTTACCACTACTACTTAAATTTCGGGACGAAATTTCTAAAAGTAGGGGATACTGTAAGATCCGTCTAAAAACGGGTTTCCAAACCCGCTTCGTTTATTAATCAAATATCCAATTATAAAATTTCGTTGCGTATTTATGGTCAATATTAATTTTAAACAATACATATTTAATAAACATATTAGAATTTAAAAACTATAATTATTAAAAAGTAAAAATAAGTGCAAAAAAATAATAATAATATCAAGCTGCCGGGTTTCGAACCCGGGTCAGCTAGTTTATCAAACAACCACAACACCACTCCGCCACACGCTGTCTTTGTTAACATAATGAAACAATTAATACTTATAATAAAACTCAAAACTCAAACTCAGTAATCAGCGCACCCAATTCGCAGTCGCGGGAATACTGACGATTTCGCCAATTGTCGACAGTTTCCTTTGACTAAACGCGTGTATTAACCTCGACATCGGTTATAACCGATGTCTAGTCCCCCAATTCAAGTCGTAACCGCCGGAGAAAACCTTGACCACGAATCAAGATCAAATTCGGACTCGATACATTCTGCTTTTTCCCTATAAATACACACCCAAGTCTCTGGTAATCTTTTCGCTAAAAATCGCACAATTTCTCGAAGTATTAGCACTCGCCGGAGATATTCTGCAATCGCCGGACTTTCGCCGGAAAACCGAGACTTACATCAAATCGGTAAATTTCTCGACTCTTTCGTCTTCAATCCATTGTTAGACATATACTAACTTAAATCCTTCAACCAGAATCGGTCCCAGACGACGTTGCCGGAAATTCTGTACTCGCCGGAAAATCTCTGGAAATTCCGAAATCACGCTGTGAATCGGTACAATCATCTAGACCCCCTGATATCTATTGTTTAGTAACTTAATTTCACAACTCATCGATCAAAACTGTTAATTGATTCAATCAGACGGAATTCACAAATCAGAGCCGACGACCATTGCCGGAATTCTGAGAAAAACATTCTGTTCGGTACATTCGATTCCGTAACTCTCTTTATCCATCACATTTCAATCACTTATATGTTCGACGAACGATTTAAACCAGAACAGTTGGATATCGTTTGTCTGTGTCTTTGAATGAAGAAGACGAAGTCGACATTGTGTATAAGTTTAATTAAAACAAGATATTAAACCGGGTTAGACACACAGTCCAGTGGTGGACTGTGTGCAAACACACAGCGCACGTCACGAGTTCGAACCTTACAACATACCGACTTTCCGAATTAAAACCAATTTTTTTAAAAACAGAATCAGATCAAGTCACAGTATGTCTTTAAGATTAATGTAAACCGTAAGATAAACAGATTAGACACACAGCCCAACTGGTTGGGCTGTGCGCTTACAAACCGAAGGACCCGAGTTTGATCCGGGTCCCTGCAACCGGTTCGACCATTTTAAATCCTTTTAATATAAACCAAATAAATTAACATATAATTAGTATATATATATAATTAAAACATAGAATATTTCGGGTTAGACACGTAGCTCAGTTGGTAGAGCTGCGTGCACGCGTACGAGAAGTCCCGGGTTCGAACCTCACTCAGTGCACACTCAACCACAGTCCGACCGGTCAACGGTCCGGTCAACGGTCAACGGACCGGTCAACGGTCAACAAAAGTCAAATTTTTTTATTTATTTATTTATTTATTTATTTAATTTATAAATACTTAAAAATAATATTTTTTAAAGTTAGAAAACGACCTTAAACTCACAAAAATAAATCTAAAAATCCTATTAAACTTGTTAATAAAATCCACTTATTTACCGAACCATTTCGTTATTATTTTAGGATTAGTTTTTCCTCGTCGATCAAATCCCAAAACTCGTGCGCATTCAACATCATCAAAAGAACGCACCCAATGTGAGTGAATCTCTACCAATTCCCCGTTTTAATAACATTTTGGGGTGTATCATGTGTCGCTTAATTATTTATTATATTAAACACTTGTGCATCCATCATATCCATGAACAAATGTGTATCCAATATGTATCAATTGTTGTGTGGTTTATGTTTAGATTAAATTTATCATTTTCAGTACATACATTCCATTAGGCCCATCAGCTCCCCGTGGGAGACGGGTTGAGTACCGGTGCCTCATTCGATCGGCGCCGTTTGATTGAGCCTTGATCTCACATACATCATCATACATTTCATACGATCGGCTCCGTTTGACTAAACCTTGATCTCACAATATATCATTCATGTCATTTACTCATTCAAGGTGGTTTGTGATTGTTTGTTTATATATGTTTGCTCACATATGATTATTGCACAATTTTTCCATATTAAATACAACAGGAAATCAATAACAAATGTTTTTAACAAGGTTCACTCGCCAACTTCTGTTGACCCAAAATTTCTCCCATTTTACACATGATACAGGTGATCCAGTTGAGGCAAGAAACACATAGGAAGGTTTAGAAGAATAAATCAGTTTAAGCTTTGGATTGTTTTATTTAGTTTTCATTTCCTTGTATTGTATGAATTTGATTTGAACATTTAAGTTGTAATTTGAATTTAATAAATATGAAACATTTTAGTAAACATCATGAGCTTTGGTGATAACCCAATTATGCCCCGACTTTTATTTCGCTGCGGGTCGGGGTGTGACAAACTAAACATATCAAGATTCGCATTGATGTGAAAATGCGTACGAAAAAGGATACATTCAAGTGGTGCAAGTGGATACTACGCAACAGAAAGCCGACATCTTCACGAAAGCCTTCGATAATACTCGTTTCAACCAGTTGGTAATCTGGTTGGAAATGATCAATTTCCTTGAGTGGAAATGAACTATCCTGTGATAAACGTCTTCACATACTATATCTAAAAAAAACTGCTTTCCAAGATAAATGAGTATCGTAAAACAGTGTCCATAAAAAGGTTTTCTATTTATTAAAATTTTATTTTCGGTCAATGACATACGAAAATCAAATTTTAGGGGGGGGGGGAAGATATCCAGAAAATAAATTTTGACCTCCGTGTCACCTGTTTAAGAAATGACAGAACACTGCTAACACTTTATTCATACTTGAAATAGAAAAAGCAAGGAGAATCGGGGTGCGAAGCAACGACGTGTCAGTAGTTTCAGCAACACCATCGAGTAAACTGCTATGAGGCGACGAAAAGATAAAGCTTGCACAAATTCTGGATACCCACAATATGGCTTAATGGTCTTAAATCTTGCGTTGATAGATTGCCAAAATCCAAGATTTCGGGTCTTTATATTGTTTTTCATTCGGGGATATCATAGTCGCTCTTCTGTTGCATCCAAATATATGTAGACCTAGACATGATTATGATATCTTTCAAAAGAGCTAAAGAGGCCAAAAACCCTAAAATTGAAAAAGCTCAACCAAACGAGCCAATAAAAAGAAATCATACCACATTGAGGTATCTGCCTAACCCTGGTCAGGACAGCATTGGTCGCTTTGACTGTACGAATGTGCATACCTGTTCACCAATGCGCTGACCTTGTATCTCTCAAACAAATTAATATACTCACCTGTTATGAGTAAGCATTGTGCATACCTTGATCGTGGGGGTATGTCCTGACGTGGGACATACGGGCAGAATATTCTAATTTGTCTAGCTCAAGTGGGGGCCATTGCAATTTTTTTTAATATTACTATAACATGATAAAATGCTCACCGAAAGCATGTTGAAAGAAGGATGCATAGATTTAAGGGGACAAACATACTGACAGTTTTTCTTGTGCCTCGATTATTCAAAATTAAAATAATAAACTGATTGTCATTGCTAGTATGATCTTTTGCAGGATCGTCAAGGAGCTTTAAACAAAAGAAAATTGCGAAAAAGAAAAACCCTCGGTTCGAAAAAAAGATTTCGGTGTCCAAATTGCCAAAATTTTAGTTGTCTCAACGCTATTTTCTATTTTTGCATGAATTTTTAGCAAAAGGGCATGTTTTCCGATAAAATTTAAAAATTTCGAGCGTACTTGGTTTGGTTTGGTTTCTTAGACTTGAAGAATCTTTTCCAAATATCTAGGGGCAGCATAAATAAGTTTCCAGCATAATTATGATTACGCTGGAAAGTAAAATCTCATATGTATATATACTTTTCAGCTTCTTTTCACAAAGTTTGAATGTCCATACCTTCTTTTTCATCTTAAACTCTCATAAACCACTACTAATGCATCTTTAATCTAGTAACATTTTCGGATCGATCGAACAAGTTTGCTAAGGTGTAGCCTATTCGGAAAATGGATGGAACGTTACAAACTCTCACACGAATCATTTCGTATCGAATGTTTGGTATATTGAATAGGTTTTGGATAAATTTGGGTTTTGGGGTTTATGCAGAAATTGTTGTAGATGGCGTATTTGATGGATATAGCGTATTTGGGCGAAGACGAAGGGCCGCGTAATTAGGAGTCTCAAACGCGAGTTCGAGCACCCGGTGTAATTGACTATTACGCCGAGAGTTCAGCGTAGATGGACATCTACGCTGACCACATTCTCAAAAAATTGACCTAATTGCGACCCACAGTTTTCTTGCATTAACTTTGTGAGGTTTGGCGTTTTATCCTCATCACCCTTTTCCAATACATCTGCACTGTTTCTAGGGTGTCTTTTCTTCTTCAAAACTATGCATGAGGTTCTTTCTACCTTCAGATGATGGTTGCTGACATCGCGTCTCATCAACCACTTCACCATGTTGGTCAAACTTTTGTTCACCATCTCTCTTTCAGTTTTTTCTAGTTGAGAAATGAAGGCATCACTAAACTGTGTCTCTGTCACAGGTATGTTTTGCGTTTTGTCATTCATTGGCTCAGTTGTTTTTCGAGTTGAGTGATGAACCCCTGAGTGTATTGTGTATCTGTTTGGGGATTTTTGGCATTTCATCAAATACAGGTATAGTTGGGGTCTACTCAACAGGGTGCAGGTGGTTTTTTTATAGCTTTAAGCATTTGTTCCACCATCTTTGGATAATCTAAACCTTCTTTTAGTTCAATCATTTGTTCTAGGTCTTGTCCCGGCAGTTCCAAAACCTCAGCAATATTCCTTTTAATTATCTTTTCCCTATTATATATGAAAATATGACATTCAAGTGTTTTGAAATCACAATCCCATCTTTTAATATCATTTTCGTTTATATCTTCTTCAATAATACTTTCTCCAGCTGACAATATAGTATTCTCATCACCACCCTCAGTCTCCCTTTCTCTTTCATCTCTCCTTTCAGCCACATCTTCATTTTCACCTCTTTCTCTCTCAGCAACCCTCAGTCTCCCTTTCTCTTTCATCTCTCCTTTCAGCCACATCTTCATTTTCACCTCTTTCTCTCTCAGCAACCACTTCTTTGGCGTTCTCATCAACAAATGTTTGCACTTCCCCTTCCCTATCGTCAGCCACTTCTTTGGCGTTTTCATCATCTTCAACCTCATCTTCATTTTCCTTCCCTTTCTCCCACTTCTCTTTCACCTTCAACTTCCACTTCAACCTCATCTTTATTTTCACCTTCTTCTATCTCATCTGCCACTTCATTGGCGTTTTCATCAACAAATGTTGACATGTTCTTTAACAATATCAGACATTGTGAGTATTTTATGTGTACCAAGAGGCTGTTTGGATGTTCAATCTTTGATTTATTTAACAATGTTGTCATTTTTTTGTAACAGTCTTCTAATTCTTTGTATGCCCATCCAACTTCTTAGCCATTGCATGTTAAACAATAAAGGAATTAGTAAGTATGGCATTTTGTGTTTTTTTGTTAAATATATTATTCAACAACATACCTCCTCAGTTTTATTGTTTTGTTGTTTCTCACCAGCACCATGGTCTTCATACTGTGTTAGTACTCTAACTAGAGCATGGTTCCCTGATGTAGAAACTTCAAACATCCTGTTTTGGCTTTCTACATCTTCAGCCATAAGCCTTTGATAGAAAGCCTCTTCATTCTCACAATTGATCATCATGGTGTTTTGTACTTCAGGGTCGTTTTCAGCATCATCATAATGATCATCATGACCAAAACCACCACCATCATCATCATCAACCCCATCATTATCATCACCATCACCATCACCATCACCATCATCAACCTCATCATGATCATCATCAACATGCTCATTAACATTGTTAACATCAACTTCATCTTCATTGTCAATATCATCATTATCAGCATCTATTTCATCAACACCCTGCATTTTCTCTGCTGTCTTGGGTGCAGCTTGTCATTGAACAACTGTTTGTAACTTTGTTTTCTTAGCCTTCTTAATAGTTTTCTTTTTAATTTGTTTGCCATCTTTGTGTTTTGGCTCTCCACCATCAGACCTTTTTAACTAGTACACTCCAAATAGGTCAAGAGTTCTTGTTGTAACCCACTCAATCGGGTATCCTTCTTGTCGTTGCAACCTTTTTCGATTGCAAGCATCATTCACCAAGGGCAAGCTGTAACACAAGAAATTTTAATTTTTAAATTTGTTATTTTGTGAAAATTATTATAAATTGAAATTGTTTTCTTACCGCAAGTACAATCAAGGGCCCTGTGAAATGTTTTTCTGGAGACCATGCTATTTTGGCGTGTTGCAAGGATTGGATGAGAAAACCATACCAGTTCAGTTGGTTTATCTGAACTTTCGGTTAATCTGGTGTAAGAACAGTTAGTTGACGACCGATTATCACTTGCATGCCCAATTATAGTTAAGAATACTATAAGGAAATTTAGGTAGAAGTTTCTCCCGAAGCTATCTATCTAAGGCAAGATGTCATCAAAGAAGAGTTTCATAGTTGGTATGTTAATCCAGTTAGTCCCTTTGAACTGTGCTCTCAAGTCATCCACTACTTCATATTTATTTGTTGACCCTTTTTCCCCTTCACGGCCACGATTCCATTCGGTATGCCCATTAAAGAGTTTATCAATTCTTCATTGATATGTATTGTATGGTGTCAACATTTAGATTGTTTGTTCTTTCATTACTAACTTTCAACCAACCAGTCTCCAACCATTGTGGATATGCTATCTATTTTCATCTTAGGGCAGCATCAAATCCTATGTTGTGTACTGCCTGTCTTTGATTTTTATTCAGATTTATAAACCAACCAGCCAAGTTTGTATGTTTTACTCTTAACAAAACTCTAGCCCCACTAAACTGAAAAAAATGGTTCTTCCTCAACCTCAACATCCTGCCTTAAAGCCTTCCTCTTATTGGCGTTTTGGCCCTTGCCGATGTGCACATTTATTGTTACTTTAATCCCCTCTTTTCCTATAAATCAAGATAAATTTCCATGGCGTTTTAGTAGTAATTAAATGATATATGTTGTTCAGTAAGACAATCTCAGATGATACATGGCGCTTTAATAACACAAATGATATAAGTAAAATGGCGTTCTCATACAGCCAAACAATATTATACCAACAATACATTTATTGGCGTTTAGTAACAAACTATCAAAGTATATTACATGATATATGGATTTTACAAACAAACATCATAAAAAGTAACCATATGTACCATGTTTTGTTGGTGTCTTCTTTCATTGCTCGGTGGACCTTTAGCGTTTCAGAGTAGTTGACTCTTCATATTCCACATCCATAGAAACTGAAATTATTGATAAAATAAAACGCAATAACATCATAAAACTAGCACAATGTAAATCGAAGTTAACTCACTATGTTTTTACCTCTAGATCTTGTTTGATGGTTGGACGCTATAATATTGTTGGTTCGCGTTTTAGAGGGTTTTCGCGTTTGTTGGAATTGGGGGGGGGGGGTCTTTGGGAAGTATAAATGTTTCGATCCCGTTTTTTATGGGTTATGTAGATGCACATTTACCTTTTTGCTCTTAATGAAGCGCGTCCACGTTCGAAAGTTTAATTTATTTACGAAAAGCCATCATACCAATCTTATCCATTGATCGTTTTGATCCAACAGATGACGGGCGTTCTCACCGTTTTCACACTTATAGTGGTTTTCTCTAAACCCTGCCCCTATATATATATATATATATATATATATATATATATATATATATATATATAAGGGTAAGATTTGGAGAAAACGCCTAGAAGTGTGAAAACGGTGAGAACGATTTTGGTATTGACATATGGCACTGGTGCTAACTTACACTAAGGATAATATGGTCAAAAAGCCTATGCACATGCAAGTCACATGCATATTTCACCATCTTTTTTATAGTCCTTAACTTTTTTTATACGTAATTATTATTTAAAAAAAAATAAACCATAAAATCGAGTGTTTTATTGTTTTTCCACCGAGTATACTATTCATGTACTTTTGAGATTAAAAAAATGGTATGAGCTGGTGTTCGTGAAAGTGGGTGTTTTTATGGAGTTTAGAAAAACACGATGAAACCCCAAGTTAAAATGTCATGAAAAACAAAGGTGAAACACCAAAAAAACTTAGTTCATTTTTTTTTGAAAAGTATATCAATAGTATACTTGTTGAAAAGATAAAAACACGCTGGATTTTATGGTGTAATTTAAAAAATAGTCACGTATAAAAAAGTCATGGACGATTAAATATTATGGGAAAATGACATGTGATTAGCATGTGTACCCTTGTAAGGATCTTCCCATATTACCCTTCTTGGTAGTTCTAAGGTTCCTAGTATTTACAAAAATGTCACCGCATCAATCTCAGCAACAAATCACAAAGATCTTGTGGCTGAGAATCCTTCTCATGGTTTTCACATTTTTAACTGTTTTCTCTAGAATCTAATACTATAAATATATAAAAATGTTCTAAATTATGAAATAAGTATAGTACATCTATATAATATATATAAAGAAATTGTTCTTAATATGATTTTGATAATGTACATACGATCACACCAACCCATCACTGATTTACCCATAACTCTACTTACAACACTTTCACTTACCCCTTCCTTGTATTAGACTAATAATGCATACACCTACACAACCCCAGCGATACTCACCAGCATAAAGACTGGTCATCCAACCAAACAAGACACACCATAATATGGAGGATATCTGCATAAATAAACTTCATACCATAAATACACGACACACCCCATCCATTTATCTAGCGCGAACACGAAAAGGCATATAAGGTGTGAACCTAACACATATTGCCACCATAAGGTAACTACCCCAAAAGGCTTCATCACCCACATATTTTCCACAAGGGTTTTGTCACAATCGATTCACCATCACCATGAGGTGACAACTCACCAAAACACCATCAGGGTGCTAGATAACTTGCGACAAGATGAGATCATCGTTTAAACTCCTTACATCTTTCCCAAAATACCTAGACACACATGTATATTGTCCTAGACACACAACTCTCCAAAAAAACTAACCTCATACCCGTCAACAACTGCCCCACCTCATTTCATCTAATGACACACCCACATGCTCACACTTACATTCCGATAATCATATCACTTATCATCTAAATCCGTACACGCTCACACTCAAATGAGGAATCGACACCTTACGTTTATAACCCACCTACCATAGACGTGGAACCACCCTAGGTTTCCTAACAACCTAATGTCCTATTAACCTTAAGTCATGCAACAAACATTGACTTAACAAGCAACCTTCCCTACCTAGGTACGCAACACCTAGAACCGAATCGTCTGCACTTCCATCTAACAGAACCCACAACACGTCATTACCAATGATAGAGTCCTAATTATCGTAACTTCCCATAATTGCACAAAGACAAATCTACGCACCTCATGACACTAGAAAACTACCTGCACGAATACCGACACCTAACCCTCATTGTAAACATAACTCGCTGGAACAAGTTTAAACCACATTATCATCATGAAACTCGTCATTAATCAAAAGTAGGTAAACCGCATCCTCTATAAACATTTTAAGTAAGCATATATGCCGGTCCCGGAAACATATTTGTGGGTTAGAACTTACCGGTTACAAAGCTTCCTTTCGCATGTGCTCGACGTCCCGCAAGCATACTCAGATGAACTTGTCGCCATGAAAATCAGTTACTACATGACTAGGTAGTAAACATGAAATAAAAAGCAACCCCTCGACTACTCAACTAAAACCGAACACCTACCTACAACTGTCAACGACGAAACCCTACTTTTGTGTTCAGCACCCAATGAATCGCTTGAGGCCCATCCGGAAGCCATAGACCCGAACGGGATCCCCATACAATGCAAACCTTAGCAAAAACCCTAGCCACCGCCGGGTCACAGCATCACCATTGGCTTCCACTCCATTGTCGCTCCAACACCACAATCATTCGACCAACACCGTGCCCAACCATCATCTCCACGGCCTCACTACAGGAGACGCAGCCGCCGAAACTACCTTGTCACCATCACCGTTCCAGCAACCCTCCAACGCCCCCATTGGCACCCTCGTCTCTACCTGATATTTGCAGCCTTTTTCTTGCACCATGCCTAATAATGTCCTGGCATCGCTTCCCCGCCGACAGGAACGCTACACAACCCCAATCACCCCAAAACCCTCAAATAAATGAAACTAACATGCAACAAATTAGAGTCACCTTAACACACGAAGAATTAGGGTCGTCTTCTCTCCCCCTTGTTCCCAAGTCTCTCATCAAATAAATGAAACTAACATGCAACAAATTAGAGTTACCTTAATATACGAAGAATCAGGGTCGTCTTTTCTCCCCCTTGTTCCCCAGTCTCTTATCTCACACACACGGCCTTTAGATCGACTAGAATGTAGCTTATGGTTGTGATGTGGTGTTTTAATCCCATAATTTGCACTTAGAACCCTCCAATATGTACAACTTGTTCCTAAAGCTACTCGAAACACACTTCAACCAATGCCAAGCGGCCCCCCTAAGTTCTAAACAATCCAATGTAAATTACTAGACAAGAACCCTGTTAGTTAAATTCGTCAAACAAATTTAATGGCGAAATGTTAAAATAATAATAAATAATAATAATAATAATAATAATAATAATAATAATAATAATAATAATAATAATAATATAATACGTTATTATTAACAATTTACAGTAGATTATATATAATGCCAGACAACTCAATTTTGTTTTAATTTTTTTATTTAACTATTTAATTCTTATTATAATTTTATTTTATCAGCATTTTTTAGCATTTTTTTTCTTTTTTTTTTTGATTTTTTGCTTATAACGTATTAAATACGATGTTTTATAAAATTTTTCGTATGTCGTTGTGATATGGCTATTTTTATCTATGTCTAAATATAACTTTTACTCAACAACGAGCTGTGAATAGTAAAATACGGCCGATCAAAGCATAAACATAGATGTCTTAAAGTTGTCTTAACGCTTATTTTTGTTGCAAAGTGACGTCATTTACTCTTTTTGTTATTGTATTAACAAAATATGACAACAGTCGTACCCGTACATTATTTTCCTTTATGGTTTTCTCAACATATCGCAATAAAATATATTTTATTTGTACTGTAAGCTATAACAAATGTCAATAACCGAATCGATACCAGCCGAACAACATTATATCTGTAACAGTATTCGTTTTTTTATAGATGTAAAACACGCATCGATATCCTATTGGACATAGCTCTTTCGGTTCCTATACTCGATGCAAGGATCGTACAGGTAAAGTATGAATCATACAATTTAATAAAAGAAAAAGTCAACAGATATGTACAATAACCTCAATAATAAGAATGGATTTTAATAATATTCCAGTTATCATTTAATTTGTATTTTCTCTAATAACATTTGTGTTACTTAACTTTAAAAAAAAACTGTTGTAAACATTCTAATATAATTTCTTTTGAAAACATATTGTATTCAAAATAAAGTATTTTTTCCTATTATAAACTATACCAAGTGTCGGTATCATACGATACAGTACCGCTACTATGATAATGATAATAATAACAATAATAACAATAATAATATTAATAATAATAAATATTTAAATAAATAAATAATTATCCTTTTCTATTATAAACTATACATGTATCAGTATCATATTATACTGTACCGCTACAATGATAATATAATAATAATAATAATAATAATAATAATAATAATAATAATAATAATAATAAATATTGAAATAAATAAATAATTTAATTATACCAAATGAATAACTGAGATATATACGACTCTAAATTCATAAACAACAGGATAAATAATTCTTGCAATTATTAGAAAGAAAAGTTTACCGAACAAAACGAGACTTTTTTAAATTAATATGAAATTCAGTGTATTTTCGGAAGAAGCTGAAAGTTTAGGCCTTATCCAAAATTCCAATGTATCTGCAGTTTAGGCCTAGAATGGTTTAGAAAGGGGCCGTTCTAACTGCCGGTCGATCCGGTCTAGAAATTTTAGGAATATAATGCACCATAATGTTAAGCAATTTGGTTTATATAATTTTTATTTTTAATAAATAAACGATATGCATTATTATATTTCCACATTTTTTATTTTCACACAAACACACATACATATATATATATATAATAATTATATAGGGGAATAATCCACTAAAAAGTGAATTTTGCCTAAGTAGCCTAATAAGGATTATGATAATGACATGTGACACTCCTTATAAGTAGGAAGAAAGACATTTTGGTACTAAAATATTTTGTCTCTAATAATAGGAATATGAAAATGACATGTGGCACCTTTTTGTTTCTCTTTTATTTTAAATACAATGCACCCCTTTTGTTTTTTTAAATACAACAAAAATATCTAGTAAAAAAGATATAGCACAAAAAAATATAGTACAAAAAATTTAATACGAAAAAATTCAAAACAAAAAATTTTAAGACAAAAAATTTCAAGACAAAAGATTTAGCACAAAAATATGCTATAAAACATAGAAATACAACATATTTTTGTGTGTTTTTTAGTCGTCATATTTTATTTAGCAATATGGTACTCAACTCAAAAATAAAAAGACGTTCGATTTTATGGTGAAATTTTTATGAAAAAATAATGTCATATAAAAAAGTTACGAACGTTTAAAAAAGGGGGTGGAATATGCATGTGCCTTGCATGTGAAGAGAGAAAGTCAATAAATAGGATTTTCTGAAGTTATCCTTACACTCTTCTTTTTTCCTACATTTGCATCTTAACTATTAAATTGAAAAAATAAATGGCTATGATTCCTTTTCGTTCTACTTAGGCAAAACAAACTTTTTATTTAATCTTACCCTGTACATACATACATACATACATACATACATACATACATACATACACACATAATACATACATACATAGGGTATGAGTCGGCTACAAATTCTATTTTTCTTACAAAATACAAAAAGTCATAAAACATCATAATATTAACCATAAAACATACTCAAAACCCACAAATAACAGAGTGAAGATTTCTAAAACACCATATTTATGGGTTTTGTTTTGTTTTGGATGATAAGACATTGATTATCGAATGACCAACATTAGTGTGTTTTATGTTGATTATCATGTTGTTTTTATATTCATAATTCTACGATGGTGTGTTTGAAGTTTTTATGGACTATTAGGGTTTGAATATGGTGTTTTAGTAATCTTCACTTTGTTATTTGTGGGTTTTTGGTGTGTTTTATGGCTAAAATTGTGGTGTTTTGTGACTTTGTACACTTTTTAGGAAAATGGACTTTGTAGCCGAACCTATCATATATTAATATATTTTAAATAATATATATATATATATATATATAGCCTTAGTGTAACGCTCCGCGTTTCCACGCTTTCCATATTTATCAAGTCTTGTTGTACTTTCTATTTTTGGAAACTTTCTATTTTCGAAAACTTGTACTTGTATCATATTTCAACTTGTAGTCAAAGACAACGATCATAATGAAAGCCATATTTATATCAATTATGTTCCATTTATACTTGTTATGTTCAATTTATACTTGTAATCGCATGCAATAAACCCTAATTCGAAACTATGTGACGGTACGTGCAAATAACCGACTTTCAACGCGTTTACGTGCAATACTTGTGATTAACCAACAATGAATGATTCTGATACTTATATACATCATAATACATCATATTATATTTTTAAACACCTTCGACATGTTAATTATACTTCAATTATGTGTTATAGATCGTAAATCGCCTATACTTGCATTTCGTGTGATAACCGACAACTATGTGTTACGACCGGCACTACCGATACTTGTTTTACACAATTTCACATACATGGACATATTTGACATCACTTTTAAGTTTCGATACATGTTACACGCTTGAAACTACACGAAAAGCACTCGAAAACACCCTAAAACCTAACTTTTTGGGCCCTAATTGCATACTTATCAAACTTGAGGGGCCATCAGTGACAAAAATCCAAACCCACCCCCTAAAACCCACGTTTTGAATCTGCATTTTTTGCTCCAACCTCCACCCTAAAATATAAATTTTGAATCTTGTATTTATGGCTCCAACCTCTACCTCCATTCTCCACCAATAGGCTTCTAAACCTTATTAAACACTCACCTAACATCACCCACTATAAATACAAGACCCCTAACCCTCATTTCTCCTTTACACCTTCCTAAACGCTCATTCTACGCTCCATAATCTGCTGAAAACTCAAGTTAGGGTAGAATTTTTTCTAAGTTCAAAAGTGAGTGCAAGAACTCACCTTTCACATATCTTTTCTCTTGTTCTTGTTTCCTATCATCTTGAACTTCAAATGAGGATGTTACCCAAGATTTCTCAAAGGTGTAACACTCTTTTTAGAAGGTCCAAGATGCTTAGAAACCTTCAGATCATTGGTTTCAACATGTTTGGCATAGCCTTCATGTTCATAGCCTACCCAGCATGTGCTTGGACAAGCCTACAAACTTGTGTACATATTGTATTTGTAGTATATGGATATTGGAGCCTATGAAGACCCAAACTTTCTGTTTTAATTGAGGTTCATGAGCGACCTTCAAGTGTGCACATCAACCAAGCCTAGGCTTGTGTGTCAAATTAGTGTATGGACCATGAAAGCCTTTGGTATTCAAACTTGTCCTACACCACACTTGTATGATTTTCCTTTTTACTTTTTATATTTTCCTTTATGTACATTCATTAGCAACTGACCTTCGGGTTGTGCTTTGGTGAATTCTTATAACGAGGTTTAAATGGATACATATCATCCTACCTCCTACTTGAATATCCATGACCCATTCAGGGAACACTTGACTATAAACTAAAGTAATTGTTAAATTTACTTTCTTTACTAGTCATGTTAATCCGGAAACTTACTCGCCTTTGTTCCCATTTATAGGGTAACTTCGGCTCCAGGTCCACCCATTCCATTGTCACACCCCAACCGATGGCGGAAACATCGGAGTGAGACGAAATAGATTGCTCATCACACATAACACTATTTGCGACAATAATTAAATAAACCAAATTTCATTTCATCATAAATTGTCAAGTACAACAGGAAATCAAATACAGCAACAAAATTCTTAGTATTCTAGTTGTGTTTCTAAGTCATCCCTACTAAGTCCATCATGATCAACATCTCTAACCTGCAACATGTTAAAAGTATAGTTCAATATGACAAGTATTGGAGAGTACACAAGTTTGAAATACATAGCATAAGTATAAAAGAATTTACTCAATCTACATGGCAATTGTATACAAGGTAAGCTAGCATGCAATACTAATTGTCAAACCCAAGTGTCCACAAGAATGAATGTGTCCCTCATCACACGAAGTAACGAGACTAAAGTATGAATGTAACAAGAATGTATCAGCTTTGAGACTTAAAATACCCGACGGCGGTGTGCTACTCCTATAGCGCTATATATGTTAAGTTGTGGCTAGCTAAGTTAATGACAATAGCATGAATGAATTTAGCATATACCAAGGCATGACAATAAGCATGTATGAATGATTAAGTGTATAAAGCATGTAGTGTGTGTATTCGTGTGATTTTATATGTTAACATGTTACAACCCAAATTGTGTAAAAAGGAAAATGGGTCAAGTGTACTCACGGTTTTGCAAGCTTCCACTAGTTAGTCCCGTGAAGAGTTTGGGAGAATTGAAGGGGCACCGAGTTATCCTACAAGAGGAGAAATGGGTTGGTAAGTATTCGAATGATAACTGAGGATTAGGAATTAAAATACAATAAAGTAGTTTACGGAAAATTAATCATCTAGACTTAATACTCGTTTTTGACACTATAATACCCATTCGGGTTGATGTGTTTTCATGGGTTATGATACCCATTAGAATCGTAACGAGAGATTAAGTACGTAGGTGATGTAACCTAGTACCATGATGGATAATCATTTGATTACCATCAAGAGTTCGGTTAGCCAATATATACATATATTATTTAGCATACGTAATAAGTAAATCATAAACATCATGTAATTTCATAGAAGTCATGCATGGAGGTAGGAGGATAACCTTCCTTTTAAAACCTCTCTTGTATAGTTTACCAATGCACATGTCGTCACAAGGACGACAAGGATGGTCATGAGTAAGTTAATACATAAAAGTAAAGACAAAAGTAAACGAAAACATCAAGTGAGGTGGTGGATCGAAGGTAGGATAGCCAAGGCTTCCAAGTGATCACACCCTACAAACTCAAGTCTTGTTTCGAGAATAAGCTTGGAAGGATACAACACTTGTGGGTAAAACCCTATTAAAACAAGAAAGTTCTTACACTTGGGACCTTGAAGTAGGGTGATATTCCTATGTGGTTTTCCATGGAAAACCTATGGAAGTATCCCCAAAGGTGTTTCAAGTGTGAAGAAGAAGGAAAGATCAAAAGGAGAGAGGTGAGTTAGAACTCACTTTTCTTGAAGCCTTGATCTTTTAGAGGAGAAAAGAGCTCTTAGAGCTTTAGAGAGAAGAGAAGAGAAGATTGAGGTGTGAAATGAGAGGAGATGGACTGGGGTATTTATAGGTAAAATTGGGAGGATGTTAGTTGAGGGTAATAAATGCAGAAAACACAATCTTGACCAATCCATGATCTTGAAACCAACATTTCCAGATTATGCCCCTCTCGCGGGCCGCGAGGGGGTGAAGGGATTTCGGTCGCGGGCCGCGAGGCAAGGTATTCTAGAAGATTCTTTGGTTTTTATCACTTTTAGCCTTTGAACTTAGTTTAAGTGGCTATTTTTGGTATATCTTAAGCATATAGTGTGTATAAGTTTCGAATGCATGAATCTTTGCACGTATAACAAGTAATTTGCATGAATTTAACTAATGAATGTATGCAAGACAAGCATGTATCAAGTATAAATTTTATTACCATTCAACTCTCGGATTACAAGATTGGGAAAAGAAATACAAATACAAGTTTCTAAAATAGAAATATAACAATCCTTTCTAATCAAGGAAAGTATTAAGAAGCGAGGCGTTACAGTCTCCCCTCCTTTAAGAATATCGTCCCGAAAATTTATTCACAGGAAGGTGTAACGAATAGGCGTGGGTACTTAGTCTTCATATCAGTTTTGAGCTCCCAAGTAAATTCGGCGCCACGTTTGCCTTCCCATCGAACCTTGAATATGGGAATTCTACTACGCCTCAATTTTTTGATTCCTCGGTCCATGATTTTGACTGGTTTTCCATGAAATGTAGAGTCTCGTTGATTTGAAGATCTTCAAGTGGAACCTGAAGCCCTTCGTCAGCTAGACATTTCTTCAAGTTTGAGACATGGAACGTAGGATGAACGTTGTTGAGTTCTTAAGGTAGATCCAGTCTATACGCTACCTTGCCAATCCTTTCGAGGATTTTGAAAGGACCTACATAGCGAGGAGCAAGTTTGCCTTTCTTACCAAATCGAACTACACCCTTCCAAGGGGATACCTTGAGGAGTACAAAGTCACCCACGTTGAATTCCAACGGCTTGCACTGTCTATCCGCGTAACTATTTTGTCAGCTTCTGGCTTTGAGTAGGTTGTCTCGAATTTGTAAGATCTTGTCCGTCATCTCTTGTATAAGCTCGGGATCGGTGATTTGAGCTTCCCCGATCTCGTGCCAACAAATATGCGATCGGCACTTACGACCATACAATGCCTCGAAAGGTGCCATTCGAATACTCGCGTGATAACTGTTATTATACGAGAATTCGATTAAAGGCAAGTGCATATCCCAGTTGCCACCAAAATTAATTACGCAAGAATGAAGCATATCCTCTAGAGTTTAGATGGTACGCTAGGTTTGTCCATCAGATTGAGGATGGAAAGCAGTACTAAGATTCAGATGAGTAGCAAGAGCTCTTTGAAAGGTTTGCCAAAGGCGAGAGGTAAAACGACCATCTCGGTCTGAGATGATGTCGACGGGGATACCATGACGGCAAATGATTTCATCCGTGTAGATACGAGCCAATTTCTCGACTTTGTAATCTTCTCGTATGGGGAGGAAATGAGCGCATTTGGTCAAACGATCAATGATGACCCAAATACTATCATGACCAGATGATGTACGAGGAAGTTTGGTAATGAAGTCCGTGGCAATGCTTTCCCATTTCCAAATAGGAATCTTGGGTTGTTCAAGCAAGCTAGAGGGACGTTGATGTTCGGCTTTCACCTTAGAACAGGTAAGGCATTTCGAAACGTAGAAAGCGATATCTTTCTTCATTCCAGGCCACCAGTAAGACGTATAAAGGTCATGGTACATCTTATCAGCGTCTGGGTGAATAGAATATCGAGATTTATGAGCTTCACTCATCAAAAGGTTGCGAAGGTTGCCACGGTTCAGAATCGAAATACGGTCAAGGTAGTACATGATACCATTGGGTTTGGTTACGAGTTGGGTTACGACACCACACTTCAATTCATTATCGAGGTTACCCTTATTAATGGTTGAGTATTGTGCCTCACGAATTAGCTCTTGAAGTTTTCCCAAGGTTTGGTAGCAACGAATACTCTTAACTTGAGTTTTCGACTTAGTGCATCGGCTACAACATTCGCTTTACCGGGGTGGTGGCGAATATCATAGTCATAGTCGTTTAGTATTCCACCCAACGACGTTGACGTGTTGAGTTCTTTTTGATTGAAGATGTGTTGTAGGCTCTTATGGTCAGTGAAGACAGTACACTTTGTACCATAAAGTAATGTCGCCATATCTTCAATGCAAAAACCACTGCACCAAGTTCAAGGTCGTGGGTAGTGTAATTTTTCTCATGAATTTTGAGTTGTCTTTAAGCGTAAGCGATGACTTTGTCTTGTTGCATGAGGATGCAACCGAGACCTTGTTTTGAAGCATCGCAATACATGATAAAGTCGTCGTTACCACCGGAAGAGCTAAGATAGGAGCATTACAAACATGCCCTTGATCATTTGAAAAGATTCCTCTTGTTCAGAACCCAAACAAAAGGTTATCTTTTTGGGTCAAAGAAGTGAGAGTAACGGCGATTTTGGAGAAATTCAAGATAAAACGACGATAGTAACCAGCTAAACCAAGAAACGAACGAATTTCGGACGGAGACTTAGGAGCAATCCAATTCTTTACGGCTTCGATTTTTGCAGGGTCAACGTGAATACCAAGTTCATTGACGACATGACCAAGAAATTGAACTTCTTTTTAGCCAAAATTCGCATTTCGAGAATTTGGTGTAAAGACGTTCGGTACGCAACAACTGAAGGATAAGACGCAGGTATCGCTCGTGCTCTTCTTGTTTCTTAGAATAGATAAGAATATCGTCGATGAAGACGATTACGAAACGATCGAGATACGGCTTGCACACGCGATTCATCAAATCCATGAACACGACAGGTGCGTTGGTCAAACCAAACGGCATGACTACGAACTGGTAATGTCCATAATGTGTACGAAATTCGGTTTGGGTACAATCTTCTTCGAGGACTCGAAGTTGATGATAACCAGAACGAAGATCGATCTTTGAGAAGCAAGTTGCACCTTGAAGTTGATCAAAGAGATCGTCAATACGAGGAAGAGGATATGGTTTTTGATCGTAAGCTTATTGAGCTCACGATAGTTGATACACATCCGAAATGATCCATCTTCCTTTTTGACGAATAGAACGGAGCGCCCCAAGGAGAAGTACTAGGGCGTATAAAGCCTTTATCGAGAAGTTCTTGAAGTTGGCTAGATAGTTCTTGCATCTCGAAGGTACTAGACGATAAGGGGATTTCGCAACAGGAGTTGCCCAGGTATAAGATCGATTCGGAAGTCAACAGAACGAGGGGGAGGTGGACCAGGAAGATCCTCTGGAAAAACATCAGGAAATTCGCAAACGATAAGAATGTCAATTATGCTTGGACCCTTGTCCTTATTTTCCACAATGTGGGCGAGGAAGGCAAGTAGTCTTTACGCAAGTATTTGTTCGCTTGGATACATGACATAAGCTTGAGAATTTTAGAAATTTTCTCGCCATAGACGTGTAAGGAATCTTCGTTCGGAAGAGGAAGGCGGATGAATTTCTCCGAACAAACGACTTTAGCACGAAACTCGCCTAAGCCAATCCATGCCTACTATGATATCGAAACTTCCCATTTGCATGGGTATGAGGTCAATAGAAAACGTATGATTGTTAAGATTCAAAGAACAGCTGGAAAGGACGGAATCGATGGTGAAGGATTTTCCGTTGGCGACTTCGACTTCAAATGATTTTGGCAGTTTAGAACGTTTACACTTAAGCATCGGTTCGAATTCAACGGATATAAAACACTTATCCACGCCAGTATCAAAAGGACAAGAAAGCATAACGAGAAACGTACCGGTTATGACGTCATTAGCGTTTTGCGATTGGGCGGCGGTGATCACAAAAGCTCTGCCTCGAACTTGCTGAGGTTGACGCGGTTGCTGCTTTTGCTGATTGTGGGGTTGAGGGCAGGCGTTGGCAATGTGATTTGGATCGCCACATTTGAAGCATGCGTGATTGATAGCGGCTGGAGGTTGAGGTTGGTTTAGGGCAGGGTTCACAACGATAGGTTGATCTTGGGTAGGCCTTAGGTTTTGGCAACATCAATCGGCAAAATGCCCAAACCTGTTACAGGTAGCGCATTTGCGACACGGGGTGTTAGCGGGATAGTGGTAGGAGTATTGGTTACACTTGGGCCATGAGCCGGTATAGTTCCTCCTTGGTGGTTCTAGGGTTGAGGCGGTGGGAGCGGATTGCAAGGGTTTTGGGTTTTGCGGAGTAACGACCGCATAATTTTGGTTAAAGCCTTCCGCTTCTTACCCTTGTTGTTGTTCCATGGTGGCTTGGATGGGGTAGGTTCCTCGGTGGTATTGGTGGTGGCTTGGTGTACATTCTTTAGTGGAGCTTTGTTGGAGGTTTCACGGATGATGCGGTTGTTGTTGAATTTGGCGGCGAGGCGATAGGTATCGTCGAGGGTTTTGGCTGTTGTGGCTTCAACTAGGTCGGCGATGATTGGAGGTAGGCATTTGATGTACTTAGCGATAGCCTTGTCGACGGAGTCGACCTGACTAGGGCAAAGTGCGCTTAGCTGTTTGAAGCGAGCTGTGAGACCAGCATTATCGGTCAAGGAAGGGCGTGCGCGGCGTTGTTCCCATGAACGTTGCGTTTGGAAGTCCACCAATCGAGGGCTCTCGATCGGAAAAACCCATTACGTTGAGCGTATGTAGGTGGTCAGGACATCCACTTTGTAGGAACGTACCTCTATGGCATCAAACCACTGAAGAACTGAGTGGCGTCTCCTTCGCCAGTGAAGGGTAGAGAGTTACAAGAGCAAAATTGCTTATGGGTAAAGGTCGTCTTAGGTGATTCCACCTTTGAATCGATGGAGGCATGAGGTGAGTCGGCGTTTGGCGCGGGTTGAACTTTGCTAACGATGTCGGGTATGATCTTAGCCATTTGCTTTGCCATAAACCTCATACAATCTTTCTTAGACATCGAGTTGGAGTTAGTTCTTGACTTCAACCTTGCGCCAAATTTTTGCGAAGACAACTATGCGATAGAGGAAAGGATGAGACTTGATCGTAGGGTAATGTTAAAATCACATTGGGTATGCAAGTAACATGTATAATTTCACATAAGCCAAATAAGCACCTCAAAAGTTTAACACGTATGATTGCGTAAAGGGTATAAATTTAGTTGGTTCGTGAGGGTTATTATTGTTTGTGATTGTGATAAAGGTGCGAATCGTGCATCGGGTTTGAAATGAATGAGGTAACAAATATTAAAACACATAAAAATTGAGATAACATAAAAGATAGGCTTAGTAAAATATTGGAGTGCCTTAGGTTGAGAGGCGTCGCCTATTCCGAAGTGAATCGAAGATCCTTTCAAATTAGAGGAACGTGCTTTGGCCTATAGATGAAATGCTCTCGTCGAGAAGAGATTAACGGTATTTCACCCTTCCAGTTACTACACGTATCTAATCTGTCACACCCTCAATTTCCACTTGCGGAGTTTTACCGCGAGGCGTGTGAACAAACCAGAATCTGAGACACTAGTAACGTCGAACGACTCTATATGATTTGTTAATACGTTTTCCAAAATCATTTGTTTAACCATTCATAGTTAATTTTAGGTTATCTTAGTTTGGTTTCAATGTTTAGCGGAAGCATTAGTTTTTAAAGTTGAGCGGAAGCATAAAAATAAAGTAAAGGAACGGGTGCCAACACAAACGCCAAAACTAAAGAAAAACCCAAATAAATGTTTGTAAATGAGACTCGATAAAAAGATGTCTTGATCAATGCAAGTGAGTGCACCTAGAGCTCCTAGAGTCCTGAGAAACATGTAAAGAAACAAGTGTCAACATTAAAGAAGAGCGAGTTCACAGGTTTTCATAAGTTCATTTGTTCGGTCATAAGTTTGTTTGCCCCGTTATCCCTAACCTGGGATAACGATTTAGTTCCATTATTCCCAACCCGGAATAATACTGATGGTTCCATTATTCCTTACCCGGAATAATAATGATGTTTCCATTATTCCTTACCCGGAATAATAATGATGTTCCATTTTTCCTAACCCGGAATAATAACGTTGTTGGTTCCATTATCCCTAACCCGGGATAATATTGTTGATTCGTAATTAAGTCAATGTTAATATGTAGGTAGCTAGCCTAAAGTTATGTCACGTAAGTGTTCGCGATCGAAGCTGACTGTTGTGCCTCCGTGTTGCCAGGCCTATCACTGACCATGGCGAAGTTAGGCCAAATTAATCACCCGTTGACCATACCCGGTCGGCTAGCGCGACTAGCTCGGGTGGGGCTTGTCGGGCCCAGTAGTACTACTTATAATTTCCCCGCTATCTAACCCAATACTAACGATCCGAGAGATTGTCGAGGACTTGTGTGATATAGCTGCTTAGTGACCATAACGTACATTAACATTAACTTAGTTACCGAACAGTTTAATGACGTTAATTTCGTATAACGTAAAGAGATAGAGTTGTAGAGTGTATACATGTTTCTCCCCCTGTTGTTTAAAACCGGATAAAATTAGGGGCCGTGAACTCGCCTTTAGTTGCTCGGTTAGTGTAACACAGATGTAGCAAATGATGGGACCGCTAATTGCGTCCTAACAAGTCAATTGATTTAGAGTTAGTGTGTGAACACACTGATACAAGTCCTACACATACTAACACACAATGCGGTACATACAATGACGATTCCTAAAACTCAAATCATGCATGCAAGTATCATCATACCAATATAGTGATCAAACCAACCTATCATGAACACAAATCAATCCATACAACAGTTTGGTACACACATTCGCAAGTTGTCAAGTTTCAGCGTATATACTCATAATTAGGCTGTTTTCGAGGATTTTTATAAAATAGTTCCAACATTCCAAAAATTCCAATTATTTTACAGAAGGTGTCAACTATACTGTAGAATTTGATATAAATTTTTCAAGTCCTAACTCTTTACCAATTATTCATAAATATTAATATACTAGGCTGCAGTCAGATTCGTCGCTTTCTGACTGCAGTCCACGGGAGAATTTATTTAAAAATCACTGTTCGTCCAATTAACAAAATTCCAGTGGGAGTTTCCCGGAAATTTCCATATCTAGTTTCTGTACAAATTTCATGATTCGAGTCTCTACAGATTATTAGATCCGACTCGATAAACAACTAACAAATTTTCAGAATTTTCACAGCTTCGGTTACTGAATTTAATTGGCCACTTAAAAATATCAAACGACTTCAGAAAAATACGAATCCAGCGCCATTAGAAGCGTTTTTCAAAAATCTACGTTTTAGACTTCAGAAAATCCGTTTTTCGATAAATAATAACCAAGTTACAGCCAGTTGAAGTTGGCTGTAAACACCATTCAGCTTCCTGTTTTCAGCATTTTATCGCATATAACACGCTTAAACAATCGATATGTTAAATATAACGATCAAGAACAGATTTTTCCAATCATATATCATCATATACATCATACCCATGCAAACCCTAATCACAATATATGGTCTTTATCACAAAACGCAGCCTAACGGTTCTTGATTCTAACTAATCATCATAATCGCTACACTTGCAATATCAATCGAACTAACATCATAACACTTTCTACCATTACATACAAGTATAATCCATAGTTCATAAACCCTTCATGGTTAGCGAAATAACATAAAACTCTAACCTTTAACAATGGAGATCAATGATCCGAGAATTAGATGGGAACCGATTCGAATGTTGAAGCTAGTTTGCGACCGAGAGGGAGAATGGGCAAGCTGCTGTCGCGACCGAGAGAAAGGAAAAGGAGAAGGCTGCCGTCGACTTGTTTCTTGATTAGGGTTTGTGTGTGTTTACAATTCTCATGCATGTTATCTATTTATAGTGTAAGGGAGGAAAGCAAAGAGGAATGGTTTGGGCGGTTAGCTTGCGGCCGCAAAGGGTTTGGGTGGGTCGGTTTGGGTCTATAACTTGGTCCTCAAGTTTCGGTTAACTACTTGAGTCGCAAGGAAGTGAGGTCTACTCGTTTCGCGGCTCGGTTCGATTCATTTATCTATTTACTATATCTATATTTTATAACTAAAACAAATCACGAAATCGGAACATCACATAATAACTCACCAACTTATAAACGTTTAATACACATAGCACGTAATTCATTTGACAAGTTCACGAAATTATCGTAATTATTTCGAGCGTGCAATTTAAGTCTCCGAATCAATTTAGCGTAGGAACGAATAACCGTGAAGTAGTGCGTTTAAGATGTCTGAAAAAACCGGGATGTCACATAATTGATCGAATAATCAAAACTTCAGCGAGATTGAAAATCGAGGAGTGGGACTAGTTGACAAGGTGTGGGTTTCAACCCTATCTTGACGACATCGTACCTAAGTGTGGTTGATCCTTTACCAAATGAGGAGCGAATTCCGACTCGTTGGTAAGGGTCCACTAGAGTATGAAATGGAAATTTTCCATCAAGGTATGGATATCACTCCTAACGTGATGGCGTAATTTCGTGAAAATTCAACTACGCAGATTGAGAGTAATCACCAAAGTGCGGGCTTCACCACTATTTTGGTGAGATCGTCTCGTTTGTATGAGTGTCTTCAAGTCTTCAAGCGTGTATATAGTGTAAATGTCTTAGGAAAGACATTTTGCATATATTAAGACCAAAGAAGAGATAGAAGCAATATAGGAAGAATTAACATTTTAGGCATAAGTCAAGAATCGTCATAACTGGACATTTAAACTATAGATTAGGTAGAACATGACAATTCTACCTAATTCCCTATAGTTATGGCTCTGATACCAATCTGTCACACCCCAACCGATGGCGGAAACATCAGAGTGAGACGAAATAGATTGCTCATCACACATAACACTATTTGCGACAATAATTAAATAAACCAAATTTCATTTCATCATAAATTGTCAAGTACTACAGGAAATCAAATACAACAACAAAATTCTTAGTATTCTAGATGTGTTTCTAAGCCATCCCTACTAAGTTCCATCAGGATCAACATCTCTAACCTGCAACATGTTAAAAGAATAGTTCAATACGACAAGTATTGGCAAGTACACAAGTTTGAAATACATAGCATAAGTATAAAAGAATTTACTTAATCTACATGGCAATTGTATACAAGGTAAGCTAGCATGCAATACTAATTTTTAAACCCAAGTGTCCAGAAGAATGAATGTGTCCCTCGTCACACGAAGTAACGAGACTAAAGTATGAATGTAACAAGAATGTATCAGCTTTGAGACTTAACAATACCCCGACGGGGGGTGTGCTACTCCTATAGCGCTATATATGTTAAGTTGGGGCTAGCTAAGTTAATGACAAATAGCATGAATGAATTTAGCATATACCAAGGCATGACAATAAGCATGTATGAATGATTAAGTGTATAAAGCATGTAGTGTGTGTATTCGTGTGATTTTGTATGTTAACATGTTACAACCCAAATTGTGTAAAAAGGAAAATGGGTCAAGTGTACCCACGGTTTTGTAAGCTTCCACTTGTTAGTCCCGTGAAGAGTTTGGGAGGATTGAAGGGGCACCGAGTTATCCTACAAGTGGAGAAATTGGTTGGTAAGTATTCGAATGATAACGGAGGATTAGGAATTAAAATACAATAAAGTAGTTTACGGAAAAGTAATCATCTAGACTTAATACACATTTTTGACACTATAATACCAATTCGGGTTGATGTGTTTTCATGGGTTATGATACCCATTAGAATCGTAACGAGAGATTAAGTATACCATGATGGATAATCATTTGATTACCATCAAGAGTTCGGTTAGCGAATGTATGATATATTATTTAGCATACGTAATAAGTAAATCATAAACATCATATAATTTCATATAAGTCATGTATGGATGTAGGAGGATAACCTTCTTTTTAAAACCTCTCTTGTATAGTTTACCAATGCACATGTCGTCACAAGGACGACAAGGATGGTCATGAGTAAGTTAATACATAAAAGTAATGACAAAGTAAATAAAAACATCAAGAGAGGTGGTGGATCGAAGGTAGGATAGCCAAGGCTTCCAAGTGATCACACCCTACCAACTCAAGTCTTGTTTCGAGAATAAGCTTGGAAGGATACAACACTTGTGGGTAAAACCCTATTAAAACAAGAAAGTTCTTACACTTGGGACCTTGAAGTAGGGTGATATTCCTTGTTGGTTTTCCATGGAAAACCTATGGAAGTATCCCCAAAGGTGTTTCAAGTGTGAAGAAAAAGGAAAGATCAAAAGGAGAAAGGTGAGTTAGAACTCACTTTTCTTGAAGCCTTGATCTTTTAGAGGAGAAGAGAGCTCTTATGAGCTTTAGAGAGAAGAGAAGATTGAGGTGTGAAATGAGAGGAGATGGACTGGGGTATTTATAGATAAAATTGGGAGGGTGTTAGTTAAGGGGTAAAAATGTAGCAAACACAATCTTGACCAATTCATGAGCTTGAAACCAACATTTTCGGATTATGCCCCTCTAACGGGCTATGAGAGGGTGAAGGGATTTCGGTCGCGGGCCGCGAGAGGTTAAGTTCAAGGTCGGTCGCGGGCCGCGAGGCAAGGTATTCCAGAAGATTCTTTGGTTTTTATCACTTTTAGCCTTTGAATTTAGTTTAAGTGGCTATTTTTGGTATGTTTTAAGCATATAGTGTGTATAAGTGTCGAATGCATGAATCTTTGAACGTATAACAAGTAATTTGCATGAATTTAATTAATGAATGTATTTAAGACAAGCATGTATCAAGTATAAATTTTATTACGATTCAAGTCTCGGATTACAAGATTGGGAAAAGAAATACAAATAAAATTTTCCAAAAAATAGAAATACAACAATCCTTTCTAATTAAGGAAAGTATGAAGAAGCGAGGCGTTACATCCATCACCCAAGTTTCACGGTTTCGGAAAGCTTAACGCAAACCATGAGTATACTCGAACCCATTTTTCTGTTTACACACTTTGGTGCAACATGTACAATTATACAAATCACGATTCATATTTAAAACTTGTTTTAATCACACTCTATCCGTTAAAACATGAAATTTGTATTATTCTTGTTATCGCATGCTATGTATACCTGTGTCTATATGCTCACTAACCTTGCTAGCCTCCTTTAACAATTATAGTGCTATAGGATTAACGCACCGCCCTTATTATTGTGGTATTGTTAAGTAAACTATTTTACACCTTGTTATTTCGGTGACAATGGTAATCATGATTGCATTAAACTTTGGATTGACATATAGTTATCACATGTTAGTATGTTTGGAACATAATATGCAATTTACCATGTTGGATATGACGCAACTTTTTCACTATTATGCTATGTAAATAAACTTGTATGCTCGCCAACTTTTGTTGATCATTATTTTAGTACATGTTGCTAGAAACTAGTTATTGACGATGAAGAAACTTGTTTAGGGTGGATTAGATACACACTTAGACTAAAATTTATGTACTTCAATTCATGTTGTTATGTCATTCGAAACTTGTTGTATTTCCATTTTTGAAACTATGTATTGTCCTTTTGGTATCAATCAAATCGAATTATTTAAATATTGTCACAAACAATGTTATGAAGTCTCTTGCAATCTTGTTTGCATCCCGCCCCGATGTTTTCGCCATCGGTTGGGGTGTGACACTTAGGATCCTGTAAAAAGAACATTTTTCTTGAGAAGTGTGAGAAGGCATAAGAATTGAAATGTAGGCATCATGTTTTGAACTTGGGCATAATGTTTTGGGTTGTTTTGGTAAGAAAAACATCAAATATAACAATTTAAAACACAGTGCAATAAATTCTAGGCTTAAAACATAAAACACCATGCCAAGAACATTAAGTAGTGTGTTTTAAGTGTTAGTAGTGTGTTTTAAATTTCACGCCCATAATACGTTGCATTGTATTTTAAATTGTTATATTTTGTGTTTTTCTTGCCAAAACAACCCGAAACATGGCTACAAAGTCCAG
This sequence comes from Scalesia atractyloides, assembly GCA_947069175.1. Taxonomy (NCBI): domain Eukaryota; kingdom Viridiplantae; phylum Streptophyta; class Magnoliopsida; order Asterales; family Asteraceae; genus Scalesia; species Scalesia atractyloides. Next base: position 38,911,403 of record CAMTDV010000023.1, on the reverse strand, counting down.
ATTTTCTAAAAAGCGTAAAAAGTCATAAAACACCATAGTGTCAATAAAACCCATAAATAACATAATGAAGATTACTAAACATCATGTATGTAGGTTTTGTGTTGTGCGTAGGATGATAAGGGTCAGATTATGGAATGACGAACATTATTGTGTTTTATGTTGATTAGCATGTTGTGTTTTATATTCATAGTACTTCTACGATGGTGTGTTTGAAGTTTTTATGTCTATTAGGGTTTGAATATGGAGTTTTAGTAATCTTTATTTGTGGGTTTTAGGTGTGTTTTATGACTTTTTACTCTTTTTTTAAGAAATTTGGACTTTGTAGCTGAACATCACCATATTGAGAAGAAATTTAATGCGAGAAGAAAATAACATAATCGTAAAACATTAAATAGTTTATAACTCCTCTCATTAGTTATGTTATCTCTTATTAATAAAGCAAAAACATTTTATTTTACATATTTCAAAATTTATTCTACACGTGTCTTACACTTACCGGAATTTACCCTACACACATGTAAATTTACTCTACACATTTCAAATTTATACTCACATACTAAAATTTATCCGACACATCTCGAAAATTGTCCTTCACCGTAACTTATTTTATCTTGAAAGAGTATATTAAAAAATGAGTTACAAGTTTAATAATAATTAATTAATTAATGACAATTATAGATTTACATATATGCCATTTTTCATAATATTAAATACACATATTAAACGAAGTAAATGGAGAATTTGTATTGGTTTAAAAGTTATTCTTTTTATTTTTACAAAATTTTTCTTCTCATATAAACCCTCCACTATATATATATATATATATATATATATATATATATATATATAAGGGACAGGTTAAAATGAGAACCAACACGAGTTGTAAGAACCGTGAGAAGCATGTCATCCAAAAGGTTTTTTTTAATTTTTTTTTCTCAAAAGTCAATAAAAAATCACTTGTTTGAGTAAAAAAATTAAAAAAAATATCGCATACCCACATTTACATGAGGCGTAAAAAAAATATTTTCTTCGTACAAAATATACACTAGCACGTAAAAACACTTGAATCAGTTAAAATTATTGACTCGACAATTTTTTTTACTTTTTTTACAGATGTGTTTATGATATTTTCATCAACGTTTGTGCAAATAAAAATTTAGCTCAAATCACACCAGAAAAAAAGTTCTCACAGATCTCACAACTCGTAATGGTTCTCATTTGAATCGAGCCCTGTATATATACATATATATATATATATTATATTATATAGGGGAAGATTCATTTAAGAAGAAATTTAGTGTGAGAAGAAAAAGAAGAAAGGGCATAATGGTAAAACATTAAATAGTTTATAACTCCTCTCATTAATTATGTTATCTCTCATTAATAAAGCAAAAACATTTTATTCTACACATTTCAAAATTTATCCTACATATGTTTTACACTTACCGGAATTACTCTACACACATGTAAATTTACCGTGCACATTTCAAAATTTATCCTACACATGTCGAAAATTATCCTTCACCATAAACTATTTTATCTTGAAAAAGTATATTAAAAAATGAGTTGCAAAGTTAATTAATTAGCTAATTAATGACAATTATAAATTTACCTATATGTCCTTTTTCATAACATTAAATACACACATTAAATGAAGTAAATAGAGAATTTCTATTGGTTTAAAAGTTATTCTTTTTATTCTTACAAAATTTTTCTTCTTATTTGAACCCTCCGCTATATATATATATGATTTGTCTAAGAGAGAACTACTCACAATTGCGTGAACCACAAGAACCCCTTTGAACCAATACAAAATTGAAATGTCATACACATTCAAATTAAATAAAAAGGGCATTTTGGTCTTTTGATCTTCCTTTCACATCTACCCCATCTCTCTCCTCAAATGTCAGACACTCTCACCTACACCCTCTCTCACACTATCTGGTCTCTTATTTTGCATTTAAATTCAGACACTCTCCCATACACCCTTCTTTCAAACCCTCATCCTCTCCCTCTTCTCTCTCTAAAATATATATATGATGAAGAAAACCACTCACAAAACCCAAACTAAGATCCACTGCAAATCCAAACTCGTATTCAGATCCACCACAAATGAACACATTCATATTTTGGTTCATATCTTCGCTTTTTTATATACTTATAACATATTAATTTTTGTATCTTTTTATTTTGTTTTATAAACTTATAGCATAGACATTTTTAAACAGAGGAATCCATGCAATGATGAACACATTCATATTTTGGGTCATATCTTCGCTTGTAAAATTGGAGGTTGAACTTGGAAGCAATCTCAGGATACAATTAATCTGCCCTAAATTCTCAAAACAAACAATGATGACTATATTTTTTATTGATCCTTTATTGGGAGTTTATCCATTTATGTGATAGTATTCCTGTGTTCAATCTTTTTAGGGATAATCTTTTGTGAATTTTCTATAAGTTATGACGAGTTTTTATATTTTAGATGTATTAAAAGCGGTTTTGGATGTTGGTTGCGTTCGGTGGAGCTTTTAGGTTGTAACCGGATGAGTTGGAATCTAGTGTAGTAGCAGATCATGTCGGATCAATAGTGGTCAATAGCAATCAGAGCTGGTTAAGTCGAGTCAACTGAGTCAGAATCAGTCTTATCTGTACGTGAGAGAGGTGTAAACGTAAACTCAAACTAATTGAATATGTTAATTAATTAATATTAATAATTTTATAACGTAAAAAAAATGTTTTTACATGTGATGTCAAATATTAAAACAATGTTTTCTATTTTACGTCTTTAATCGTCTGCCAGAGCTCCTCTAAACATCACACGTTAATATATTTTTTACACACGTATGTAAAAAATATTTTACATTTGTGTGTATTGTTTTGAAGAAGCTCGGGCCGACGAAGACATTTGTAAAAAAACATTTACAACCGTTTGTAAATAAAACATTTATGTGTGATGTTATAGAGAGCTACATTCGTAAATAAGAAGCTTACACATATGCAAATTTTTAATATTTACGAACACATGTAAATTTAAATGTGTAAGTATAATTTTTAACATTATATTCAAATAATAATAATAAGTGTAAAAGGGAAATTTTAACTTCAAATTGTCTTTTAACAAGTTCTTGTGTTTTTTCATTCTACTTATATATATATATATATATATAATATATATATATATATGAGAGAGAGAGAGAGAGAGAGAGAGAGAAAGAGAGAACATCCATTTAAGTTAAGAAAACTAAAGAAAACATTTATGTAACAAACATTTGTTTTCTAAAAAAAATAGGGAATGTAAGTTACATGTTATCGAACGTTTTGTAACAAAAAGAACCGAGATGATTTTCTTATAATTTTTTAAAAAAACTTCAGTGTTTATATATATATATAATATATTATGCTAAAAACTGAATTTTTAAATTTTTTTATAAATAAATGCTCTCGGCGCTTTTTTGTAACAAAACATTTGATAACATGTAACTTCCATTCCCTAATTTTTTCTAGAAAAAATGTAAGATCGTGTAAGAAGCACTAGTTTATTAGAGAAACTAGAGAAACATTAGGGACAACACATTTTCCCTAAGCAAAAAATGCATAAAAAAGTGCATTTTTTTTTGAAAAATCGTAGCGTTTTCTATTAGGTATTTTTGGAATACATTCACATGTATATATTGTAATCTTTTAACTATACATATATGTATATACATGTTTAAAATTGAAACATAATTATTAAAAAAACTTCAGTGTTTATATATATAGTGTTTATATATATATATATATATACATATATATATATATACACTATATATATATATATGCTAAAAACTGAATTTTTAAATTTTTTTATAAATAAATCCTCTCGGCGCTTTTTTTGTAACAAAACATTTGATAACATCTAACTTCCATTCCCTAATTTTTTCTAGAAAAAAATGTAAGATCGTGTAAGAAGCACTAGTTTATTTGAGAAACTAGAGAAACATTAGGGACAACACATTTTCCCTAAGCAAAAAATGAATAAAAAAGTGCAATTTTTTTGAAAAATCGGAGCGTTTTCTATTAGGTATTTTTGGAATACATTCACATGTATATATTGTAATCTTTTAACTATACATATATGTATATACATGTTTAAAATTGAAACATAAGTATTATACATTTATGTTTGAGGGTGAGGATTTAGTTTTAGCTTTAGGGTTTAGCATTAGTATTAAAGGTTAGCATTGGTATTTAGGGTTTGTAGTATAGTTTTAGGTTTTAGAATAACGTTTAGCCTTAGGTTTTAGATTTGTTTAACACTATATCCCGTTTAACCGAATAACTTGCATATTTAGATTATATATTTTTTTTGTTAAAAACAATTAACTTACTAGTCTGGGTTAACTGACAACCTAGACGAACCGACATAACGGGTCATTACCCAAATAAATTATAGTCCAAAATAATAAGGTTTTATACACAAAGACTTTGTCCCGCATGATCATGCTTCAAATTTCCCATGATTGACTCCAAGGAGATGGCGGTTTAATGGTGTTTGGTTCTTCACGTGCTTGGGCGTCCGCCCGGTTTACGCCTTTGCTAATGCCTAACATCCAATTCAGTTTAGACCTAATTTTCTTCTTTTAAGGTTTATTTCTAACTCAACAATCCAATCCAATTCGGTCCAGGCCCAATTTTATTCTTTAGAGGTTTATTCCTCTATAGTCCAACTCACATCCAATTTGGTTCAACTTCAAGTACCATTTTTAGGATTCCTTCCCACATTTTTAAGTTCAAAACCGTGAACCGAACTCAGATCCTTTAGTTTTTCAAAACACTCTTTTGGTTTGAAGTTTATTACTAACCAACCCGCTAGGAGACTTTAAGTCCTTTTTAGTTTAAGTCTCCATATATAATTACCGGAAGGATAAACTCTATCAAATGACTCATTATTAAATCCACCTTTGAGGTAGTATGCCCGAACCCATCATCCCAGGAGCGTTTTAGTCAAATTTAATCTATATGCAAACCGGAAACCTTTTATAAGTTTAAATATAAACTAGTGGGCACGTTTTGTTCGTTATTCCATCAAAATTAAGTAGGTCCCTAAGGAATTAAAGATTTCCAGTGACCTATTAATCTAAAAATCATTACCCATAATTTCGCGTCATAGACCTATTCTTGGCTCTAAGGGCCAATTTACTCGAATACTAGTTATACCTCACTTGAAGAGGTCTATTATCCGACCCAACCATCTTTAGTGGGACTGTAAGCCTTACTGAGAGTATGACCCATTACACATACCTGGCGGTGTTAAAGTAGTGACCCGTTATCAATACTTTGCAATTCTTTTTGCTAATTCATGGCAATACAAGCTTGTACATTATGCTTACCTGTAAGTATGGAACTTAACAAGACAGCATTAAATACTAGTTCAAATGGTGATACCATCACCATTTGACCCATACGACCCTTTTGCCATTTTGACCATTCTTGGTTTACCCTTTAGGCAATCTGAAACAAACCCACATATGGTTTACACCATAGGATCTTACTTACATAATTCTTTGTTTAATAACCGACATGTGTTCTAATTACCATTTTACCCTTTTTAACCCGTTATGGTTTACACCATAGGGTCTTACTATATATATAATATATATATAGAAGAGAGAGAGAGAGAGAGAGAGAGATAAAAGCGAGAAAATCCACTTAAGTTAAGAAAACTTTATGTAACAAACCTTTTTTTCTAAAAAATTAGAGAATGTAAGCTATATGTTATCAAATGTTTTGTAACAAAAAGCATCGAGGGATTTTTTTCTATTTTTTTATAAAAATTTAAATTTTTTATAAATAAATCCTCTCGGCGCTTTTTTGTAAAAAAACATTTGATAACATGTAACTTCATTCCCTAATTTTTTTCAGAAAAAAATGTAAGATCTTGTAAGAAGCACTAGTTTATTTGAGAAACTAGAGAAGCATTCGGACAACACATTTTCCCTAAGGAAAAAATGCATAAAAAAGTGTAATTTGTTTTTGAAAAATCACAGCGTTTTCTATTAGGTTTTTTTGGAATACATTCACATGTGTATACTGTAATCTTTTAACTATACATATATGTATATACATGTTTAAAATTGAAACATAAGTATTATACATTTATGTTTGAGGGGAAGGATTTAGTTTTAGCTTTAGGGTTTAGCATTAGTATTAAAGGTTTAGCATTGGAATTTAGGGTTTATAGTATAGTTTTTAGGTTTAGAATAACGTTTAGCCTTAGGTTTTAGATTTATTTAACACTATATCCCGTTTATACCGAATAACTTGCATATTTAGATCATATATTTTTTTTTGTTAAAAACAATTAACTTATTAGCCTGGGTTAACTGACAACTTAGACGAACCGACATAACGGGTCATTACCCAAATAAATTATAGTCCAAAATAATAAGGTTTTATACACAAAGACTTTGTCTCGCATGATCATGCTTCAAATTTCTCATGATTGACTCCAAGGAGATGGCGGTTTAATAGTGTTTGGTTCTTCACGTGCTTGGGCATCCGCCCGGTTCACGCCTTTGCGAATGCCTAACATCCAATTTAGTCCAGACCCAGTTTTCTTCTTTAAATGTTTATTTCTCAAAATCCAATTCACATCCAATTTGGTCCAGACCCAATTTTATTTTTAGAGGTTTATTCCTCTACATCCAACTCACATCCAATTTGGTCCAACTTCAAGTACCATTTTTAGGATTCCTTCCCACATTTATAAGTTCAAAACCGTGAACCGAACTCGGATCCTTTAGCTTCTCAAAACACTCTTTTGGTTTGAAGTTTATTACCTAACCAACCCGCTAGGAGACTTTAGTTCTTTTTAGTTTAAGTCTCCCATATATAATTACCGGAAGGATAAACTCTATAAAAGGACCCATTATTAAATCCACCTTTGAGGTAGTATGCCTGGACCATCATCCAGGAGCGTTTTAGTCAAATTTAATCTATATGAAAACCGGAAACCTTTTATAAGTTTTAATAGAAACTAGCGGGCACATTTGTTTGTTATCCCATCAAAATTAATTAGGTCCCTAAGGAATTAAAGATTTCAAGTGGCCAATTAATCTAAAACTCATTTGACCATAATTTCGCGTCATATACCTATTCTTAGCTCTAAGGGCCAATTTACTCGAATACTAGTTATACCTCACTCGAAGAGGTCTATTATCCGACCCAACCATCTTTAGTGAGACTGTAAGCCTTACTGAGAGTATGATCCATTACACATACCTGGCGGGGTTAAAGTAATGACCCGTTATCAATACTTTGCAATTCTTTTTGCTAATTCATGGCAATGCAAGCCTGTACATTATGCTTACCTGTAAGTATGGAACTTAACAAGACAAAGCATTAAATACTAAGTTCAAATGATGATACTATCCACATTTGACCCATACGACCCGTTTTCCATTTTGACCATTCTTGGTTTACCCTTTAGGCAATCTGAAACAAACCCATATATGGTTTACACCATAGGATCTTACTTAAATAATTCTTTGTTTAATAACTGACATGTGTTCTAGTTACCATTTTACCCTTTTTAACCCGTTATGGTTTACACCATAGGGTCTTATATAATTCTTTGTTTAATCACCGACATGTGATTTAATTTACCAATTTACCTCTTTTGATCCGTAATGGTTTACACCATAGGGTTTTACTTATATAATTCTTTGTTTAATCACCGACATGTGATTTAATTTTTTTCTTTACTTATTTGACCCGTTATTGCTTATGCCATAGGGTCTTCTTTTCACAATTCTCATTTGTTACCAACATTAGTTCGTCATAATTTTATCAATTTGACCCATTTCATGGTTTACACCATGGGGTCTCATCTTAGCATTTTTATTCATCTAACCGCATTCCCTCTTTGATAACCTTGTTGTTAACCAAATACTTCCCATCATTTACATAGTAATTCAATTCTAGGAGGTGTAAGCTTCACTTACCTTGTGTTCGTTCATGCTTTCTCGCGTCTTTGACCCGCTTGACCCATTCCTTTCCAAGCTCCCACCTAGCTTATCAAGAGTCAAACTATCATATAATACTTACAAGATGATTAGATTAGTCATCCAATACCATGACCATCACCCTTATGGATACTTATATCTCTTTATCTTTCCATTCTTTGTTGGTAAGTTTGACTTTTTAAAAGTCAAACTGCCAATTAACATGTACAAATGCGCTAAGAGTTTGATAAAACTCATTTAGGAATGTTATCAGACACTTGGTGGGCATTATTTTAGGCCATCATATTAGTTAAATTTCTCAACCAAAATCATCATATTCTTTTAATTCAACAAGTTCATGCACTTATTAATATTAAGTTAACATGAACTTTCAACTATCATACTCAAATTCATCCTTTTTACCAATTAATCATATGCTCATCTTTCATGTCAAAATCCCCTCTCTCTCTCTAATTTCGACACACACACACTATATGTGTTTTTAATTTTTTCAACTTGTATAAATTCAACTTTTCAAAGTGTTCCATTTCAGTCCTTTTAGTCTTATTAGTTGTTAAGTAAGTTAAAACCTACTTATTTCTACAAATATTAGCTCTCAAAAATTAGGTTAAACGTTTCTAGTTAAATTAAGAAACTAGAGAAGTATTCTGGACCACACATTTTATAAAACAAAAATACAAAAATATTAATAACAATAATAATTATAATAATAAATAAATAATTTAAAAGTGCAAAATGAGTGAAATAATAGAATGTTATATGAAAATTGATTTGGGAAAATGAGTGAAATAAGAGAATGTTATATGAAAATTGAGAACATAATGTTGATACCTAGTTCATGAGTAGGGACTTATGGCGTAGTTGTAATGGTTGTCATGGCTATCGACGTTGTAGGTGGCTTTGGTGGCTTGCAATGTTTTTTGAGAGTACGAATTAACAGGAGAAAGCTGCATATTTTATTTGGGTCATTACAAACCAATATAGTGACGACGTGTTGTCATCATAGGGTCAAGCTAAACGACACGTTTCATCTTTTCATTTTATTCAGAATAAATAAAAATACATATTTTAACCTATGTCGACATGTTCTTCGTATATCCTTAATTATTATTTTTTGAACTTTTCTTATATATTAGTTTAGTATAAAAAAAGTTAATAAAATAATTAATTAATTAACCTTGGCATGTCATCGGAATAGGGTTTTTGAAAGGCGGGTTATTTTAAGCAATCACATCCTAAGATATGGCAACGACATGTCGTCAGTACACTTTATAGTATTCGGTCACTTTAAAAAAAACCTCCGATGTAGTTTGATATGTCGATGACCTTTGTCTTCGCTATAGGCCTCGTCGCCATAGGGTCAAATTATTGTATTGCATATAGAAACCATTACGAATTTTTTATACAAAATAATAAAGAACAATTATGACTTTTTTTATACAAAATGATTAGTGAATATAGTAATATAGTTTCACGAATAGTGTGTTGCGATTATTGCATGAATTTACCAGTAAATATATGAAAATTTGTAGCATTTTCATAAATAGTGTAAATCATAAATAAATAAATAAATATATATATATATATATATATATATATATATATAATATATATATATATATATATATATATATATATATTGACCGGTTAATCAATTTTCGCGTACAAGTTCAAATTTTATCATAATGTGACTGAAAGTTTTAAGAAAAAAGTAGTACTTATCTCAATCCACTAAAAAAGTTATATGCATTTCCGCTTGATTCTAGCATCTTGTAGTATTCCCGCTTATTGAAACTAGCTCAGAAATAATGTGATTAGTAAACAAAACGATCCTCGTGAATGTTTTTAACTTCTACAAGTAGATGACAAAAGGATGAAAGCTTCTTATGCTCACAGGGAAAAGTATACCTTACTAACCTAGTTACAACTTACAAGCATAAGTCACGCTTTTCTTCTGTATGTATGGTGTCATACCTCGCATCCTTCTTCGGCTCAGAAAATGAAATACTTTCTATTGTCAGTTTTTGATGAAAACATTTTTCATGTTGTAAGGCCTATATTTTTCTATCTTATTGCCCATATCTTATAAAAAAAATACATAATTGTAATTCTCAAGATTTTCAATTTCAGTTTCAAAAGACACGTGAAGATCTACCTAACAATTTATTATTTTAACTACATAACTAGCAAGATCTGCTGAAGCGATACGGTGAGGTGAGAAGTTGGTCGGTATCGCGGTTCGTTATGTAGGGAAATTTGGTCCGTACTATTTTCAGTTCGTTACGATATCGGTGTGGTAATTAACAACATTCGGCTTAAAGTCATGATATTCTAAAAGAACTTGTTCTACATTGGAAACCATGAAAACTAAGACCATTACGGTTCCAGTTCTGATAGTAATTATGCCTGTACTGATGTTGGTAATGGTTTGTTCATCTCGATACTATTTTGAATAAAACTCTTTTTTCAACAAAGTTTATAGACGAGCGCTGAGAAAAAAATATTAAACACAATCGCATTTTCAGCTTTATAAAAAAGATAATGAACGCAAGTTATCAGAGGAAAATTAAATCAAATAAAAACTAAATGGTTATATTTCAAAGTATATACCGATACTTGTTCCAATAATACTGATCCCAGTATCAATGTTTTTCGGTCGGTATTAGTTTCGTTCTTTATGGTATCGTTATGACATCAACACTTGATCTAGCTTATGATAAGAAAAAAAAGACTATTTCGAGCATAACCCTATTTTCAATAAAATTTATAAAATCAAACACAACTACATATTTTAGTTTTTTTAAATATAATGAACACAAGTCATCAGAGGAAAACTAGATTTGTAAAAAGATACATTATAGGGGTAAAAGAGTTATAATAAATATTAAAAATATAAAATTTAAATACGTTTAAGAACATCAACGTATATAAAAAACAAAAGAATAGAATTTTTAGTAGAAAAAAATTATTATTAAAATAATTAAATTTACTATTCATAAAATTTGTAAATTAATATATAAAAACAAAAAGAATAGAATTTTTAGTAGAAAAAATTTATTACTAAAATAAGTAAATTTACTATTCATAAAAATTTTAAATTAATATATTAAAATAAAATAAAATGAAATAAATAATTCAATTAAATTTACTATTCATAAAATTGTAAATTAATATAAAAAAACAAAAAGAATAAAATTTTTAGTAGAAAAAATTATTATTAAAGTAATTAAATTTACTATTCATAAAATTTGTAAATTATATATATAAATAAAATATATAAATTGCAATGCATAACTTTTTTCTCGCAATTCTCAGATATTCTTAGTTGTTCTAAAATCAATATAAATAATTTATATTTATATTCATACAATTTGTAAATTAATATATATAAATTGCAATACATAACCTTTTCTCACAATTCTCAGATATCTTAATTATAAAATAAATGCAAATAATTTATCTTTATTAGGATGTAGCAAATTTACTATATACGAATTAGCAAAAAATAGTTGTTTATGTACCATTCAATTTGCTAGAACAATGGGTGTGTGACTAAATTGCATAGACCAACAGGTGATTTCACATGAGATCCACCATATTTTTTTTTGTATTTCTTCAGTGTATCTTATAATAAACTCTATGCACAACTTTGGTTGCATCTGAAATATTTTAGTTTTCTTCCTTTAAAATATTAGCAAATTACGAAATAATTCTTATGATTTAGTTTGAATTTTTATAAATTCTACACATTATAAAATTATTATTATTGTCGGTCTTCACTTTTTATACATACTAATTTTAAAGTACAGGTAATTTAATTTTTAAGATTTCTAACCATGTATATATTTTCAGATGTCATAAAAAGCATATATTATCTTATTACTATTAAAAGTTATACAATTATTAGCTTTTTACAGGCCCTTCACAAAACAAGAATAAAAAAGAGACCCTTGATTAAAAACAATTACATTAATCATAAATGCTTTGATCAGAAAGAAACTTAGGATAAAATAAGCTTATGCTATTTTAGCTTTGGCCAGGTGATAGAGGTTTTTATCATTTGAAGAAAATATTAGGATTTAAATTATGTCAATAAGTATTATTAATAGTTATTGGTGTGGTTTAGGAGTAGGAAAAATGTAATCTTTATCACTAAAAAAAACAAAAAAAAAAGTTGTGGTAAATCGAAAAGAAAGAAAGAAATTCAATACAAGTAATAATTTTAATCTCAGTTCCATTTAATTTATCTCATTAATTAAGCTATCTCCAGTCAAGTAAAATTGACACAAAGTTACTTAAAATTATGCTTCGATCTATACATCAACTTTAAAGAATACCGAATCTAAAATGATTTATCACGTTTACTCAACAAACGGTGTATAGTACGATTTTTTTCTCTCACGAAAATCATATGTTACTATATTATATATCTTAGTTATTTACCTTTTTTATAAAATATATTAGTTATTCTTTTGTTTTTTTAGTGTTTTGTGTAGGCTATTATAACATGGATCTATCAATCTAAAGAAAATATAATTCTTGCTGAAAATTGAAGTATTTTTCTCCTCCTTCTCCTTAATTGATGAAGTTCACAAGAACCCATCAACATCTTCTTCTTCTATCTTAATTGCAATCTCATACATGAAACCATTCAATTCATATCTTTGCCTCTTCCTTAGGGAACTCAATTCTCTCTCTCTCTCTCTACCCTTCTCTCTCTCTCATCAATTCCTATTAGGGTTTCTTACCTCTCAATTTAATCAATTAATCTCATCATGTCTCTAGACCACACCAGACCTCTAAAAATACCCACCAATGATGACTCCTCCGCCGTGGCAGTGATGGCGGCCCAGGCCGGAAACCATCTGCTTTGAAGCCTCCGGAACAAACCCTTAATTGCCCTAGATGTGATTCACCCAACACAAAATTCTGCTACTACAATAACTACAGCCTCACCCAGCCTAGACACTTTTGCAAAACATGTAGAAGGTACTGGACCAAAGGTGGCGCCCTCCGCAATGTCCCAATAGGCGGTGGGTGCCGAAAGAAGAAGCCGAGATCGAGTTCTTCAAGGTTCATCAGTGGTGATTCTTCCTCCAAAGACACATCTTTGGACATTGGAGGCCTGAGTTTATTCACTGGTCTTTCACCACCAGCCATGGACTTTCAACTTGGTGGAATAAACCAATTCCCATCTTCATCAATCAATCCACCAAATTTCATGAATCTTGATTCATTAAGGTTCAGTTTCCCTGTCGTCAAACAAGATCTGCATGGAGGGTTAGCAAGTTTTCAAGAAACTGGACGTGTTAATAATACTAATAATAGTCTTGCATCTTCTATTGAGTCCTTAAGTTCTATCAACCAAGATTTACATTGGAGGCTGCAGCAACAGCGACTAGCGATGTTGTTAGGTGGCCGCGGTGGTGGTGATGGTGGCAGTGGCGGTGGTGGTGGTGGAGGAGAAATTGAGCAGCAAAACCAAAATGTTATTATTGAATCTGAAGCTCAGAAACTACAGCCAATATTTTTTCGAAATTTGGAGATTCCAAAGCCATCACAAACTTCCATGAGCGGTGATATAAGAAAAGAGAGTGTTGGTTTGGAGACTGAGTGGTTTATTGACGGTGGTTTTGAGCCGGTAAATGTGGATCGTGCGGCGGAGATAGGTCCAACAGATGGAAACACCACCGGAAACTATGAAAACGGAAACATTAACAATTGGAATGATGGAATTCAAAGTTGGAATCAATTCAATCAGTACAGTGTACTTCCATAGCTTCTGCTGAAGATTAATGAAACGGAGGGATGATCAGAAATTTATCAGAATTGAAACAAATTGTCTATGTTTTTTTATATTTTGTTTGTTTTTTATATTTTTTTTTTTGTTTTTATATGTTGTGAATTGTGATCGAACAAAAAGCATGACCAAGATAATAGTTCTTGTTTATGTTGCGATCTAGTGTATTTTCCTTTCGTGTTCTTTTAGCTTTAAGCATATAAAATATCTATGTTGCATATGTAATTTGTTATAAAGACTCTATTGACAATATATGTGTAATAAGATTAAGATTTTAATGACTACCCATCCAATTCTTGTAAAAAACGCATTATCTTCAATTCCAAATCATCAATTAGTTAAGGCCATAGTATGAGTTTGAAGAACAAGTTAGTACTTCATAATGTATTTCTTGATTAAATATTTAAAGCTCCTTAGTTCAGATAGCATTTCTGAGTCGAAGCATCTTCATGATAACTTTGATCAAAGTTTATATTCACCTGATGTTCGAAATGAACTTAATCTTTCTGGTTTGCCAAACCATATATTAAGACTAAAGGTCAATACTCCGGTGATTTATTAAGAAATATTGATAAAAAAATAGGTTATGTAATAGAACTCAACTACAGATCGTATCACAAAGAAATCGTGTTATAGAAGCAGAGGTTATATAGCTAGAAGTAATATTGCACTCGAACTTTCACCCCTATATTTAGTTTGACATCTTTAAACAAAAGAATCTATTAAATTTCAAAGAAGATAGACGTTATCTAGGGTTAGTTTGTTTATAAACAACCAGATTTTTTCATATGCTCAGTCGTGTGTGAAATTATCCAGAGTTAACAGTAGAGACAAAGTTAAACTATATGTTATTGATAAAGTTACGAATAAAATATCAGATGTTGTATATAAAAAAGTATTTAGAGATTTGGGAATTTTAATTGTAAATTCATTTTTATGGATTTTTATATGCAACCGGATCGCCAGCTACCTACATCGCTGCGGCCTGAACCACAACGTCCAAAAATGACCTGACAGGTTACCGACCTGGGCCACCACCGACTCGAACCTTCTTGACTTGGGTTTGGGTCGGGATGGTCCATTGGGTCGTAGCGATGCTTGTCGACGGTGACCTGGGTCGAGTCGGAACAATGTATGTTGCTGACGGCCCGGGTCGATTCGGAATGGTGTGGGTTGGTGACGGCGCGACGTGGTTTGTGACGGTTCTATTCATCAGCCTTGGCCAAGTCGATACGAGACGGGTTTCTTCAAAATAGTGTAGTTTAGGTCGCGACGATGTGGGTCGGAGGCGGTCTAAGTCAGGTCGGAATGGTGATGGTCAACGACGGTCTGGGTCGGGGCACAACAGTGTGGGTCTTTGGAAAGCAATTTAAAAGGGAGTTGAGAATCCAATTTCTTTGACAAATTCCAATCCCTTAAAAAAATTTCCATGAACCAAAAGCACCTTTAGAATAAAAACTTTTAGGCATAAAATATTTTACCAAAAACTTAGATAATGACATAAAACATATATAAAATATATATAAAATTAATTCTTATCTATGTTTCGAATGGGTTTTCCTAACGTTTCCAAATGGTTGTTTTACAAGTTTTTTAAATTGTCCGGTTTTTTCAAACCACCCGATACTCATCTTTAGATACGCCTTCGTGATGTGTTGTTTTTATCTACGTTTAAACTGATTCACTATGATGCGTAACCACTGTGTTTCTCTTTATATATGTTTTGATGTAGATTCTATTCAAATAACTTAGCTCACCCGACATATTTAGGGGATGCATGTAGATTTGTTTTTTTATATTAATAAAATTAATAAATATTACTAAAAGTTTTACTTTTAGTTTTATTTATTACACCGTAAAGACAAAAATATATGATAAATCAGCATGTATTGCATGTAAGCTAGAAACGCATTTTAACATACATAATAACTAATATAATAATTTAAAAATATTAGACTTTAATAATTGTAACTATTCGTCATTAATCGCCAACAATAAAAAATGACCATTGACAGTTCTTAACTATTAACATATTGGCCTTAATTGACCCTAACTAACAGAATCCTGACGCCGTTATTCTCCGGTCGCCAAAAAAAGTTGTTAGCCGAAAAACTCAACATTTTCGGCCCAAACCTCTTTGTAACGTTATTATAGATCTTTATGAACTTTTTTTAGTAAAAACTCCAATTATTGAAGTCGAAGGAAAACTCTTTTTGGCAGGAAAATCCCTTTTGCTGGAAAAATTCTTTTTGGCCTTAAAACTCAACTTTTTTGCCAGAAAGCTGAACACTTTCGTCCCAAACCTCTTTGTAACCTTAGATCGGACCTTTATAAAACTTTTTTCTGGCTAAAACGGTTTTTCAGAGACTAACAACATTAGAGTTCTGATACTTGGGTTCATTTGTGGCCAATATGTCAATAGTTGAGAAGTTGGGACTGTTGACGGCCAAAAGCGAGTAATTGAATTATTAAAATCCAATAATCCAATAATTTACAAGTTTTAGTGATTATAAGATTATATAAACTAACAAACATAATAACTTATATAATAATTTAAAAGTTGTTAAAAAATATTATTTCATGCCTTTTTGAGCTGTTCAAAAAATATATCTAAGTCTTCTGTTTTCGTTCCATTAATTCTAACAAGTAAAAATATTTAATTTAATTTTAGAAATATTAGTTTTTATTTATTTTTTTATGACTAATGGTATACAACTTTTAATCACTATTAAATTATCAACTTGCTTTAGGAATTATTAAAATTACTTATGAAAATCGGTAATTTATTTAATTGAAGGCAGCGTATCTTTGAATTTGTTTCATGTATAGCGTACGTCTAAATCTGGAAACTGTGCTGTTCAGCTTTTTTAATTAATAGTTTTATGTAACATAACAATATCCAGGCATCTTCTTTCCTTTTGCTTCCGCTAGACCTGTCATTTTGCTCCATCAACCCATACTATTATTAAATTTTTGTATCACTGGGTTTTTTAATTCTTGATTTATATAATATGTAATAAGTTTGAAATCCATACAGTTAAATATTTCTTACATCTACTATCTCCGTTTGAATATAATAATCCCACTTCACACGATCAGCTATGTCTCGTAAATTATAGGACATTCAATAAACGTTTGACAATAAATCTAGGACATTCTACAGGATCAGCTATGTCTCCTAAAGTAATCCGGTGTAGGTAAGATTTCATTGACAAATCAACGATTAATAATATTACTAACAGATCACCGACTGATCCATCAATGGATATTACGAATTATCATTCATGACTCGTTAGTCGTCATTTGTGGGTGGACCACATAATGTTCACTAACGAACGTTTATCACCGACTTATTTTCTCTCTAATTCGTCAGTAGTTGTTGCATTTGATAAAACTTAAATAAAAAAATGTATACGGTTTCTTGTAAATTAAGAAATTATAAAATCTATTTTTATAAATTAGGCTGGGGTGGGAGTCTGTACTGATGCTTGGTGTCAACTTATGGCTCCTAAAATCATTGGCTTACAATGGCGAAGTTTGAGATCTCTGATGGGGTCGAAAAACGTATATATCCAAAAATTTCTATAGAACCGGGGAGTCGATAACGTATATACCCAAAAATTTCTATACGAAAGCAACATATATAACACTATCGAGCAAAAAGTTCGGAGGATCGGGCACCCCCTCTCCCCCGACCCCTTCTAAGCTACGCCACTAGGCATATGCCGCCTATGTTTCACCAAACCAGCAGAGAATTAGCTTATTAATAAAATGTTGTAAATCAAACACTTCTATTTTAGATAAACAATGGTAGTCGCAACATCAACCATCTGTCTAAAGTTCCTAACATTTGCTCAACAGTGGCATCCCACATTTATAGTATCTAGTTATCCAAACTAACTGCCATTCAAGCAATTTTCGGAGTAGCGTATGCTCCACACATGTTACAAACATAACATATAAATCAAAATAAAACCAAAGTGCAATATATTATAAATATTGAGTAATATGAATTTCACATTTGCTTCTTCAGTTGATTCTATTGTATGTTAAAAGTACACACATTGTAAACACAAACCCAACCCTTTAACATTTCTTTAATAAATCATTATATACAATGTACATATTTTTAACATTCTTTAATATAAACTAGAACGAAGCTCCGGGCGTCATGACGGATGGCGTCACAACATGGTAAAAGGTCAAATCGAAATGGCAAAAATACGAAATATACCTTTGATTAATATAGTACAAAAATTACAATCAACAACTTAAGTTTATTATAAATAAAAATCTCTTCTTCTTTCTTAACGTCATGAATGCCTACTAAATGCGTTAAGTGCATCTAGGGAGACCTGCAACTCCGTATGTTTCTTCCTAATGTTAGCCACCCTTTCAGTCAATTCAATTAGCTTCTTAATCATACGCCGATTTGACACCACAACATCCTCCAACACCTTCCTAAGACGCTCAAAAACCTATTGATTATCCTCTTAAGTAGACATCCTAATACGTACAAAACTCAAATAAATAGGATAATAATGCAATCAATAACCAAAAGTAAAGTAAGCTTATGATTATTATCAAGTAAATAGGCTTATAAATATTGCTGCAATTGGAAGCTTATTTCAAGTTGCGTTAGCCACAACCATTGTCACATCTCATTCATCATCGCCATTCAACTTGAAAATCTGAATTCAAATAACAATCAATAAAACATCAAAGCAAATATTGTTGGTGAGGCTCAGAAAATTTGGCCGCAGCCAATTGCCTTTTGAAGGTCATCTTAGTTGCCTTATTGAAAAACATCACTATCACCTACACAACTTAAAACGCAGCTCAAGAGTACAACATAACCATGCATAAATAAAGTAGACAACATAACGGGTGAGGCAGTGGGACAGATGTAAGGCCTTGCGCAAATGAGGGTTTCACCTTTTAACACCCGGTACAAGTTCAACAAAAACATAAGCAAATACAACACTGTAATGCATAAAACACCAATAAAGCAAAGAGTATAACAAACAACGTTAAAACCACTTACAAATTAAGTGGTAGTTTATAAGAGTATACCATAGGCTCACAATAAGTAACACGTTAATCATAACTTGATTCATATTGCAAAACATATCATTCCAAGGGTTACAACTCAGATTCTGACATGGCCGCAACAAAACTCACCCCGCCTTATGACAAAACGCCATAACAGTTGCAATAGACGTGTTGTATGTAACCGAAGGATCAACAATCATGCAGCTATCTCAGATGAAGCATTGCAAATCTTCATAAAGAGCCGAAACATCAATCACCAACCCACAAATACCAAATCCCATCAGCCATACCATTTAAAAAAACACACATCAACACATGCCAAATGGTCTTCAAATGAGAGTATCCTTATCATCATCAAGGCGAGGAACCCAAAATATAAAGTTGAATCATTTGAAAGCTGTTAAAAATATCCAAAAAACCTAAACATCCACAACCACCAAAAATGTTTTACCAAACCATCTTGATGAACACAAGCATCATAAAACACAACTTCAAATAAAAAAATCACAACAATACCAAAAATGCTACATGTAGATCGGTTCTCTGATAAGAAAAGACTCAACGTCATCGAAACAAACAAACCCACAAAAGGATATGGAACATGTAAGAGGAATTAAATCTGACATCATATCAACCGAAATCCAAGAGTAAAGCTTAAAAATATCCATCCATTGAAGTAAATTCGGCAGGAGACTACGAAAGTAAACCCCACAACCTTGGACGCATACAAAAAAAAGGAAACTAAACCTGAAAACTCTAAAAGGTAAACCGAATACATCTTACATTACCTGATGGAGAGGATCGTCGAACCGGCAATACGAAGTGGTAGAGCTACGACGGAAAGGGTGGACGGAAAAGCTTAGGTGAGGCGGGGCTTTTTAAACCCAACAAATATACAACAAAACAATTGACAAGCACAAGAACCAAATGCATAAAACACCCATTTAGCCAACAGTACAACAACGAATTGCTAAAACTTCATGTTAGGGGTGGTGTTTTGGATTATTTACACCTAGCACCAGATGAAACATGGCAAAGCAAAAGGTTGTGTACAAAACCTAAACCTTAGAGTACAACACCTGAATGCCTAAAACTCCACTAAAGCAAACCGTATAACACATCAATGTATATATATATATATATATATAAATATGTACACATTTTACTTCAAAATAATGATGATTTAGTACCTTTATTTGTTAAGTTGTTTATTTATTTTTATACAAATTAATAACATTAGTTTCTAAATTACGGAAAGGGTGTCTGAATAATCGTTCCTTTTGATTTGTCAAGTTTTCAACATTTTTTTTCAACATGCTAATTTTAAAGGTTGTACTAATCTTAAATATAAGCAATTCAATTTTCGAGATTTCTAATTTATGTTATATTCAGATGGTTCTTATGGTTTATCAAAATTACGTATATAATTATAGGTTCGTCATCATGTACGGATTCTAATTCTAGTATTATTTTAATCACATTCTATATCTTTAGTGATCTTTCACTTTGTATTGATTTTCTATTTATTATGTACGATATTCAATGCTTGTATTTGCTTAAGAATAACTTTCACTAACCCTATATTATAATTCATAGATATTTCTCCAATCATATTTGATTTTAAAATTAATCATTCTTTTTAGCTAGCTTGGCTACGGAAATTTTTATTAGAATTGATTAGTTTTCTTAAGATGACTTGGATAACCTTAATGTCGTTAAAAAAATCCTTGGTTAATGCCCATTTGAAGTGTACATTGGACAAGACTCATGAATTCTGTTTTAAATTTAAAATAATATATAGCTTTTTAATATTTTATTATGTCAATATATTGTTTTTAATATTTATTTTTAATTTTTAATATATTTTTATTTTTTTCCTAACTATATATAGTTTATGAATGAACATGAATAATAATTTTAAATTTAAAATAATATATAGCTTTTTAATATTTTATTATGTCAATATATTATTTTTAATATTTACTTTTAACTTTTAACATATTTTTATTTTTTTCCAAACTATGTATAGTTTAGCTTCAATTTTCGTTGAAGTTTACTATACTTTGCTTGATCAATTTATGCACGGACCATGTATTAACCATCATCATTCTATCCACCAAAACTTTACTTTTTTATTTCGAGCAATTATTGTCGATGTTTTAAAATGTAGATCGAAAATATAAGCATATATAATTCGTGTTTGTATTTTTATTATTTTGAAAATAAGAATTGTATGTTTTTATAAAGTATGAATATGTATGCTATTAGATGTAATCTTACCCATTGTTCATAACGAATTTATCAATAAAATTTATGAATCCTAAGGCCCTTTCTAGAGAGTAGGTAGTTATCCAAAAAAGTGAGAACTCAAAAGGACTATCAAAAGCATAACAAGTCGAATCAATAAATCAGGAAAGTATAAAGCTTCAATTTTTAGCTTTTTAGGAGCTTAATTGGATACTTTTAAAAGGCCTACATTCCATACACATTTAATGTTACACCAAAAATAGATTAAATAATAGTTATTTAAACATCTTCATTTATACAATAAATAGGTTAGTTTGCGTTGAGATGTATTCAATAATGATTTTTTTTATAAATCCCTAGGGAACAAATACAAATGCTAATATCTTCTTTCTAAATTCAAACAAATGGAGAGCAAATTTAATTATATATATACACACACATGTGGGGTGGGAGCATGAGAAAACCCGAGAAAACTATATTTAATCATTACTAAGCTCGAAATCATAATCTCTAAACCTTAAGATATAAACCATAAACCCAAAAAAAAGTATACCCTAAAAGCTAAATGCTAAAGCTAAACCATAAAAGCTAATATTTAAACTCTAAAAATTAAACCCTATGCCCTAAAAACTAAACTTCATGAAAAATTCAACGCAAATATCAATCGTTTGATAGAGTTTTCTCATCACCCTCTCCTACAAATATAGTGTATGGTTATTTTACGAAAGCTAAAAACCTAGAAAGTGTAGAAGAAATCTCAACCACAAGATTTTCGTGATTTTTGGAGAAGATTGATGTGGTAACGTTTTTGTAAATATAAACTATGAGAAGGTGCAAAATGGAAAGATTCAGGCAAAAATGTGCACATATAATCACATGAGATTTTCCTCATCAATTTAGTCATAATTCTTTTATATTTTGATTATTTTTAGTACATCATAAAATTGAGCATTTTCTAATATTTTGCTATTTCTATACTTTTTAATAAAAAACGACATAAACTGTGGTTCATAAAAGTGGGTTTTATGACATTTTTATAATATGTGATTTTGGTGTAATTTCTTTGTATATAGTGTTTCTATTATGTTTTTTTTAATTATGCATTTCTATGGTATTTTTCAAACTATGCAATTCTATGGTGTTTTTATGACTTGTTTTTAAACTTTGCAATTATATGGTGTTTTGGCCCAATTTCTCCATACATAATGTGACGATTTTTGGGAAGCGTTCATTTGTATGACCTTTTTTGAAACTATGCAATTCTATGTTGTTTTTATGATGTTTTTTAAACTGTGCAATTTTATGACATCTTTTTGAAACTCTGTAAATCTATGAAGTTTTTTTAAAATGGTGCAACTTTTTATGGTTTTTTCGTAAGTAGCAATGGAGGATTGTTTAATTTCATGGTGTTATAACTTGGTATTTTTATAAAGTCTTTTTTTAGTGTTTACTCATATTTAACAATACCATAAACTACTAACATAAGAATACTCTATTATGGTGTTTCTATAATGTTTTATGACATTTTTATCATGCTTTTACTAATCATTTGCAAAAACACCATAAAATAATCACATAAAAATACCTAGTTATGGAGTTTTTATGACATTTTCAACATGTGTAAGTTTTCTATTGACACATGTGTAAAAAATATTACAAGTGATATTGAGAGAAGAAATAAATTATATAAAGAGTAAAAAAAATAAAAAATAATGTTGTATTGTAATTATAAATGAGGGTTGTATTAAAAAATTATTTTTATTATTTCTCATTGTTCTCGTAATATTTAACGTTCTCAATATAACCCTTACATACATACACACACACATATATATAAGAGAATGTTTCAATGCAGAACCCTAAATATTGCTAGAACACACAAAACAATATAAATCGCCCACTTCCCAATCCGAAAACCTAAAAAGCAAATGAAAATGTTACAGATGTAAAATTTATTTTTTCTCATACTAGAATTCAAAACAAAATATAAAAAAATATCAGTTTACATATAACCTACAATATGTAGGTTATGTGTAAATTAAATTACTTACATGTATGTAAGCTATGTGTAGGAAAAATATATGGGTTTTTATGTATATATAATACATATATGAATGTAACAAACATAAAATTTGAAAACTATGAACTATAAATCTCAAAAATAAGTTATTTAGAGTTTTTCTTTTTATTCTCGCAATAACTAGTGTCCTGTAATGAACCTCATCATATATATATATAGCGGAGAGTTCAAATGAGAAGACAAATTGTGTAAGAGTAAAAAGAATAACTTTTAAACCAATAGAAATTCTCCATTTACTTCATTTAATGTGTGAAATTTAATATTATGTAAAAGGGCATATATGTAAATCTATAATCGTCATTAATTAGCTAATTAATTAAACTTATAACTCATTTTTTAATATACTTTTTTAAGATAAAATAATTTATGGAGAAGAACAATTTTCGACATGTGTAAGATAAATTTTAGTATGTGTAGGATAAATTCTGAAATGTGTAGGGTATTTTTACATGTGTGTAGTATAAATTCCGATAAGTATAAGAGATATGTACGATAAATTTTGAAATGTGTAGGATATAATATTTTTGTTTTATTAATGAGAGATAACATAATTAATTAGAGGAGTTATAAATTATTTAATGTTTTACCATTATGTCCTTTCTTCTTTTTCTTCTCACATTAAATTTCTTCTCAAATGAACTTTCTCATATATATATATATAATATGTATATATATATATATATGTATATATATATATGATAGGGTTCTAGAGTGAACACTAGGTTGAAAGTGAACTGTGTGAACTAATTTGAGCCATTGGAGTATATCATCTAGAGATTTTTAAACAATGGCAAGATTGTAATTATACTGTTATAACTTCCCTTTAAATTAATTGACAGAAGGGTATTTGCGTCTTTTGTAAATTGCATTTATTAAACAATATAATAAAAATCCTTAAAATCTTGCTAGTTTCCGTATATACAAGATACACAGTTGTTAGTGTATACATGTGTACAGTCTCGATAGTATTAGTTTATACAAGATACACAGATGTTAGTTTATACACATGTGTACAGTCTCGCTAACTATTAATTTATATAAGATACACAACTGTTAGTTTATACACATATGTACTTGAATAGGACACATGTATATAAATCTGGTTTATACCGACCTGTTGGAACAAGATGTAATTATACACAAGTGTATAAGTCTTGTATATACTGACCTGTATACACATGTGCAAAAAAAAATATAATTTAATTAGGTTCAATATTTAATTTTATAAAGAATATAAGAGTTTAGTTAAAAATATACATTAGCCTTTTAATCTCTTATAATTAAAATAATAGAGAAATAATTGAAAATGAGAGAGAGAGAGTTAAAGAGATGAGAAAATTAAGGGATTTTAATTAAAAGTACTTGACTAATATCAATTTTACCCTTTTAATCAAAAATTGATTAAATGCCAAGATTAGTTCACTCAGTTCACTATTAAGATGTTGTTCACAAATGATCCTAATCCTATATATATATATATATATATTATATATATATATGTGTGTGTGTGTGTGTGTGTGTGTGTGTATGAGAAGGTTTAAATGAGAACGCTAAATATTACGAGAACCGTCATAACGAATGAAAAAACCATGAGAACTTGGTCAAAAATAGTTCAAATTCAAAATTTCTTTTTATACTTACCATTATTATTCGAATACAATGTTAGAAATTAAATTTACCCATTTAAATTTACATGAATTCGTTAATAAAGAAAATTT
This sequence comes from Scalesia atractyloides, assembly GCA_947069175.1. Lineage (NCBI taxonomy): Eukaryota > Viridiplantae > Streptophyta > Magnoliopsida > Asterales > Asteraceae > Scalesia > Scalesia atractyloides. The sequence continues at coordinate 38,886,500 of CAMTDV010000023.1, read as the reverse complement.
ACACATGTGTAAATCTAATAAGAGTGATTTTGAGATGATAAATTAATACAACGAGCTTTGTATTTAAAAAAAATTGTTTTAATTGGTTTTTTTATTTATTCTCACGGTTCTCGTAATATTTTACGTTTTCAAGATAACCCTCTACATATTTTATTTCTCAAGATAATTATATATATATATATATATAGGTTAGGTCTATTTGTGAAGAACCCCCTTGATAGTGAACTATGTGAACTAATCCTAGCCCTTGATTATCAATACACCAGTGTAAATCAATTGCCATGATTTGATCAGGATTTGACGATAAAATACACTAGTGTATTTTATGATTTGATGATGTAAATCAGTAGCCAAGAATTGTTCACTCAGTTCATAAATACACTAGTGTTCACTTTAGAACCACGTCCTATTATATATATATATATAGTTAGTTAGTTAGTGGTAGGTTGGATGAGTGACACTAAAAAAATGGGAACCCGACTCAAACGAACTACAATTAATAATAGGTTTTAGCTTTTTTATTGGTGGGAAGGGGATGAGGAATCCACGGGTAAACTTTTATTAATATCCAAATAAAAGATTACAAACAAAGTGCATTCAAACCTATAATATATAGGGTTTTAGCCTTTAGGGTTATAGGTTAGATTTTACGATTAGCTTATGTTCTAGTCATAAGGTTTAGGTTTAGGTTTTACGGTTTAGGATTTAGGGGTTAGAGTTTCTAGTTAGGGTTCGACGAGTCCGTTCCAATGACGCTGAAATGAGTCTCATAGGAGTTTGTTTGAGTCAGTTTCCCTCGGTTTCCCACTTTTAAGTTTATGATTTAGATTTTAGGTATTTTTAGGGGTGAGGAGGTTTATGATTTTTCATAATGGTACACATGTGTAATACTAATTTTTTTCCTTTTTTATTTTAAAAATGTAGATTCACAGTCAAAATATGTTAAAAAATTTGATGTGTTTTTTAAATTTTTTTATAGTTTTTTAGTTTTCTTATGATCTATCCCCTATATATATACAAACACATACATATATAGCGTTACGTTTATTGAAGAATAAAAAAAAACATGAAAATAGGGAACTATCGATAAATCATGTAAAAAAACTTATAAAAACTATTTTTACCTATTCATTTTCTAACCTTTAACATATAAATACATAGACCAAAGATCAAATACAAATACGCTTATGGTATAAAACGTACGAATGGCGTGGAAAAGTAAAAAAACACGGTGACATTTTCGTAATTATTTTACTCGTAAGGTAATTATCAAATTTACTTTACAAATAATCTTGTAGGGTGATGTTGATTTTGTCGGGTAATTTTGTAGAGTATCATAATTACTTTACCGATAATCTTGTAGGGTAATTTTGTAGAGTATCATAATTACTGTACAAATAATCTTGTAAGGTAATTGGATCTTGTAGGGTAATATTGATAATCACCCCTACGAGTAAAATAAGTATGAAAATGTCAATGCTTTTTTTTTTTACTTTTCCATGTTATTCATACGTTTTGTACGATAGGTCTATTTGTACAAGATCTTTACTCTAAACACATACAGAAGATTTTTTAATAAAAAATAAATAGATGTTAAAAAGAATCTGTGAAAAACAAGTAAAAACTTTTTTTTACAAAATCAGTTTTTATTAAATAGTATCTACATGTGTTTATATTTAAAAGCTCCAAAAATGTTATATAAAGTTAATGATTTTTTTCTATATAAAGTTGAATTTCTTTTACATATATAAACTAATTTTGTCCACATTTCTGAATTATATATATATAGAGAGAGAGCGAGAGAGAGAGAGATAGGTGATAGAAAGAAACACATGACCTAAAAACTAAAAAAAAACCTTATTTAATCAACTTTTTTTTTCTAAAAAATTAGGAAATGTAAGTTGCATGTTAACGAATGTTTTGAGCAAAAAAAAGTGGCGAGTGGTTTTTTTATAAAAAAATGAAAATTTAGTTTTTTAGCATACATGTTTGATATGTACATATATGTACCAATGTGTATAAATTATTGTAGATATATGTATATAAAGGAAGATTGTGGTTCTAAATATATGTGTTCGTCTAGTAAACATATGTGTAAATTACATGTTTAAAGTTGAAAAATAAGTATCGTATATATATGTTACATATTATATAGGTAATATAGATAAAAATTAACAATATACATCTATGTATATATTAAAAAAAATCTTAAAAACGTGCGACTAGAGAAAAAAATTCTTTTTTTTGCTTGAAGAAAATGTATGATTTAAAAAAATTTAAAATTTCTTAATTGGTATTGTTTCTCTTAAGGCTCCTAAGATATATATATATATATATATATAATTTTTAATCCAGACACATACTTCTAATAAGATCATGAGGCTAGTGAAAGTGCAATCGGGTAATGATTAAAATTGTCTGATTCCCTCAAAACAGGGTTTCTTTATTCACTCGAACTAGCTCGGGTAATGATTAAAATTGTCTGATTCCCTCAAAACAGGGTTTCTTTATTCACTCGAACTAGCTCGTTTTCTGTGGTGGGGTGGAGGTGCATGACTAACGTGATGCTTGGGTGACTCACCAAACGACACCGTATGTATGATTATGGGCTGGTTAACTGTCAACTTTCACAACATGCAAGAACTTCATGACTTTCTATCATGCGTTGTTTAACTGTCAATTTTCACAACATGCACGATTTTCATGACTTTCTATATCTTTCGTGTCTCTCTAATCATCTCTTACGTACCGACTTATTGTTCAATCATTACGAAATATATTTTATAATCATATTATTTAAAGGAGATGCTGTAATAGCGGTTAGTGTTTACTTAACAACTACATAGCGATTAATTATGTAAACAAATTACCTTATTTTACTGTTTTACTCTTTGTTTAATGATTAGAGTGTCTACCATACAAAAGCAGCAGTGAAACGTGATAATCGTTTAGATAATTATGTGTATTGTTTATCATATAATGGAAGAGTGAAAGTACATAACGGCATGTCTCACAATTAGACTAGCTAACTATTATAATATTTTAATATAGAATTGATTATATTTCAAAGGCGCCTCTAAACATATATAAGTTTTTACAAGCATATTTTGGTTAATTATATAGAACAGGAGATCTAATACAAAGTCTAAATAAATTATATTTAAATATAATGTTTAGGATCAAATATAAAGACTTCTAAAAATAAGAAGTTGTACACGGGTATCAAACGGACTCTGGTTGACCTCATTTAAGCTGCATTAGAACCGTCTTGTCGAACTCTACAATGTGAAATTTTAGATTTTCACTTTTAGATTTACAGGTTGTAGATTTTAGAATTTTTATATATAATCATTGTGTCTTTTATTAATAATTGTCTTTTCTATATTTGCGTCACTATGTCTTTTTCACGACTAATTGGTGTCTTTTTTTCTCGACATTGTGTTTGTGTTATATTTTTCGGTATTATGTTATATTTTGCTAAACATTGTGTTACTTGTATGATCTATCGTGTCTTTGTACACTTCTTATTTTTAAAAGTATATATAGAATACCTTTTAACTCTTTTATATAAAATTGATTGTATTCCAAAGGAGTCTCTAAAGATGTATAAGTTTTCTACAACCATATTTTGGTTAATTATATAGAACTGGAGATCCATTACAAACTCCAAAAAAACTTAGAAAATAGTTCCCGCTATTTAAAGACTTACGCAATAAATAAATAAAAAATTATATGACTAGCTAATCGAATATTTAAACTTCATTTTTACGTATTTAATAACAACCGTAAATGTTGTTTTTCAAGATAGTTTTTATGCTTAAATAGTGGTAAGAAAATTCCTAAAAGCAGACTGCATATCCACTGCACATACATTATTTAAAATTTGCTATTTAAATTTTTTTTTGAGATAAAAATCAAAACGAATTATTCCCAAACAAGTTTCCATCGGTTTTCTTATAAAGTAAGTTTTATGCCACCTCAGTTTGTATATGTCTGTACGTATAGATTGATGTAATGATTGGATGCTAATAAGAAGAAACTAAAATGGATAACTTTTTATCTATTTTTAGTAAACGGAACTTATACTTATCATAATATTCGAACCGGCAATCAGCCTTTTGTGATATGACGGTTTCTCATTTTGTTTGGTTTCATCATTAGTACTTGCATCATCATCATCATCATCATCATCACAATCATCATCACTCTCATAATCACATGTTCTTCTCCTCCACCGATGAAACAACTCCTCCACCGATGAAACAAGAAAAATAAATACAGAAACCAAAAATCATTAAATAATATCTTGAATAAAGCCCAGTTTAACCAGCTTGAGCTCGTTTAAAAAATACGAATTTCTATTTATATAAAAGTAATAATATTGATGAGTATGATATAACATATAATTATGTAATTAAGTATTATTTTATGTATATGATTATAGTAAAACTAACTACTAATTTATTTTTATGTTAATACATATAACTAAATTAATAAATATATAATAACTAATTTACAAAAACGAGTCGAGCTCAATTTGATCTTCAACATTTCTAATTATTTACGAGGTTAAACTCGAGTTTTAGATATGAAGATTGTAAAGATTCGGGTTTAATTATTTTCGAATAAAATGAATCGAATCTCAGCTTATCAAGCAAAACTCAGGCTCAGTATAATATACTGTTGTTTATATGACCCTTGGCAGTATTTACTACTAAACAAGTTTAATAGCATGCTTAAGTGTTGAGGTAATGTTATACCTAAATTAGTCTTTAACGTATGTAACTAGTGTTCTTCTTTTTTCTGAAATAAAATATATAATATTTCAAAGAAATAATTAAAGAAAAATCTATTAACTGGTATAGTTTGCTTTGATTCAGTGCCGTAAATCATGAACCAGTTAACCCAGTGAGGCAATTTCCAAACATCCAAATTTCTTCAAACAAGCAAGAAGTTGATGTAATCGTCAATTGTGTGTCACAAGCGTCTCTATTTTAATAATTTTATCTTTAAATTATTTTCAAGTCTTAAAATGTTATTTAATTTCAATTAGTATTAAGCCCTCCGTGTTGCGAAGGAGGGAGTCACACTACATAAAAATTGAAAACGCAAAGGTAAACACGAAATATACAGTTTATTGCATAATAATATTAATATAATACAAAAGTTAGAACCAACATTTGAAGTTTATTACACAAAACCTATTCTATTTTTTTTAACGTCACGAATGTCTACATAACGTCCGCTAAGTGTGTCTAAGGGCACCTGCAACTCCGCCTGTTTCTTCCTAACGCTAGCCACCCTTTCGGTCAATTCATTTAGCTTCTCGGTGATACGACAATATGACACTACAACATCTTCCAACACCTTTTGAAGACATTCAAAAACTTGTTGCTCCTCTTCCAAAGTCAACACCTGAAACGTACAAAATTCAATTAAACTGGATAATAAGTCAATCAATAAATAAAACTAACGAAACTCAATGCATGATAATTTAGTAGATAGGTTCAAAAATATTGGTGCGCCTGGAAGCTTCTTTCAAGCCACCTTACTCACCACAACCATTGTCACATATTATTCATCAACGCCCTTTAGCTTGCAAATCTGAATTCAAATAAGAAACAGCAAAACAAAATCTGAATTCAAATAAGAAACGGCAAAACAACAAAGCAAATGTCATTAGTAAGGCTCAGAAAACTTGGCTGCAACCGGTTGCCTCTTCAAGGCCTTGTCAGTTTCCTAGCCGAAGAACAACATCATCACCTACACAACCTAAAACACAGGTCAACAACAGTAATCACCAAAAAGCAAGCTACTGATCGACAAAAAGAAAGCAACACAACTGATCGGTGTACTCCTGTATACCCAACCAATATATAACAAAATAATACCCAAGTCCAATACCATTAAACTCAAAAGAACCAAACACTGTCACGCACAACACCCCAATGCATAAACAACTTACAAATCAACACTATAGAAGTGGCCACATTTTATAACTTGAAACCCAACAAATGTATAACAAACAATAACCATGTATAACACCCTAACGCAGAAAACAATCATAAAGCCAAGAGTAAAACATAACCATGCATTATGTTTTATCTATTTTTCACACCAAACATATAATAATGCCACTAATTTAATACTCCAGACATATTGGAACAATTTTAGTGTTATATAGTGTACCGGATGATCACCAATGTTCATTTCAGACTTTTTAATCGTCAAGCGATAAAGCTATTTCTAACAGTTATCAAATGCAATTCCATACATTAACCCGGGCCTTGCTAGACTTTGTGGACTCAATTAATCATCAATTAAGTCTAGTGTACATAATTAACGAAAAAAATGTTTAATTAGATGTACGGATAATGTCTCGGATTTACGAATTATCACAATGTTCCTGAAACTAGAAAGAATCTTTCATCCGTCTAGAAAGTTTTCTTAGAAAACAATGTTTCTTTGAATTTCATTCTTCTTCTTTTTTGTGAAAGACGAGTCTACATGCACTACCTTTCTCATGAGACCCAGTGAGCACGGTCTTTACATTCTTCGTCTTCCACATCTCTACGCTTTTAATGAACTTGGTTTCTTTGCTATGCGAGCATCTTCTACCATTTGGCACAAGAGGCTTGATCATCCACATCAAGTGTTGTTCAATTTATGCTTTCTAGTTCACTTCTTGTTTCTACAAAATCAAATTACATTTCTTGTATTACTTTCCTTTGGACAAATCTACTAAGCTACATTTGTGTAATTCCAATTTCTATGGTTCATATTACTTTAATTTACTATATTGTGATGTTGGGGGCCTTGCTTCTCCTATCATCTGATGGCCATCGATAATTTATTACTTGTGTTGATCACTTCTTTTTTTAGATGTGTATCTTTCCGTTAACACAAAAGTCTGGTGTTCACATTTTTTTCAACAAACTTTGTCCTCATAATTGAACGACAATTCAACGCCTAAATTAAACAAGTGCAAATCAATAGGTGTGGTGGATTTTGGCCTTTGGCCAACTTCTTTACATCTCTTTGAATCATCCATTGATTATCATGTCCACAGACAAATGAGCAAAACAACTTTTTCGAACACCACCATCCACTTTTCATTGAAATTGGCTTACACTTTTCTAACAATATTCTAGGAATATTGGATTTTAATAATCCCAACTATTCGTCGTTGGCCGCCAACAGTTCCAACTTCAAAAATAACCACTAGCAATCCCAACTATTGACATATTGGCCACCAATGGACCCTGACTAACAGAACCTTAACGCCATTAGTCTACGATCGCCAGAAAACCATTTTTGGCCAGAAAAAGGTTTCTAAATATCCGATCTAAGGTTACAAATAGGTTTGGGACGAAGATGTTGTGTTTTTCCGGCCAAAAAGTTGAGTTTTCTGGTCAAAAAAAAGTTTTTCGGTTAAAAAATGAGTTTTCCGACGACTTCAATAGTTGGGGTTTTACTGGAAAATGTTCCTAAAGGTCCGTAAAAGGTTAAAAAGAAGTTTGAGACGAAACTGTTGAGTTTTTCGGCCTAAAACGTTTTTTACGGTGACCGACCGGAGACTAACGGCGTTAGTTCTGTTAGTCAAGGTCCATTTGAAGAAACACTGGCTGAATAAAAAGAGTATCCAGAGATATCTGGATTATGGCTCAGCGTCTCTACATAAAAGGTTGTCTCTCGTTTGTTTGTCGGAATGATCTTGCTTCAAGCTCACTGCAAAACTAGAAACGTCGTTAGCCTTGTCACGGGAGAAAAGGGAAGGGTTTTCTCAGTGACCACACTCCGGCGTGAGAATAAGTATCGGAGATTGCAAATTAATAAGCAAGTAATTAGTGAGTGAGCTCAAAACAGTGTGTGTTACCTTGTGGTGTGATCCTTATTTTATAGCCGAAGAGATGTGTGTAGGACGATGGGTTGATGGCCTTGGCCTGGAACCGACAACTAGGAATATCCATTCTGTCTCCTCTGCGACGACCGTTAATGGTCTCTGGCAGGAGGTGTGCCTGGCGCATGGTGAATGGAGCCACGTGTCCTGGCAATTGTCCTTGTTGTCGGACCTGTCATCAGCCGGTAGTGGAGATCGTGTGACAGTCGCTGGCGTGAGTTGGTTGGTGCCATGTGTACGTCCTTGCGTACTTTCTGCCCTTTGCATGACTGTTCATCATTCTACGTGGTCTGGCACAACCTGCTAGCGGTTATTAAATCACAACTCTGCCACTTTGTACCCTTGTACTTGTTCAGTGTCTCTTTGCGCATCTCCCTTCCGTGTGGCCTTATTAGTGCTTTTTGGCCAGCGCGAGCTTGTAGGGATCAAGTCCTTTTGTTCTCAAGACTAAGTATAAGTTGCTCTCATCTTAGTCTTGGCCCTTGTGGAAGGTTTTAGGAATTTGCGACTAGAGGTTTGATCAGTCAGTGCAGGGTCAAGGACCTGCGCTTCCAGGTTTAACTTTCGTTGCGCAGGATGCGCAAGGTTTATTAGGAAACATGTTATTCTTGCGCTTCAAGAACGGTGTACCGTTGCGCGTTGCACGCAAGGTTATTCTTGTGACCTGTTATTATTATAGGTGTATGGTTCCTTGCGCAGGCGCAGAGTTTTTGGGACCATACACCTCCATTGGAGACTAACGACGTTAGATTCTGTTAGTCAAGGTCCATTGGAGGTGTAATGCCTCGCTTTTTTGTGCATTCCTTAATTAGAAAGTGTAATCGTATTTCCATTTATGGAAACTTGTATTCGTATCGCATTCATATTTCATTCTCCAATCTTGTAATCGAGATTTTTATCGTAATAAAATTCATACTTGATATATACTTGTCTTACATGCATTCAATCGTTTAATACGTGTTTACATACAAATCGATACTTGTTATATGTGCAAATACTCATACGTTCATACTTGATACTCAAAATATACTTACATATATGTTATACACTTAAAAATATAACAAAATATCAAGTTTTAGCACAAAATGAAGGAAAAACCAAGTTCAAAGACTAAAAGTGACAAAAATCAAACAGTTTCTGGATTAACACTTCTCGCGCCCCGCGACCGTCTTCTCTTTGTCTCTCGCGGCCCGCCGAGAGGGTATAATCCGCAGTTAGTTTTTTCCAGCTCATGGATTGGGCAAATGTGTGTTTGTTAGTTGTGCTTCTTGCATTTAGATGCTCACCTAACTTACCCTCCTAACCTCAACTATAAATACCCACCTTCTCCCACACTCACTTCACACCTCAAACATTCATCTCTCTTTCTAAATCTCTCTCTCAATCTAGAAAGTTCAAGACTTTCAAGTGAGTTCTAACTCACCTTTACCTCCCTTCTTTACTCTTCTCTTCTTAATACTTGGAACACCTCTAGGAGTGTTTCCATAGGTTTTCCATGGAAAACCAACATGGAACATCACTATATTTGAGGTCACAAGTGTAAGAACTTTCTAGAGTGTTTCATAGGGTTTTAACCCACAAGTGTTGTATCCTTCCAAGCTTGTTCTTGAAACAAGACTTGAGTTGGTAATGTGTGATTACTTGGAAGCCTTGGTATCCTACCTTCAATCCATCACCTCACTTGATGATTTTGATTATTTTACAACTTTCATTTTAACTTATTCATGACCATCCTTGTTGTCCTTGTGACAACTTGTGCATTAGGGTGAACAATACGAAAGAGGTTAAAGGAAGGTTATCATCCTACCTCCAAGCATGCCTTCTATGAATTTCCGTGATAAATATGATCTACTTATTACGTATACTATATATATATATATATATATATATTAATATATATACTAACGGAAACCTTGATGATAATCGATTGATTATCCGTCATGGTACAATGTTACATCACCTAAGTACTTAACTTCTCGTTACGATTCTAATGGGTATCTTAATCCATGAAAACACATCAACCTGAATGGGTAGTATAGTGTCAAAAACGAGTATTAAGTCTAGGTGGTTATTTTCTCGTATACATGCTTTGTAATTTAAATTCATAATCCTCCATTATCCTCCGAATACTTACCAACCTACGTTTTCCTCTTGTAGGATAACTCAGTGATCCCCCAACTCTCCAAACTCTTCAACGAAATTACCAAGTGGAAGCTTGCAAAACCGTGAGTACACTTGACCCATTTTTCTTTTACACTATTTGGGTTGTAACATGTTAACGTACAAAATACACAAATACACACAACATACTTTATACACTCGATCCGTTATACATGCTTATTGTTATGCTTAGGTTCATGCTAGATACATACATGCTTCTTGTCATTAACTTGGCTAGCCCGAACTTAACATATATAGCGCTATAGGAGTAGCACACCACCCGTCGGGGTATTGTTAAGCTTAAGCTTATTCTTATTCTTAAATAGTATCGTTACATTGTGTGACGAGGACACTTAATTCTTTGGACACTTGGGTTAGACAATTAGTATTGCATGCTAGCTTACCTTGTATACAATTGCCATGTGGATTTGAGTAAATTCTTTTATACTTATGCTATGTACTTAAACTTGTGTACTGCCAATACTTGATGTATTGAACTATACTTTTAACATGTTGCAGGTTAAAGATGTTGAATGTGACGAATCTAGTAGGGACGACATAGAAACGCACCTAGAATGTTAGGCTTTTTATGTTGTAATTTTGTTAAATTTGTTATGGTGTAATTGACAATTTGATTTATGAAATGAAATGAATTTTTGATCTAAATATTGTCGCAAGTAATGTTATGATGCCTTGAGCAATCTATTTCGTCTCACTCTGATGTTTCCGCCATCGGTTGGGGTGTGACAGGAGGCCAATATGTTAATAGTTGGGACTGCTAGTGGTTATTTTTAAGTTGGAACTGTTGGCGGCAAAAGGCAAATAGTTGGGATTATTAAAATCTAGTATTCCAATATTCTATCCTCCAACAAATATCCTTTTGAAATCTCTTTCGCCGACATCTTAAATACTCATGCTTTTGAATAACTCTTTTGCTGACATCCTGACTACTCATTCCTTCGTGTGTTCGGTTTTTAATGTTTTCTGCATCATCGATCATACAATCCACACAAAATGGATTTTCGTTCCACCTCTTATATCTTCTTTGGATACAGTCCCAAGCATCATGTTTATAGATGTCTAGATCCTACAACATATCACATCTACTACTCGACATGTTTGATTTCTAGAACACAACTATCCTTTTCATGCTCTTCCTTAATTTGTTCCTCCAAGTCCATCAAACACTTAAATAACGCTTACGCATTCTTTTCTAATTATACTATTCCACCTGATGACATTTCTAACCCGTCCTCTCTTACACCCTCACCTCTACACACCTCCTACACCAAACACTCCCAAATCTTATAAATTCCTCATTCTTCCTCTTCTTTATCTAAATCATAGCCTCCTCCTTTAATCATCTCCTCCTCGAAGACATCCTCTCAGCCTTCAACATAATCCAAAACCTTAGTGTTCCATATAGTTGTCTCACATCACCTGATGGCGGAAACATCGGAGTAAGACAAAAACGAGATTGTAAAAGACATCACAACCACTAATTGTGACAAGTATTTAAAAAGTAAATTTTCATTTTATTGCTAACAGTTCAAGTACATGATTTGAAACAAAATTACAACAAGGTAACATAACGACTAAACTACTAAACATGAATTAAAGTTTGTTGTGTTTCTAGTCCTTCCTACTAGATTCTTTTCAACGCTTCGTGACCACAATCCTGCAATATATATTAAAATAACATGTCAGCGCATAAAGCAATGGTGAGCATACAAGTTTGGTTACTAGCATAAGTATGAAAGTTGTTGACGAAATCCATATGGCAATAACGTATACTAAGGTATAACATAACATGAACTAGCATGCATCACACATGTTTCAACTCAAATATTCCAGTAGCATAATCTTGTCATCGCAATGACAAGACCGTTTTGTATGTATAAACTTAACATGACCACAAGAATACGGGCGGTGTGCTACTCCAATAGCCTATACATGTTAAGGGAGGCTTGTATGAAGTTAATGACAAAGTATAGTGCAAGAATGGCTTCTATCATGCATGTATTTCTAGAGTATAAACGTATAAAGCATGTATTAATGGGTTCATTTCTATGAATAAAGTATTTGTGTAAGTGTGTTCGTGTGAGTTTTAATTCGGTATATATATTGCACCCAAAAAGTGTGAAACGGAAAGAGAGTCATGTATACTCACGGTTTGCATAGAGTTTCCACAAAAGTGAGTTGGACGAGTTCTTGAGTTTGGAACACCGAAGTTACCCTAAAGGGAAACGGAGGTGCGTGAGTTGCGGTTTATGTTCAATGGATTAGATTAGAACTTTAAAAGTTAACACATTACGAATGTAAATCAAGGTAGCCTGAGAATGGTCATGCAAGGATGTAGGATGAATTCCATCAATATAACCTCATTATATGATTCACCAAAGCACATAAACCATCAACTTTGTTAGTGATTTCGGTTGGTCATGAATATGAACTAAAATGAAAAGGACATAATCTACTAAACCTTAAAATAACCAAGAGAGCAAGCTAGATGGTGCATCCCAAACATGAAAAGTGTTTGGGGACGTGTTGTAGCCTTGTCCCTTTAATGGAAATTGTTTTTAGACCTAATGTATGAATCTAAGCTAAGTATGAACAAGTGAGGTAGTGGAACAAGTTTGGAGAGCCAAGGTTTCCATGGTTCACACATTCACCAAAACACAAGTCTCTCAACATTGCAGGTTGAAAGATTGGATGGTTCCAACACTTTTAAAGTTACTTAGAACTTTTTGGGAAGAATTTTAAAGAAGTTTTAAGTCTTTTTTCTTGTGGAAATCAACCACAACACAAACCTACAACTATGAACTTAGTTGGGAGCAAGGTGGGTATGAGATTCCATTAAGTTTTAAGCAAAATACATAAAGAGTAATAATGTACATCAAAACAGAATTTTATAACCACTTTGGACCTCAAATATGGTGAGGTTCCACCTTAGTTTGCCAGGGCAAACTTGTGGAAACATTTCTAGAGGTTATCCAAGTAGTTTATAAGAAGAAAGGAAGAAGTGAGAAGAACAGTGAGTGAAGACTTACTTAGAATACTTAAAAGTATTTTATCTTGCTTGAGAAAGTGGAGAGAATTTGGGAGCTTGAGAGAAGATTTAGTGTGTGGAAAGTGTTTAGGAGTATGTGGATGCTCCTATTTATAAGATGGGTTTAGGGTTTAGGTAGTTAATGAAGTTGGTGGTAGTTGGGAGTTGGAAAAAGGTGAAAAGAGTGCTTAAAACAGATTCTATGAAAAATGCGCTAAAACTCCCATCCACAACATCACACACGAAGGCCATTGTACACACGAAAGCCACCTTCGTGTGGCACGAAGGCCACTTTCGTGTGCCAGTAAGCAACGAAGGTCCTCCTTTGTGTGGCTTTCGCAAGAGAGGGAGGCCACGAAGGTGCCTTCGTGTGTCTGTGAGACCAGGGAGGTTGGCTTTGTGTGTCGTTCGTGTAAAGTTGTGTAATTCCGTGCACTTGGGTTGGGGTTTTGGGTTATTTTATGCCATTTTCTTATTTTAGCCCGTTTTTAGGTATTCAAAGTGTATCAAGGTAGTGTATGAGTATAATGCACATATGATTGATAAATCCAAATATTTTAAATTTCGGTTTTGCGTATAAACATGTATTTAAGATTGTTGCGTGTAACACAAGTATGTAACACGTATGTGTATAAAATTGAGTTTCTATTATGATGAAAGTATCGGATTATAAATTGGAAATGAAATGTGGATACGATAAGACTACAAGTTTCTAAAAATAGAATACAAATGCAACTTTCTAAATAAGAAAAGTACAGAAATGCGAACCGTTACAATAGTCCTTCTACCAATCATGTTTCCATGCCTTCACAACTTTCTGTCGAAACCATTTCCATTACCATTGAAAACCAACATCTGAAGTGGCATCAAGCCTTGGTTGAGGAATTTAGAGCACTTGTCAAAAATGGTACTTGGACTCTCATCCCTCCTACTACTAAAATAATTTTATTGATTACAAGTGATTTACAGGATAAAGAAATGTCAACATAGCGTTGTTACACGTTACGAAGCTCGCCTTGATGACCAAAGGGTTTCGTCAACAATCTGGCATTGACTATCATGAAACCTTCAATGATGGTGTCAAGTCCACTACCATTTAAGTTGTTCTCTTTCTTGTTGTAACAAAGCAAGGGCCATATATTGATTACAAAATGCGTTCTTACATGGTGATCTTACCGAGACAATCCACCTTAAACAACCACAAAGCTTAGATGGTCCCAAGCATTTGGATCACGTTTGTATGCTCCACGGGCTTGGTTTCATCGTCTATCACTGGCTCATCAATCGTTGGAATTTTATGGCTCCAAAACTGATCCTTTTCATTTCACTTATAAACATGGGAAAACACTTCTATACATGTTTATGTGAATGACATCATTATAACTTGTAACAACACCAATACTTTCAACCGTGTTATTTAACTGCTCAACAAAGACTGTCATGTAACATGATCTTGAGAATCTTGATTATTTTTTAGGAAATGAACTTATTCCCCAAGGCAAGGCCATTCTTCTCTTAAAAATGTACATTTTTTAGCTTCTTAATGTGTTGGTTTTACAGGTTGCAAATTAGTGCCATATCCTGCGAGCAAACTCCTAGTCCTTGTCACTTGGTGATAGTCCTTTACGCTAGATTATTTAAATATAGTCAGCCAGTTTGGGCTCTACAATATATCACCTTATTCAGACCTGACATTACATTTGTTATCAACAAAGTGTGTCATTACATGCATACTCCTTCCAAGAATCATTAATTTGTTGTCAAACACATCCCTGATACTTAAAAGGCACAATTGATCATGGTTGCTTCTCTATCACAACTCGGGTTCCCATTTTCAAGCTTACACTGATGTTCACTGGCATTGATCCTCTTCCTTTATGCCTTCTTGGATGCTGACTTGGCTGGTTATTAACGCAATGATTAATTTTTTTTACGTTCCAAGCTATAGGTCTCTCTCTATCCTTAGCTTGCGGGGGAAATTAGACACAATGTAAACATGATATATTAAAGGCTATATATACATACCGGATATAAATACCCCTGTAGAAACCTAAACTTGTACAAACATTCTATCAAATATTTTACCAGTTAAGCTTTCTTTCCAGAACATTGGAAAGTATAACACTATTTTAGTCTCTTCCCTGCATTTTATCAACTAGAATTGACTCCCCGTGTTGCGGGGCGGTTTTTTAACTTGATTTAATTGTACTAAATTTTTTGTAATTGCTTATCGATCAAAACATGACCAACCCATAAAAATAGGCATGGAAACATAATATATTTGACATGACCAGTGAAACGTAAAGTAACCCGAATTTATAACATCTAAAAACATATTATATTTGACCCGATTCATTTCCGAACAAAATTTACGTCGAAAAGTATCCCACTGAAAACATCCATAAAATAGGCACAACAACGTATTTTATTTCACATGACTCAATTTATTTTTTTTTTTACATTGAACGTAAACCAAACTTTAATATATAACGACACATACCGTAAAAAATAAGCACGTAAAATCTCGAGGGAGTCAAAATGACATTTTACAAAGTTGAGGTGTAAGTGTTAATGCTAGAAGTTAAAGGGCGAGATTCACAAAAACACAAAAAAAATCAACTTACAAAAGAAAAAGGCATGGGTAATGTAGCCCTAGCAAGAACAATGTCGAACTTGTAATCAATGTCTGAGCGAACTTGTGACACTATAAGGGGATAGGCAAATGTTCGACTTTCCCAACACCACAAAAATGCTTAATTGTCTAATCACTAACAGAAAAATGATGTCCAACAATGAGTTGGTCTAGGTCGCTAACACATATGAAGCAAATGTTACCACTACAAATGATCTTGAGCAGCGCCTCAGAGCTTCTGTACCAGTGTCAAACAACTAAAATATCAAATGGCTAATCGCGTTCTTCGATATTTGTACATGGTAATAACTATTGACCTTGTCACCATGAGAGGCCGTACAGCTTGACTCCCGATGTGAGAGTAAGTACATGCCATGCTTATGTTAGTAAGTACCCCATGGCACACATGACTTTAATTTTCCTTTTCTAACTTCTACTTGCACAGTTTAACAACCAAATTATTTAACAAGTTCTTTCTTTTGAGGCTGCAACATGAACATAAAAATGCCCCCAGCAACAGAGACATTTAGCGATTCAAATTCCCCACCCATTCTAATGCTTACTAGCTCAGACGCCTCCCGAGCTTTTTCAGAAATCCCGCTCCCTTCACTACCCAAAACAAGACACAATTTCGTATCTATCAACGAACAGGCAAGTTCGTTGGTGAGACAAGAAACTGGCCCATCCTTGCTCCCTGGATCCCCCGCAAGGATTTTCATTTTAAACCCGTCGACAAGAGATTGTAAATCAGACCACTGACCGGAAACCATTGGAAGCTGGAATGATGCACCACGACTTGCTCTAAGCGCTTTCTCGTTGAAAGGATCACAACATCCCGGGAGTAGAAAAGCACCATCCTGCCACCAATCAACGTTTGATTAAAACTTCTTCAATTTGTACAAAAACATTAAGTTTGAACACTAATTTTTTCCGTATGTAAAACATTTGAAAACTATTAGTATATCAAAACTCTGAGATTTGGTTAATTTACCCATCCAAACGCAACGGCTGATCTTAATAAGGTGCCGAGATTACCAGGGTCCTGCCATTAAAACAATCATTTGTAAACAAATTGCCACAAAAATGAGTTGCAACTTGCAATGAATGACAGAAAATTAGAAACAATAACTATTTAAAGGTATAACACAACCAGAGACGCAATTTCATCAGACGGGTCAACATGGTCGGGTCAGGTTGAACCAACCTGATACACTTTTTATTATCCATTCAAAGAAATTTATAAATAATTTGATATTTCAAACATGATTAGAAATTTATATCATTACAAAAATAGTCCGAAATTTCAAGAAAAAAAATACACTTAAGATTACCCATTTGACTCGTTTCACTTCAGTAAATTAATTTATGTTAACCCGTTTGACCCATTACTCCATTAGAGACAAAAAAACAGATTGACCCATTTGTACAACACAAAAATGCTACTAACATAAGAACGTAAAATTGCAAATAACCTGAATTCCATCAAGAACCAGAATTCGAAAAGCAGACGGGAACCATTTTGAAAAACCTTGATGGTGGTCTTCATCTAGATTGTGAAAAGTTGAAGGAATCTTCACTAGAGAAACTGCATCAATAGATTCGGTCGATTGCACTCCACAAAGTTTCTTCATCACAACTGAACTAACACGTACTATACGAATACCGCTTTCTACCAAATCTTCTGGAACCTCAGCGTTCTCATGTAAAAGTAAACAATCTATTCTACTCGCCTTCTCGTCCTTAGATTCTTGAAAGTTGAACATTTCCCTGATTTTATGAACATGATTTAGGTATAAAAACTTATCAAATTTGATGTAAAAGCCAATGTTTTGAAACTATGTATGACTCATCACTGTCATAATAAATCTACTTGTACCATGGTGAGGGTTAGATAGTTCAAGCAGTTGATGGGTTTAGATAGTTCAACCAGTTAAAAAGGTTAAATAGTTCAACCTGGCATGGTTTTAAATTGCACGATGCGCTCTGATGTGTTTGGTCCAAAAATCTGATGCATGCGCGATGCGAGCGCATCACGTGATGCGCTCTTTATAAAAATATACTAAAAAATTATTTATACATAAGAACTTATAAAAACATACTTAAACTAAACAATTGACGTAATAAGAAGATAAGAATTGTGCTTTTTGGTTCAAATCAAGCATCCTAAAATGTTTCTAGAACCATAAAAAGTGTTTACGAACCATAATGGTTCAAATCAAGCATGCTACAATATTAATTATTGAAAAAACCCAACCCATATAAAATCTCGGAAAAAAACCATAACAAACAATGTTGCGTGCCTCATGGCGCATTTTGCGACGGGCGCATTATGCGAAAGTGTCGCAATACCATCGCATCATGTAAACGTATCGCATCAGGTGTTGCGATGCGCTCTCATTAGCGCAACGAGCGAATCACGCATGATGCGCGCATTTTAAAACAACATGCGTTAGATACCTCAACCCGTCACAACGTGGCAGCGGGTTAGATAGTTCAACCCGTCACAACCTGGCAAGCGGGCTGGACAGTTCAAGTCCTAAGACGGGCTATAGAGTTCAACCCATCAGACAGACCTAGAGAGTTCAATCAGTCAGACAGGTCAAAGAGTTCAATTCATCAGGCTTCATCCAAAAATCACCCAATGGCCATTACATCATAAATAATTTAAATTTTACAAAGGGTATATTCTTAAAACATCGATATAATCCAATATGAATAAGAAGATATCCCCAATACCTTAACAAAAACTAGAATAAAAACATACAACAAATTCAAACACATAAAATACCCAAAAATAATTAAATTCTGTTCGCTTGCTATGTCTGCAAACATCTGATCTAATCCAATCAAATTTCAAGAACCAGTGGAACAAACAGATTATAATTTTGAAAGATAATACCTAAAAATTGCAGCTCTATGTTGTTCAAAGTTGCTATTTGTTCAACCCACAATTAAAACAAGATTCATTAGAGTATAAACAAACTGGTTTTAAGATTACAAAACACATACCTGATTGGAGTAGTGCCGACAAGAAGAACAGAGCCATGAGAATGGCGATAAGAGGTGCTGCTACGAAGCTTGACGCAGTGTTTCACAAATGGGTTGGATGTGCTTGTAATCGATTTCACATGGAAGTGAAGTATGGAAGGTGTAGCCGCCGAGTAATCGGCGGCACCACGAGCAGCTGGGATTTTTGTTGGTAGGGTTAGTGATTGAGAGGAGTGTAAATTTGGTTTGCAGAGAGACAAAGGGGAAGATTGTGGGAAGGATGAGGATAACGACATTGTAGTTTCATTTTGCAATCGTTTTCACTTCTCTTTATAAACCTTTTAAAATTTTAAGATTTTTTTTATGAATATAGATGTATACTTAAAGTCAGTACAAACAGTCTTATCGTATATAAGATGTAAATATATATGAAAAAGCAAAAAAAAAAAACTCGATAGTATTTTTGTAGTTATTTGCTCGTAAGATAATAATTAAAATTACTTTACAAATGATCTTGTAGGATAATTTTGATCTTCTAGGTTAATTTTGTAAAATAATCTTGTAAGGTAATTATTAAAACTACTCTACAAGTATATCAAAATTACTCTGCAATTTTATCAAACAAATACAATTCAAAACTATCTACAAGATCATTTGTAGAGTAATTATGATACTCTACAAATTCAAAATCAAAATTACTCATATCAATATAGAATCATTGTAGAGTAATTATATACTCAAAATCAAAATTACCCTACAAGAACATTTACAAAATTACCATACATGATCAAAATTACCCTACAAGAATATTTTACAAAATTACACTACAAGATCATTTGTAGGTTAGTAGCGAAGCTTGACGTTTTCGACGGGGGATTGAAAACGTATATACCAAAAAATTTCTATAGAACAAGGGGTCGAAAACGTATATACCCAAAAATTTCTATATGAAAACTACATATATAACACTACTGAGCGAAAAGTTACAAGTAAATAATTACGAAACCGTCACCGTGTTTTTATACCTTTTCACTCTATTCGTACTTTTGTATGATAAGGGTATTTGTATTTGATTTTTTACCAATAGATGTACCAATTTTAGTTACTAAGGTCCAAGATTGTGTAACTTATATTTTTTTATTGGTAAAATACACTTTTCGTCTTTTATGTTTGTATCGGATTGCGATGGATACTCTTTAACTTCAATAATTATAGTCAGAGTCCTTTAAAACCTATTACACCCTATTAGCACTAACCTGATTAAAATTTTTAGTTAACTATAGCATGTGCCTTGCACAAATTATGTTAGTAATTTTACCGGTATATGTGATAATATATTTTAAATAATAAACACCCCCAAATCCCGATCTCTTGACTCAAATCTCAGTTATCTCTCTATCTCAGTTCTCCCTCTTTCTCAAACTCAAAAACTTAAAAAAGAAGCCCCAAATCAAAGATGCCAGATGCTAAAAAACAGTAAAGATTCGAATTTCGCTAATTCGTAACTTCTTGAACTTTGCCGGATCTTACCGAATCTATCCGGTCGGAAACATAATCCTTACCCGGAACCTTGACGGGGTTTGTCTTCAATTCAAATCCAGAGTTTTCACAAATTCAGACTCATCGGGAGTCTTTGTAACGGAAAATAAGATACGAATCTGAAACGAGGCTTGTCGGAAAACTTGATGGAATCCACCGGAACTTTAGGTGGGTCACCATAGCTCTTCAAAATCGTTAGGTTCGAGCACTGTTATCGTTGGCTAAGATTTAAACCACCTCACCGTTGTCATATCTTCTTCAAAACCGTCATAACCGCCGCTAGATCGCCATGGTTAACTGAAAATTTTAACTAGCTTAGTGCTAAAGGACGTAGAGTGTAATGGGTTTTACAAATAAAGGACTTTGACTGTAATTATTGAAGTTAAAGGATATCCATCGCAATCTTATACAAACATAAAGGAAGAAAAGTGTGATTTACCTTTTTAAGGCAAATTCAGATCATCGACGACCAGTGGAGTAGGTTAAGTTCATTTACGTCCCTATGGTTTGTCCATTTTTGCTATTTTAGACCAAATTTCAAAATCATACCATTTTCTTTCTTGACATTCTCAAAACGTGTCATTTCAGTCCAAAAAACCAACCAAGTTAAAAAAAACTCATAACTCAATTATCCTAGATATGTAAATGGCACATAAAGTACAGAGACGAAAAATGGCACATAACTTCAAGATTTTTCTGTTTTTTAAATTTCTTTTTATTATTATTATTATTATTATTATTATTATTATTATTATTATTATAACTAATGTTTTTTTATTATTCTTCTCATTATTATTATTACACACGGATAGGGATGGGTATTTGATACCAGATACCGATACCAAATAATTTTCAGTACCAACTTTTACGTTTTTTGGCACCGGTACATTTGGTTTGGTAACAGAATTTTACCGAATATTACCTTCAAATACCGGTATTATACCAAATATTTTAGGTACCAATACCCATATTTGACGATTTTCGATACCGTTACCGAGCTAATCCTTACACACAATCTCTTTCACCCCATCTCTACATCACCACCACCACAGCCCCTACCGCCACCACCTGTAAAAAAACCTCAAACCCACTTTAGATCATAACAGCTCTCTCTCTATCTCTCTCTCTCTCTATTGATAAGGTTCGATGGTAGTTGTGGTGGTGATGGTTGTTTGGTGATGGCGGCGGGGGTGGCTGTGGTGGTGGTGATGTAAGGGGGTGAAAGAGACTGTGTGTATGGGTGTAGGGATGAGCTCGGTATCGGTACCGAAAATATCAGTACGAAATGTTCAGTGCACTGCGTACAGGTACGATACATGTATTTAAAGGTAAAATTCAGTACTGGTACCGAACCGAAAACGCCAAAAAGTGGGTACCGAAAATAATTCATACGGGAAATTCAGTATCGGTACCCGGTACCAAATGCTTCTCCCTAACTGTGTGTATAATAATAATAATAATAATAATACTAATAAATAATAATAATAATAATACAAACAAATTTGAAAAAAATTCTTAAAGTTATGTAACGCCCTAAAATCACAAATTTTAATTTACTAGTATGTTTCTTAGTGTTATTGGTGACATAAGAATAACTAGGGTGAGGACTAAAAGTGAGAAAATTGAGTTTAAGTTTCATAAAAACTAGAAAGGTCAGTATGTATGTGTGTGTATTGAATATTGTAAAGTTATATACGAATACATGTCACACCCTTGCTTTTCACAGCCAATCTAAACATCGGTGGGTCCCTGTGGTGAATATTGTACGTAAGTTGATAACATCATAGACAATTAAACACAGCACAACGGAAGTCTTGGATTTAAATTACTATTACAAACCAAATATTGAAATACAAAATAATATACAGACGGCTCGTAATAGAAGATCCACAGGTGGATCATAAATTGTACAAATGAAAGAATGTAAAACAGACTTTGGGCAGATCTAGGATTTGCAAGATCCTCTTATCACTACCGAACACTTCCAGCCTATTTTCGTATTGTACCTGCAAGCTTAGTCTTTTGAAAATACGTCAGCTTTCGCTGGTAAATACACCCAACTGACTCATTTTGAAAACATATAAAAAATCTTTTAAGTGCATATCAGCACAAAATCTTTTATAACTTGGGAAAGTTGACGTTGCAACCTTGTTAACAGATTCACATGTTTGTCCATACATACAGGGCCCAGTGCGAAAACCGAGACATGATTAACTACACACCACTTACGAACTCACGAAGGAGTTATCCCCAACGTTGTGGGTAGTTGCATTTGAGTGTCTGTCGGGTGTATGCCTACACCCCTGCTAAGGTCGTGGCCATTATCTAATGTAATGAGCCGAGGATATCCAGGACACGGTAGTTAACCCCCGATGTTTAAGTTATCAAACAAAACTGATTAAAACAGAATATGCAGATTTACTAGCCACAATCCGGCATTCGATTGATCCCATTTCCGACCAAGCGGTAATAATTACCGTAACCCAAGCCCATATAGGGGAAATAAGTAGAGAGTATTTACCTGAGCTAGTCTTCGTTTAAAAGGAGATTTATTAACTCAGCCGTACACAAAAAGAACTAAGTGTAGATAGCATTTAACGGAATGTCTCTAGTCTGGATTATGGCATAAGCTAACCAATTAAATACTAACGGTCTTTCTTAAGTCATAGACTTAGACCGAGTAGCTTACAGGATCAAAACATATGAAGCTAGATTAAACGATGATTAGATAGAATGTAGCTTAATCCCAACAAGTACTTTGACTTGTGTAATATGGATAAACTATAAACATTCTGAATTTTGAGACTTAAATGACAAGGTTAGACCCGTTTCGATTATTTTCAGTAAACTAGTTACATATACTTAACCGTACGCATATCGGCGACATCGGGTAACCAGATAAGTCATGGACAAGTTCTATATGCCATTAAGTTGTAATATCAGTAGGATATAAATTATATGTCCGTAAGTTTTTAAAATGAAACTATGTCTCATAAAAGCGTGTCGGTAATTATATACCGTATAAAAGGAACCTGAGTATAATTTAAGGTTATGCTGAAAAGTATTCTGGAAAATGATTAATTTATGATATAATATTAGTAGGATATCAATTATATGTGTAATTTATCTTTTATGACCAAACTATGCACTGAAGGGCATTTTGGTCATTTTACACATAGTTTATAAATTATTTGGGATTCTGAGTTTATATTATATACCTAATGTAAAAATATTTAAAATACGTTTTAAAATCAGTAGGTAACAAGTCTTGGTTGGTATATATGGTTTAAAACCATACTATGCGTCGAAATAACGCTTATGTCGTAAAATGACGATTTGTGTGATGTTTAATGAAAACTGATGTTCATGTCAGATTAACATGTCTTAGATATGTTATTTAATATAACATATCAGTTGTAAAAGATTTACTTTGAAAAGATATGATTAAAACCATTTTATAAGCCATAAGGGCTTTATCGTCATTTATCGACAAAATACAAGGACTTGTTCTTAAACTCAGTTTATAACCTGATTTGTCATCCCACATAATCCTACTTACAAATTACATCAGTAGGAAACTCATTTTCAAATTCATTATCATTTAAACCTCATTTTATGCAAAAAGGACATTTTAGTCAAAATGACATAATTACGGAACTTGTGCATAAACTCAGATTCTGATTATGATCATGTAATATAACCTCATAGGGTTATGCTACATTTTATTACGATCATAATGCAACTTTAGATCAGTAGCTAATTAATCTATATAGGTTCAACATCGAAAGTCAAAGTAGAAGTCAAACTTTGCGACATTCGGTTGCAAACCGACCCTAGAACTGAAATTGACGAGCTGAACATTTCTTATATGTTCTAATAATTATTATCAACTTGTTTAAGTGTCAAAACAGGTTTCATAACATATATAAGATCAAATTATAACATTTCTGAAAAATGGCATGTTTGACTTTTTAATATAATAACTTTGACCCGTCAATTGGTCTAGCAAACGTGATCTTCAGGAGGTGCCCTTTATAGGGACTAACACCATCTTATTACGATCACTTTAACGAACAATGGATGGACCATAATTGTCTTAACCGAAAGTCAAGGCGTTTTCTGTAAAACGCTTGACTTTTGGCTATAAAAGCCTATAAACAAAAATGCAAGAGGAAGGAACACTTACAAGTGGTTCCTAGGATGCAATAGAACTAAGTTGGATGCTTCTTTCAGTTAGGAACTTCCAAAGGAGGGAGATAGAGTTGTGAATGAGAAAGGTGCAAGTTCAAATGGTGAACTTAGGCACCTATTTATAGTTGGAGAGCTTGAAGTAGGTGATTCCAGGTGTTAAGGGGTGTAAGAGGAAGCTTATAAGTGTCCTAAAATGTGGCATAACTGTTTGGGATCCATAGTTTCGAATACATTGGTTTTTTTGGGAATTTGTGTGGAGGCTAAGCAAATTTCCTACAGACACAGGCCTCTCGCACCCCGCGAGAGGCACAGGCCTTGCCTCTCGCGCCCGCGAGCGCCCCATGGCCAGTTTCAAAGTTTGACACTTTTAGCCCCTTAACTTATAAAACCTTCTAAACACCTTTTTAGCATTTTTAGCCCTCTGTAACCAATATTTGGCATACCCGGGAGTATGCCCGGACATTGTCGAGCTCTCGGTTCGTTAAAAGGTCACTCAAATGATAAATTAACAGTTGACACTTTTAACCCCTCCATTATCCAACTTTCTCCTATTTACGATTTAATCCCTCTCGTCCAACAAATGGGACATATGAGAGTTAGGACTTCGTAAAGGATCACTCAGAGGCCCACTATAAGCATGTTGACCCCGATGTCACTTAGAGGCTGGGCATGTTGACATATCAGTAACTTAGAGGCCAAATTTAAGCATGTTGACATATTAGTCACTCACAGGCTAATGATTAAGCATGTTGACATATCAGTCACTTAAAGGCTATTGTTTATGCATGTTGACATCAGACAGTCACTCAGAGGCTCAGTTTGAGCATGTTGACACCTTTAGTCCCTATTAGTCTTTAATAGACTTAAATAAAAATACAACACATGTCACTATACTATTAGACACAATTTTACGAGGTGTTACAATACACAACCCAAGTGCGAACAAGAACGGACTCGTATGTGTGACAATTGACTCGTACGAGTGACAATCTCACTCGTACGAGTAAAAAACAATCTCCCTCGTACGAGTGACAAAAATCTCACTCGTACGAACTGCTCGCGCCTATATATATCTGTTGTGTATTCATTGTTTGAAGTTTTTGGAAGTTCCCCAAAGGGAAACACTGGCGGATTCTCTCCAGGAATTTCCGCCAGCCAGACAAGATGTATACTACCGAAGCTTCCACTGATTCTGTTTCTACTTCCTCTTTATAACATTCTACCGAACCGGTACTATCTTATGCCCAAACTTCCATCTGGAAACCGCCATCCCCGGGACTCACAAAAGTGGTATGTACGCCAAGTGTATGATAAAATGTCTAAGTGAAGTTAGGATGTGAAATTGAATGAAATAGCTTGACATATATGAATGAGATATGCTAATGAGGTAATTAGTAGTAAACTAACTTAAAGAATGTGCTATAAATGGAACTCATACAAGAATTCGGGTTGAATGTATGATATGGGTAAAATCATGCATTAGGAACTTGTATCATGAGCTTGGATAGTGTGATGTTCATCATGTATTCGAATTGATCGTTAGTTGGAATCAAGAAGTGAAAGTGTACTATGTCCATAGCATATGTGACCCGTACGAGTGACAAGCATCTCCCTCGTACGAGTGACAAGCATCTCCCTCGTACAATCTTACTCGTACGAGTGATAATTTAGTTGCGAAAATGTGAAATAAGGCGGTCATTAGTACATGTCTTATATATGCGATAGTTGACTAATGCAAGGCAAGGAATATATAAATGGAAAGTAATGAATGTTAGTATATATGATTTTAAATATGCTAACCATGATATGATTGTGATGACATGAACAAAAGTGAAGTCATGTCAAGATGGACTCAAGCATGAAAGGCTAACGGGTCAAGAGGAGGCAAGGAAGCGGATGCGAATACGGACACATAAGGTATGTGATTTCCGGAATCACTTCTTCTTTTATAAATGAAGATTATTGTGTAGAAAGTATGTGTCAGGTATGGGTTTTGAACGATTATGGTTCGGGAATCAAGTAAGTAAAGCTTACATCTTTAAAATAGTAAATTTTACTTATGTATTTGAATAAGAATAAGCATTTTGGGTATTCGGAACGAGATTTCAAAATACAAGGTTCCGACACGGATAGATACGGGTTGGAACAAGTGAAAACGGTATTAAGCCATATTTGATGGTAGAAAGGGGTAAAACAGTAAATAGGTATGTAATGAGAACTAAATAAGAAATTATGAAAAGTCACCTTATGGTGTAAACCATAAGGAATAAAAAGGGTAAAATGGTAATTCAGTCACGAGCTGACAAAGAAACATTAAACTTTGAAAAAGGGCACTCTATGGCGCAAACCGTAATGGGTCGAACTGATTAAGAAACGACCTTAAGTAATATGATCATAAGGCGTAAACCGAAAAGGATTTAATGGTGAGATGGTAAATAAATACCATCTCATAATGATAAAATGGTCATTTAGGCAAAATGGGTCAAATGGTGTTGTCATTACCATTTGACAATAATAACTAATGATCGCTTGTCGAGTTTTGTGCTTACAGGGAAAAAGAGTTCGGCTAGTGATGCTACTAATTGGTAATTAATTGTGCAAGGTACTTAAATGGGTCAATGCCATGACCCGAGCCAGGTATGTGTAATGAGTCAAACTCTCATTAAGGACTTAAGGTCCGATGAGACTTACATGAGTCATGAATGAACATAGGATTACCTAAAGCAAGATAACTCTCATAATCTAAATTGCAGACATTAGGTTCTTAGGAATATAATGAATTTAAAATATGATATTGAAAGTCCTTCGTCCGGCCTAAGTTGACCAAAATGCCCCCGTGTGGTAAAATAAGCAAACGACCCTAAGAATAGCTTAAAGATGGTTTTATAGGTATGTATACACTTTTGGTAGTATAAAAGTAAATGGCAGAAGCCGTTTTAGTTTAATGCCTTTTAACGGGTCATTTCCGTAATTTGCCGAACCGAGGTAAAATTTGATTAAATAAGTTAATGATAACAAATCCACCACAAGAATAGTTGTGGTGGAAAATAAATGGATATCTTATGTGAAGATGATAAAAAAATAAAGGTCTGTTTGAATAGAGCGATGGTTTTCGCTAAGGCAGCCAAACAGGTAAAAATGTTGATTTAATGCATACCGAAATGGATGCGTAATTACTTTTTTTGATTTAAATGCGGTTAAAGGAAAAATTGAAAAAAATATGAGCATAAACCGGAAATGGATGTGTATTTCATAAGAAATAAAAGTCCGGGTTATGGATTTCGGGTTAAATAGGTAAGAAAGCATTTTACGGACATTTAGAAACAAGTTTCATGTGAAACGAATAAAGAAATTAATAAGTTACGAAAGTTTTTCGTAATAAAAACGGCAATACGGAAATTCTTGCGATAGACCACCCTAAGCTACGGTGGCCAGCCATAGCTTACAGCGGCAACCGTTGAATGAACCAGAAAATAGTGTTATGCGAAATCGCCTCCGTAAGTCCCAGGTTGTGTATAAATGTGCGGGACTTGAAACAAATCCAACGAACAACTATAACAACACAGCAGCAAAATCAATGCAGAAGACAGCGTTGCCGACGCCATAACTGGCCTTCGCCGACGCTACACAAATATTCCGACGACTTAAATAACTCCCTACGGCAGTAAGGCTTCGACGCGAGTTTTAAAGGGGCGTCGCCGACGAGGCTTATAGCCGTAGCCGACGCTACCTCAGAAATTAATATTCTGTTTGATATTTTGCAAGTCGTTATGTTATGCTTTCGGTTATTTATTATAATACTAATATTTTGCAAATTTCCAGTTTAGGGTAATCGCAAGCACCTCCGGATGACATTCAAGCTCTAAGAAGAACCGAACACGATCAAAGATCAAGCTTCCGCATTTGGTTTCAATGTTACGAAACTAATTAGTAAGGACACGTCAAAATGTTTAATGTTGATAAAGTTTTAATAAACTCAAAAATTTGTAGTTACGTGCATTCACATTTACTCATTTAAATGCAAAATTTTTTAATATAAATTTAAATATTTTAAGATAGGGTCTTACAAGTTACGTGTCATTTTCGTCCCTATACTTTATGTGCCATTTACGTTCCTGAGATAACTGAGTTGTGAGGTTTTTAAACTGGGTTAATTTTTTTGTACTGAAATGCCACGTTTCAAGAGAATCTTAGGGAGAATAACGGTACAATCTTGAAATTTGTCCTGAAATAGCAAAAGTTGACAAACCACATGGACGTAAATAGCACTTAACTCACTGGAGTACATCGTGCCACTAGCAGAACCGCCGATCATATCTATCTCCACTAGGCAATAATGTATATATACAAAATCAGAAAAAAACCCAATAAATTTGATAAAAACCTTTTTATAAAATAGAAGACATGACCTAATGATTTGTAAGCTTTATATCACCGTCAAAATGCTAGTAAGATATAATTTCATAAACTTAAAATTTGTTTGTATGTGGAGTTTGTTTTTTAGATGTTGCAGATCTAACTTACTCTTTATTCTATTTTATAGGTTACGGCGGATTTGAACATTTGACTACTCATTTTGCATTATTTAATAATTAATATAACTGGCAATTTTTAATAGTTTGATCAAATTGTTTATCCGACATTAAACATGAAGCGATAATTCTACATTTTAAACGAGTTAAAATGCAAGCTCATCCATTAATTCTACATTAATGATTTCTTTCTATTAATCGTATAGTTACATGACTCATCCACGAGTGGGTCATCTATGATTAACGGGTAACCTTACGCAAATAATAAATCCATGGGCGATGTCGGCTTTGCTCCCCCACCCAGGCCCACCATTGACCTGCGGAACATATAAATTGAAAAAAGTTAATTACTGTTTTCGTCCCTGTGGTTTGTTAAAAATCACTATTTCAGTCCATTAGTTTAAAAATTGCGATTTCAGTCCCTGTGGTTTCACTTTCGTAACCATTTCAGTCCACCAACTTAACTCCATCCATGTATTCTGTTAACTTTGGGTGAAATTACCAAATTTCCCCTATGGTTTAATTAAAAAAAAACGTTGGTCACAGGTTTCGAACCTGTGACCTTTGCTTTGAAATGTGATTGTTAAACTAATAGGCCATGTATCAAAATTGTGAATAAATTCAAATTGTTTTTCTTATAACATAGCCTATTCATCATCTTCCCCAAACCATTCATCTTTATCAATGGCAGAAGCCACCATTAACAACCCAACATCTTCAATTGAATCGCCGGAGAAGATGATTGTTGCAGCATAACAGATTCAATTGAATCGCCAGAGAAGATGACTGGGGCCGTCGGAGATGAGGTGTGGTGGTGTGTGGCGGAGGTGGAGGTGTGGTGGTGTGTGGCGGAGGTGTGGCATGTGGCGTGTGGCGGAGGTGTAGTGGTGTGTGACGAGGATGGTGGTGGTGTTAGGCAGAGGTGGTTGTGCGGTGGTGTGTGACGAGGATGGTGGTGGTGTATGGCGGAGGTGGTTGTGGTGTGGCGGATGTGGTTTAGGGTTAATGGTGACTTCTCCATTGATAAAGATGAAAGGTTTGGGAAAGATAATGATGAATAGGCTATGTTATAAGGAAATCAATTTGAATTCATTCACAACCTTGATACATGGCCTCTTGGTTTAACAATCACATTTCAAAGCAAAGGTCACAGGTTCGAAACCTGTGACCAACGTTTTTTTTAATTAAACCTTAGGGATAATTTAGTAATTTCACCCAAAAGTTAACAGAATAAATGGATGGAGTTAAGTTGGTGGACTGAAATGATTACGAAAGTGAAACCACAGCGACTGAAATCGCATTTTTAAACTAATGGACTGAAATAGTGATTTTTGACAAACCAGAGGGACGAAAACAGTAATTAACTCAATTGAAAATCACAATAGGGCGTCTCAATCTTCTGGTTTCATCGAAAGTTTTAGGAGACATCCTTCCTAACTCCACATCTGACGTACAATTCCCCTCCTTCCTTCGTGAAATAGTCTCCTAATTCAATGGAAACGAACCTCGGTCCGTGATGGAGTTTGATGTCCAAGACATTGTGGGGGGTGGGAAGTAGTTGGTACCGGTTTAGACGGCTTTGAAAACAACTTGGAAGCAAAAAAAAAAATTAGGGAGGAAGGTGTTCGTAATTTAGCCCAATGAATTTCTTATCTTTTAATGTTCGGGGCATTGGGGGAGGATGCGAAGGTAATACCAGTGGATGGTGTAATTAGATCACAAAAACCAAAATTTGTGGCAATATTATGATGCGAAACGGGTCGAGGATACAAATTAGGAGGATTTGGGGCAGAGGTGCAGTCAATTTC
This sequence comes from Scalesia atractyloides, assembly GCA_947069175.1. Classification (NCBI taxonomy): domain Eukaryota; kingdom Viridiplantae; phylum Streptophyta; class Magnoliopsida; order Asterales; family Asteraceae; genus Scalesia; species Scalesia atractyloides. The sequence continues at coordinate 38,855,701 of CAMTDV010000023.1, read as the reverse complement.
GATTGGGTCAACGCAGAAGGGAGGTCGGGCGGTATGTCATGTCTATGGGATCAAGCCTTTTTTTAAGAAGTCATATTTTATTAAACATCCCTATTTCTTGGTAATTACTGGTACATTATGTCAGATTAATGAAACACTACATGTTGTGAATGTGTATGCACTGTAGGGGCTGGGTGCAAAAAAGGACTTGTGGGAAGCAATTTCGAGTACGATGGAGACAACAGAAGGGATGTGGATTTTATGTTGCTGTAAATAACATCGCAGGAAAGAACGAACATGGAGTAGTCCAACTTTTGCGGAGTCTTTTAATTCTTTTACCGAAGTTTGTTATCTGGTGGAATATACCACAGGTGGAAGAAAGTTTACTAGAGTTTCGGACTCGGGAGAAAAGCTTAGCAAAATCGACAACTTCCTTATGTACCAGAATATTTTTGGAAATGCTGACCACACGCTTCGGTTACGGATCTACCCTAGTGTGGCTCGGATCATAACTCTATTGCTTTAACGAACTCGGTAAGTAATTTTTGCTGATCAACTCCATTTCGGTTTCATATTTCTTGGGTAGGGTGATCAAGTTTCGATGAGATTGTCACCAACGTGACGAACTCACATGATTGTGAGGGTTGCCTAGATTTGGTACTAACCACAAAGCTAAAGATATAAGGAATGCGGTAAAAGTATGGTGGGAGGCCGAGAAGGATAAGGGGCAGTGCTTTAAAGAAAGAATTAGTAAAAAAAATAGATAATCTTGATCGGGTCTTAGTGAATTAGAGAAGGCTTCTTGAATTGAAAGTAAACAAACTCTTGGACGAAACTAACTCGACTGTGGCTAGTGACCTTTAACAAAAATCCCGGATTAAATGGGCAATTGAAGGGGACGAAAATACCGTTTTCTTTCATGCAGCCATTAATTCTTTCATGGGCCGTTAATCAAAACATCTCGAGCAAAAGAATAAATGGGATTTTGGTTAATGGGGTTTGGGCTTTAGACCGGGAAAAAATAAACAGAAGGCGAGAAAATTTTTCGCTTTCAAGTTTAGAGAACCGAGGTTTCGTAAACATATTTTGTTGCCTGGGTATCAAACAACTATCACATTTCGAAGCGGATAGTTTAGTTACTCCTTTTTCTTCACAAGAAATAAAAGAGGCGGTGTTGGATTGTGAGAGTGACCGTGCCCTAGGGCCGGGCGGCTTAGATTTCGGCTTCATCAAACATTATTGTGATTTATTGAAGAATTATATCTTTGGTATCATGTTAAAATTCTATTTGGACCGGGAGATTAGTCCGGGATGCAGGTGATCTTTCTTGGCATTAATCCCAAAAGGTACTGATCCCATTACTTTTAATGATTATTGGCCGATTAGTCTAATTAGTTGTATCTCAAAAATTATTTCAAAAGTCTTTGCAAACCGTATTAAAAAGGTGGTGGGGTTGGTTGTTTCGATTACCAATCTAGGTTCCTAGCTGATAGGAACATCTTAGATGGACCATTTATTTTAAATGAAATAATCTCATGGGCCAAAAAGGTGAAATCCGAAGATTTCATTTTCAAAATTGACATTGAAAAAGCCTATTACACTCTCATTTGGGATTTTATTGGCTCGGTTTTATAACAAATGGGCTTTCCCGGATTATGGTGGAGGGTGAGGGGTATTTTAAAATCATCTAGAATCTCGATAAATGAATCCACTAAACTTAAGTTCAATGTTCTCGAGCTGTGCGACAAGGCGATCCGTTGTAACTTTTTATTTTCATAATCTCAATGGAAGCTCTAACATGCTTCCTAAATAAAGCAACGAATGTGGGTCTAATTAAGGGCATTCACATACTAAATAATGGCCCATCTATTGCGCATTTGATGTACGCGGATGATGTCGTCTTCATGGGAGAAGGGGGAAACCAACATTCCCAATATTGTCTAACTAATGAGATATTCTATCACATTTCGGGGCTAAAGTTAAGTCACAAAAGGTCCAGTTTATTTGGTATTGGGGTGGGGGGAAAATGTAGCTAATATAATCAATTGCAAGATTGGGAAATTTCTTTTCAAATACTTGGGCCTACTAGTGAGAGAAAATATGAATAAAATACAACAATGAAAAGTTGTGCTGGATTGTTTTAAGTCAAAATTATGAAAGTGGAAATCGAAGACATTATCCGTCAGGGGTAGAGTTACTTTGTCAAAGTCGGTTCTTGATAGTCTCCCGCCATATTTCTTCTCGCTTTATAAAGCTCCTAAAGGTGTCGTAGACTCATTAGAAGCTTTGAGACGACTATTTTCTTTTTTGGGGGGGGGGGGGGGGGGGGGGGGGGGGAGGCAATGAAGAAAAAGCAAAGACTAGCTAGGTGCAATGGGATAGATTAATAGGGTCGCTCGATAAGCGGGGACTAGGGTTGGCTCTCTCCGTGATATGAATGTAAGCTTATTGTTAAGATGGTGGTGGAAATATAAAAATGAATCTATGGCAAACAATTGTCATGGCTATACATCAACAAAAAGTTCATGGTATTGCTTGTCAATAAAAGTAGGATTGTCTGGTGTAACATTTATGTAAAACGGGTTCCAAAAAAACCCGCTCCGTTTGATAATTCAATTATTTATTTAATGTTTCATAACGCATTTATTAGTATTAATTAATTTTATTATTCATGATTAATAAATAAAATACATAATAAAATAATATTTAAAAAAGGAAAAATAATTAAATCATTATATAGCAAAAAGAAATAAAGTAAAAATAAAGAAGTAGCCGGGGTTTGAACCCGGATACCCTCACAGACACGCACACACCAAACACCGCTGAGATACACACACTATATGTTTACAAACCCAAAAAAAATAAATTTTAAACTATATCAAACCCTTAAACCAGTTCAAGTTTTAATCGCCCAAAATCTCAACGACTGTAACTTCCAACCCGCAATCAATGGTCGTTATCTTCAAAGTAAATCAAAACAAAAACCGATCTCCAATCATGCTTTGACTCAAATTCGGTTACAAATCGTAGGGGTAATCAAACCTTAACCGAAATCTTTTAAATCGATTTCTGAAACCAACAACGCTACTGCATCTATAAATAGTGGCCATTAGGCTTTGTAAAAACTCACTCAGTTGATTGTCTAGAATCTCAAACACACCGCACACTTTCTGCGTAGAGTTCGATACAGTCGCCGGAATCCTGGTATAGCCACCGGAAGAGTCACTGGAGCATCAACCATCACCGATTCGGTACAGAACAATCTTTCCTATCTTTGTGTAAATAACACTGTATAAGAATCAAATCAAAACATCACGATTCAAATGGTTGATCGTGTATCAGTGGGTTTCAAAATAATGAAGGTTAAGTCGGATAATATATAAGAGTAATTAAAAATGGATATTTCATCGGGTTAGACACACAGTCCAGTGGTGGACTGTGTGCAATTAGATCATCCAAGTCCCGAGTTCGATTCGTGCATGCAACCGGTTTTCAGTAATAAAACTCAATTTTATTAAGCTATAAAGAACACTTTCTTGTTAGTTTATAAGAATAATAAAAATTCTAATACAAACGGGTTAGACACCCAGCCAGTTGGTTAGGCTGGGTGCAAATCAACACGGAGGTCACGGTTTCGAACAGGTCTTGCACGCCGGTTCGTTGATTTTAAATCTGTTTTAAATTAAATAATTTCTGGAATATTCTAATAAGTATATAAGAATAATTAAAACCAGAATACTTTCGAGTTAGACACGTAGCTCAGTTGGAAGAGCTGCGTGCACGTAAACGGGAGGTCATGAGTTTGAATCTCACCCACGCTGCCAAAAATCACATCGACCCGGTCAGACCCTTGTCAGGTCTGACAAGATTTTTTTTATTTTATTTTATATTTTTTTATATATATATTATTTTTAATCAAAAATCAATTTGAAACACTTAAAAATAAGATTTCTTAGGTTTAAAAACTCCAATAAATACCACAAAAATAACCCAAAAATCTAATAAAAAGTGTTAAATTAAAATATTAATTTTTATTTATTTATCGAATTATTGCATTATTATTTAGGTTAGTTTTCTTCGTCGGTTAAATCCCAAACTCGTGCATTCATCATCAAACCAAGGAAACGCACTCACTGTGAGTGAATCCTTACAATTTCCCCTTTTTAATCATGTTTTGGGGTGTATCATGTGTCGTACACATTTTATTTATTTAAACACTTGTGCTAACACCATTATGTGATCTAATGTGTATATTTGTTATGTGGTTATGTGTGGTTACATTTTATCATTTCAGTGCAATTATTCATTTAAGTCCATCAGTTCCTCGTGGGATACGAGTTGAGCATCAGGTGCCTCATTAGATCGGCTCCGTTTGATTGAGCCTTGATTTCAAGTTCATCATTCATCAGTTCATTGTAGATATTATGTGTTTTGTGATTTATCTATATACACAATGCTCACTTATGGTCCATGCACAATTTTTGTTGAAATAACTAATATAACAAACTGTTTAAAAGTTTAACTTAGATTCACTCACCAACTTTTGTTGACCCAAACTTTTGTTTTACACATGATACAGGTGGAAGAGGCTGAGAGAGGAACACATAGGAATGACCTTAGAAGATAAATAAAATACAACTTGTTTAGAACAATGTTTTCTTGTGCTTATATGTTTCCTTGTGTTTAAATATTTGATTTTAAATTTCAACTTAATAAATATGAAAGCTAATATTAGTAAATGTCATGAGCTTTGATGATAACCCAATCATGCCCCGACTTTTATTTCCGTTGCGGGTCGGGGTGTGACAGATTGGTATCAGAGCTTTTCACTATAGAGATATATGATAGGTTATTAGACCCTTAGAGCCTAAACTATAGTTGATTAGATTTAAATTGTTTATGTGTTACATGCAAAACTCATGATGTTTCTATGTTTCATGTTTATTTCACACACAAATGCATGCAAGCACCTTCACTACTACATGTTAATGTGTGATGTTCATTATGGTTTATATATTGTTAAGATATCATGCCTACGCAAGCACACACATCACAAATTCACAATTATCACGATTTCTTTCTCAAAGATTTTATAATGTGTTTTCATGTTTTCAATATCATCAAAGTGAGTTTTACGACGGGCATGTAGTAACTGGAAGGGTACGAGTACCGGTAGTCGGGACGTCCTGTCTAGGATTGGCATTCGTATAAATCCAATATAATGGACCAGTTTGCCTACCTGGGGATTTAAAGATGAGAGTACGAAGGACCTATTAGGCCAAAGCATGTCACACCAAACGTCTTGTGAACTAACCCCACTTTGAGTTGTCATTGTGTCTACACCTGGACACCCTCTGACCTTGTACCTTGCAATCATGTTTCACCATTTTCATTCGGGTGATGCAAGCACTAACAGGCCAACACCAATGTGAACCCTACAAAGCCCAGTAGTCATGGGGGCCCACGTGACTACCTAGGCCGAAGTATGGGAGACATTTGGAGGCCCAAACATGAGCAAGCCCAAAACATCCTATGGATGTAGATAATTTCTTGGTTTTCATTTATTTTGAATATTGTTTTCACTTTTTACGACACATGACACCTAGAAGCTATCAACTCATAATCTCCCTACGTATTTCCTGTAGATGTCTGCTAGACACTCTCCAGGTGGTAGAAGATCAGGAAGATCTAGCGAACGCATGGCCACCCAAATCGCTCAACAGATGGCTGTCATACTTCCTGACATCATTCTACAAGTTCAACAAGCTCTTGCCGTCCCAATCCAATCAATCCTACCAACCAAGAAGGCCAAAATGTCGCCAACCATCCTCCTAACACCACTAATGCACCTACAAGCATTTCAAATCCTGCGATCCCCCAAAATACGAAAGGACTGAAGGTGTCACCTCTCTCCTCCATTGGTTTGGGGAGATGGAAAACACTTTTCTCATTTGCGATTGTCCCGATGATCGCAAGGTACGATATGCTACCGGTCGTTTGTTCGGAGTAGCACTTACATGGTGGAACACAGAGAAGGGCAAGCGAGGTGCCAAAGCTGCTATGGCCTTGACTTGGGAGAGTTGAGGGAGATCATGACAAGACATTTCTGTCAAGAAGCGAAATCAAGAAATTAGAGGATGAGTTCTACTCTTTGAAACAAAAGGAGGGAGACCACACCACATACAACAAGAGATTCCTCAAGTTGAATCAGATGGTCCCCAACTTGTTCACTCCGCTTTATCGTCTAATTGAGCATTACATTCGAGGTCTTCCCTCAAAAATTCAAGATTCTGTGTTAAGTACTACACCCGCAACACTCGAAGCTGCCATGGAGCTGGCTACTGAGCTCACGGAAAAGCGCATCCGAAATGGCGATTTTAAAGATGAGAAGAAGAAAGACAAGACACCTGTTGAAACCCAAACCCCAACCCCAACTCAGGCAGGTTCGTCTTCTAAGTTTGCTGGTAAAAGGAAATGCAATGGGAAGAATTTTGCTGTTACCCAACCCAATCCTCCTATCGTTGTTGCCCCAATCACACAAGTCTCTCTTAATGCCGCCCCATTCAAGAAACCATACATTGGTCCTCATCTGAAATGCAACCGATGCTAATATCACCACCCTCCTGAGAACCCATGTCAATACTACACAAGTTGTGGTCGTGCAGGTCACACAATTCAAACCTGTCGCATCCTCCAAAAGCCAAACCGCAATCAGCTGCAAGCTCAAACCAACAATCAAGTGGTAGGCCAAGCCCAACACCAACAACCTTTACTCTTACCACCTGCTCAACCTATGGCTCAACCCTACTACCTGTAACATTTGTAAAAATCGGGTCTCCAAAACCCGCTCCGTTTTGTAATCAAATACCAAGTTATGAAAGTACATTAATTATTTATGATTATTTTGAGTTTAAACGTTACATAATTAATAAATAAACTAAACTATAAAAATTATATTTGATAAAAAGTTAAAATAAAATAAATAAAAAACATGTGTAGCTGCCGGGACTCGAACTCGGGTCAGCTGGGTCTCAAACGACTTAACCATCCCTCACCAAACCACTCCGCCACAATGTATTTTCTGTTAACTATATGAAAACAAAAGAAGCTTATACACAAACTCAGTTTAATCAATATTACCAACTGAAAACCGATAATCGGCAAACCAATCATTAAATCGATTGTTTACCTCACAATTGCACTTATAACCGATGTATTTCGGTTTCTAATTAAGTCCGAATTGAATGAACATAAAGATTCATCATTTCCGGTATTTGAAACCGAAAACTTATCAAACTCTGATTTAATTCAAGTTCTGATCATTTGCGCGATTCATAACTATCACAACAGCACTCAATTTCATTTTCGTCAAGTTTCTGAACCGTAAGATTTCTCTGAATCAGATCGCCGGAATTTTTCTGCAACTCACCGGAAAACCGGGACTCACATTCTCGCGGTAATTCCTTCGACTCTTTTTGTTTAAAACATGTGATTAGTCAATCTCTAACACAACTCCATCATCAGAATCAATATTAGCCAACGTTTATCGGAAATCTTACCTTCGCCGGAAAGTTCCTGAGATTTGCCGGAATCCCACTGTGAACTGGTAAGATATTCTGCACTTCTTTTAAACCTTGTTTAGGTGATTTAACCTTGTGAATAATCGATCCACACTGTTAATTGGTTCAGCAGTCGGAGTTCATTTCCAGTACCGACGAACCTTCGCCGGATTTCTGTGATTATCTTCAATCGGTAAAATTCTGTTCTTTGAACTCTCTCCATTCCTTACTCTTGAATTACTGTTAATGTCTAAGATCTTTGTAAATCACAAAATCAAACTTAACCAGTCGAATTACGCTGACCGTGTAATTCGACGAAGAAGATGAAGTGATATCAGAGTATAAGAGTAATTAAAATCCGGTTTATAAACGGGTTAGACACATAGTCCAGCGGTGGACTGTGTGCAAATTTCATATTCACGTCCCGAGTTCGATCCTTACTACGCACACGCTTTACGTAATAACATTCCTTTTTAATCATGAACTAACCGGGTTAGAGCAGGTAGTTGTTAAGTATAATATAAATCAAGAATATAACCGGGTTAGACACACAGTCCAGCGGTGGACTGTGTGCAAAATAAACTTCACGTCGCGCGTTCGAATCCCATCACAAGCACCGGTCCATGGAATTAAAACGTTTTTGCAAAATAAAGGAATTTTCGGTTAATTCGAATAAGTATATAAATATAATTAAAACTGAGTTTCTAACGGGTTAGTCACGTAGCTCAGTTGGTAGAGCTACGTGCACGTGAACGGAAGGTCACCGGTTCGAATCCCGCTTGGCGCAACATTTACCGCTGACCGAACCGGTCAACGGTCAACGGTCAATGGTCAAACAGTAAAAAAAAATAATATTTTTTTTATATATTTATTTGTTTATTTTAATTTAAAAATCAATTAAAAATACTTAAAAATAACATTTTTAAAGGTAGAAAATAGCCATAAACTCACAAAAATATATCTAAAAATCCCATTAAAATCCTTACTAAAATCCATCCATTTAATATATTTTTCCATTATTATTTAGGTTAGTATTCCTCGTCGACTCGCTCGTCTAAATCGTGCGCATCTCACCATCTCCAATCCAACGCACCCAATGTGAGTGAACCTTTCAAATTCCCCGTTTTAATCACGTTTTGGGGTGTATCATGTGTCTTTGTTTATTTACATATTATAACGAAATTATTGTGCATACATCATATCATGACATGTGTATTAGTTTGTTGCTGTTATGTAGTTATTATTGGATGAAAATTATTATTTCAGTACATGCAATTGCCGAGGTCGCAGCTCCCCATCCATCGAGGTTGAGCTTGATCCCCATTTTGTTATGCGGTTGATCTTGGCGTGCCCACACGATCGGCTCCGTTTGATTGAGCCTTGATCGGTCATTTCATTTTACATTTCAATACATGCAATACGCTCGGCTCCGTTTGATTGAGCCTTGAGTGCACAGTTCAATTTACATTTCCAGTTCATGCAATACGTTCGGCTCCGTTTGATTGAGCCTTGAGCGCACAGTTCATGCAATACGATCGGCTCCGTTTGATTGAGCCTTGATCGCACAGTTCATTTATGTTAGTTATCATATGATATTGGTATATTCATGTATGCTATCAAATGTTAATGTATGTTATAATTGTAACTGCTATTTGCCAATGTTTGATTACTTACATGTGCTCTTTTATGATTATGCACAATATTTTATTGATAAACTAACCATATAATCATTACCAAATGTTTATCTAATAAGGTTCACTCGCCAACTTATGTTGACCCAAAACCTCCCATTTTACACATGATACAGGTGAACCAGCAGCAGCTAGGAACACATAGGACCTGGATTAGAAGAAATAAAACGATTTAGTATTTGAATTGTTATGTTTGGTTATTTTCCCTTGTATTGAATGAACATGTTTGGATGTTTGAGAAATGTAACTTTGACTTCATTTAATTATGAAACATAATAGTAAATGTTATGTGCTTTGGTGATAACCCAATTATGCCCCGATTCTTATTTCCGCTGCGGGTCGGGGTGTGACAGATTGGTATCAGAGCCATGACTATAGGGATATAGGATAGGTTATTAGACCCTTAGAGACTATACTATAGTCGATTAGAAACTTATAAGAATTTTGTGTGTTATATGCCAAATTTCATGATGTTTATATGTTTATGTTAAATGTTACATTTGATATTGTACAAGCATGTTCATAAGTATGTATTATCAAATAATGCCTATCATGAAATCGTATGATCATAACATATCACATCCATGCAAGCACACACCACATCATGATTGATTTTACAATGATTTTCGTGTTTTCAAATCTCATCAAAGTGAGTTCTCATGACGGGCATGTAGTAACTGGAAGGGTACTAGTACCGGTAGTCGGAACGTCCTGTCTAGGCTAGCATTCGTATAAATCCAAAATAAAGGACCAGTTTGCCTACCTGGGGACTAACGATGAGAGTACGAAATACCTATTAGGCCAAAGCATGCTATACCAAACGTCGTGAGAGCTAATCCCACTTTGAGTTGTCATTGTGTCTACACCTGGATACGTTCCGACCAAACATCTCATGAACATATTTTGTGGTTTGCATTCGGGGGATGCGAGTGTTAAATTGCCAATACTAATGTGAATCCTACCAAGCCAATAGCCACGGGGCCCACATGACTATGTAGGTGAAGGTATGGGGGACATTTGAGGCCCAACATGAGCGAACCCAAGACATCCTTTGGATGTAGTTGCATTATTGATATTTATGTTATTTTCATTTTCTTAAAGACACATGACACCTAAAAGACACCATAAACTCACAATCTTCTCATTTTATGATCCTGTAGATGTCGTCTAGACAGCATCGAAGGGGTAGGAATTCGGAAAAGTCTCGGGAACGTTTGGCCACTCATATCGCGAATCAAATGGCCACGATATTACCTGACATCGTAGTACAAGTACAACAAGCCCTTGCTGCAAATCCTACTAACCCTCCTCAACAACAGGACCAGAACATCAACAACCCTCCTACCATCAAATGCTCTTACAAACATTTTAAGTCCTGCGATCCTCCAAAATTCGAAGGGACTGAGGGAGTCACTGCTCTCCTACATTGGTTCGAGGAGATGGAAAACGTGTTCTTAAACTGCGATTGTCCTGAGGATCGCAAAGTTCGTTACGCCACCGGGAGACTACTTGGTGTAGCTCTCACTTGGCGGAATACTGAGAAAGGAAAAAGGGGAACGGAAGATGCGATGGCCTTAACTTGGGAGGAGTTAAGGGAAATCATGACTAGGCGATTCTGTCCTAGAAGTGAAATTAAGAAATTGGAGGATGAATTTCATGCCTTGAAGCAAAAAGATGGTGATCACTCTACTTACAACAAAAGGTTCTTGGAGTTGAACCAAATGGTTCCAAACTTATTTACTCCAACCTATCGTCTGATCGAACATTACATTCGAGGACTTCCCTCGAAAATCCAAGATTCGGTCCTCAGCGTTTCACCGGTAACACTCGAAGCTGCCATGGAGTTGGCAACGGAACTGACTGAAAATCGAATTCGCAATGGGAAGTTCAAAGAAGAAAAGAAGAAAGCCCCTGCTGAGGGACAAACCTCAAACCACCACACTCCTTCCTCTAAGTTTGCTAATAAGAGGAAGCGTAATACCAAGAACTTTGCAGTCACCCAAACCAACACCCCTATTCCTGCTGCACCCATCACTCAAGCCACTCCTCCACCTGCGCCATACAGAAAACCATACACAGGGCCACTACCAAAATGTAACCGTTGTCAGTATCACCACTCCCCTGATTATCCTTGCCAATACTGTACCGGCTGCGGTCGCGCCGGACACACTGTTCAAAACTGCCGCACGCTTCAACGAACAAACCGCCACCAACCTATAACCCAAACCCACCAACAGTTAATGGGTCAAACACAACAACAACTACCATTTCCACCCACTCAACATTTAGCCCAAACATACTATCAACCCAATTATCCTATGGGCCAACCTATGCGGGCTTGTTTCAACTGCGGCGACCCAAGTCATTTCAGAAACACATGTCCAAGGCTGGTCAATATTATTCATGCTCAGGCCCAAGCCAACCCTGTAAATCAAGCAAACCAAGCTCCTCCACCTGCTAGAGGAAGGGCTTTCAATATTAACGCAAACCAGGCCAGAGCTGACGGCAATGTGGTCAACGGTACGTTTCTTATAAATGGTAGATATGCCTCTATGTTATTTGATACTGGTGCGGATAGAAGTTTCGTGTCATTAGAATTTGAACCTATCTTAAGTAAAAATCGGGATAAGCTCGCGGAATCCATAACGGTGGAAGTTGCGGACGGAAAACCAGTTTCATTAGACTTTATCTTACGCAACTGTACACTCACTTTAAACGACCACGATTTCTCAGTCGATCTGATTCCTATGAAGCTGGGAAGTTTCGACATCATAATCGGTATGGATTGGCTCAGTCTACATCATGCGGAAGTTGTATGTCGTGAGAAATTTATTCGTATTCCTCTTTCAAACGGTCAGACTCTTCGAATCATTGGAGAAACTTCGTCGAAAGGGCTCAACTTAATGTCTTGTCTTCAAGCTCAAAAATACCTTCGCAAGAATTATGTCGCGTTTTTAGCCCATATCATCAAGAAGGGGACCACAGAGAAGAAACTTGAAGATATTCCTGTTGTAAAAGATTTTCCACAAGTTTTTCCTGACGACATTTCAGGACTTCCTCCAATAAGAGATGTCGAATTCCGTATCGATCTTATACCTGGTGCTACACCAGTGGCAAAATCTCCATATAGGTTAGCCCCCTCTGAAATGCAAGAGCTAGCCAGTCAATTGCAAGAGTTGACTGACAAGGGATTCATACGCCCCAGCTCATCGCCTTGGGGTGCACCTGTCCTTTTTGTAAAGAAGAAAGATGGATCTTTTCGCATGTGCATCGACTACAGAGAGCTCAACAAGTTAACTATCAAAAATCGATATCCTTTACCTCGCATAGATGATCTTCTTGACCAACTACAAGGTGCCAGTTGCTTTTTGAAAATCGACCTTCGATCTGGCTATCATCAGCTTAGAGTGCACGAAGAAGACGTCCCTAAAACTGCTTTTCGAACTCGATATGGTCACTATGAATTCATGGTTATGCCGTTTGGATTAACCAACGCACCAGCTGTTTTCATGGACCTAATGAATAGAGTCTGCAAACCTTACCTTGATCGATTTGTTATTGTTTTCATCGACGATATTCTTATCTATTCAAAATCTAAAGCTGATCATGAGTGTCATCTGCGACTTGTTCTTGCACTTCTAGAAAAGGAAAAGCTTTATGCCAAGTTCTCTAAATGTGAATTCTGGTTAAAAGAGGTGCAATTTCTCGGGCATGTAGTCAATGACAAAGGAATACATGTGGACCCATCAAAGATCAAAGCAGTCAAGAATGGCAAGCTCCACGTACACCAACTGAAGTAAGGTCTTTTCTTGGACTAGCTGGCTATTATCGTCGGTTCATTTCAAACTTCTCTCGCATTGCGGTGCCACTCACGGCTTTAACCCATAAGGGGAAACCATTCGTATGGGGACCCAAGCAAGAAGAAGCTTTTCAAACTCTTAAACAAAAACTTTGTGATGCACCAATCCTCACTCTTCCTGAAGGTTGTGATGATTTTGTAGTCTATTGCGACACGTCAGGACAAGGATTAGGTTGCGTTCTCATGCAAAGAGGAAAAGTCATAGCTTATGCCTCAAGGCAACTCAATACACACGAAAAGAACTACACCACTCATGACCTTGAACTTGGAGCCGTTGTATTCGCTCTTAAGATATGGAGACATTATCTTTATGGTACGAAGTGTGAAATATACACTGACCACAAGAGTCTTCAACATATCTTCAATCAGAAAGAGTTAAATATGAGGCAACGAAGATGGGTCGAACTCCTAAATGATTACGACTGTGAAATCAGATACCACTCTGGTAAAGCAAATGTGGTGGCTGATGCACTTAGTCGAAAGGGTTATGCGAACTCCATTCATCTTCTATGTTCGCAAATTATAACCAATATTAAGGATCAAATTCGAGAAGCTCAACACGTTTCAATAACAGAAGAAGATGTACAAAAAGAGATGTCCTGTGGAGCCGAGCTAAAACTTGAAACTAAATCTGATGGTATTTTGTATTACCTAGATCGTATCTGGGTTCCTAACCACATCAATCTTCGTGAAACACTCATGCATGAAGCTCATAAATCACGATATTCTATACACCCAGGGGCTGATAAGATGTATCAAGACCTACGGTACACCTATTGGTGGCCTGGAATGAAGAAAGATATTGCCGTTTTTGTTTCCAAGTGTCTCACATGTTCTAAGGTGAAGGCTGAACACCAAAGACCCTCAGGACTTCTAGTCCAACCGGAAATACCTGTATGGAAGTGGGAAAATATAACCATGGATTTCATTACCGGGTTACCTCGCACTTCTAGTGGGTATGACACTATATGGGTGATTATAGACCGACTTACAAAATCAGCTCACTTTATCCCTATTCGAGAAGATTTCAAGAACGAAAAGCTTGCTCGTATTTATATCAACGAGATCGTAAGCCGGCATGGAGTACCATTAAGTATTATTTCTGATCGTGATGGTCGTTTCACCTCACGAACATGGCAAGCAGTACAATCTGCTATGGGCACTCGACTAGATCTCAGTACCGCCTACCATCCTCAAACTGATGGACAGTCTGAGCGCACTATTCAAACTCTTGAGGACATGCTTAGAGCATGTGTCATAGACTTCAAGGGAAATTGGGACGCCCACCTACCGTTAGTCGAATTTTCGTACAACAACAGCTATCATTCGAGCATCGGCATGGCACCTTTTGAAGCTTTATATGGTCGAAGGTGCCGATCTCCTGTTTGTTGGCACGAAATTGGGGAAGCACAAATTACTGGTCCAGAATTGATCCAAGAAACCACAGATAAGATTCATCAAATCCGAAACAATCTTCTAGCGGCTCAAAGTCGTCAAAAGAGTTACGCAGATAAACGACGGAAGCCCTTGGAGTTTAGCATTGGTGATCATGTGCTTTTAAAAGTATCACCGTGGAAGGGAGTAGTTCGTTTTGGTCAAAAGGGAAAGCTAGCACCACGTTACGTAGGACCTTTCAAGATACTCGAAAGAGTAGGTCCTGTAGCATACAAGTTTGACCTACCGGAAGAACTCGACAGGATTCATCCCACATTCCACGTGTCGAACTTGAAGAAGTGCCTCGCTGATGAGAATCTTCATATTCCACTGGAAGATATTCAGATTGATGAATCCATGCATTTTATTGAAAGACCAGTGGAGATTATGGACTATGGAGAAAAGCGTCTACGACAAAGTCGCATTCCTATTGTTAGGGTACGCTGGGAGTCGAAACGGGGACCTGAGTTTACTTGGGAACGTGAAGACTCAATGCGTGAAAAATACCCGCATCTTTTTCCTACTACTTCAACCGTTTAAATTTCGGGACGAAATTCCTAAAAGTAGGGGATACTGTAACATTTGTAAAAATCGGGTCTCCAAAACCCGCTCCGTTTTGTAATCAAATACCAAGTTATGAAAGTACATTAATTATTTATGATTATTTTGAGTTTAAACGTTACATAATTAATAAATAAACTAAACTATAAAAATTATATTTGATAAAAAGTTAAAATAAAATAAATAAAAAACATGTGTAGCTGCCGGGACTCGAACCCGTGTCAGCTGGGTCTCAAACGACTTAACCATCCCTCACCAAACCACTCCGCCACAATGTATTTTCTGTTAACTATATGAAAACAAAAGAAGCTTATACACAAACTCAGTTTAATCAATATTACCAACTGAAAACCGATAATCGGCAAACCAATCGTTAAATCGATTGTTTACCTCACAATTGCACTTATAACCGATGTATTTCGGTTTCTAATTAAGTCCGAATTGAATGAACATAAAGATTCATCATTTCCGGTATTTGAAACCGAAAACTTATCAAACTCTGATTTAATTCAAGTTCTGATCATTTGCGCGATTCATAACTATCACAACAGCACTCAATTTCATTTTCGTCAAGTTTCTGAACCGTAAGATTTCTCTGAATCAGATCGCCGGAATTTTTCTGCAACTCATCGGAAAACCGGGACTCACATTCTCGCGGTAATTCCTTCGACTCTTTTTGTTTAAAACATGTGATTAGTCAATCTCTAACACAACTCCATCATCAGAATCAATATTAGCCAACGTTTATCGGAAATCTTACCTTCGCCGGAAAGTTCCTGAGATTTGCCGGAATCCCACTGTGAACTGGTAAGATATTCTGCACTTCTTTTAAACCTTGTTTAGGTGATTTAACCTTGTGAATAATCGATCCACACTGTTAATTGGTTCAGCAGTCGGAGTTCATTTCCAGTACCGACGAACCTTCGCCGGATTTCTGTGATTATCTTCAATCGGTAAAATTCTGTTCTTTGAACTCTCTCCATTCCTTACTCTTGAATTACTGTTAATGTCTAAGATCTTTGTAAATCACAAAATCAAACTTAACCAGTCGAATTACGCTGACCGTGTAATTCGACGAAGAAGATGAAGTGATATCAGAGTATAAGAGTAATTAAAATCCGGTTTATAAACGGGTTAGACACACAGTCCAGCGGTGGACTGTGTGCAAATTTCATATTCACGTCCCGAGTTTGATCCTTACTACGCACACGCTTTACGTAATAACATTCCTTTTTAATCATGAACTAACCGGGTTAGAGCAGGTAGTTGTTAAGTATAATATAGATCAAGAATATAACCGGGTTAGACACACAGTCCAGCGGTGGACTGTGTGCAAAATAAACTTCACGTCGCGCGTTCGAATCCCATCACAAGCACCGGTCCATGGAATTAAAACGTTTTTGCAAAATAAAGGAATTTTCGGTTAATTCGAATAAGTATATAAATATAATTAAAACTGAGTTTCTAACGGGTTAGTCACGTAGCTCAGTTGGTAGAGCTCCGTGCACGTGAACGGAAGGTCACCGGTTCGAATCCCGCTTGGCGTAACATTTACCGCTGACCGAACCGGTCAACGGTCAACGGTCAATGGTCCAACAGTAAAAAAAAAATAAAATTTTTTTTATATATTTATTTGTTTATTTTAATTTAAAAATCAATTAAAAATACTTAAAAATAACATTTTAAAGGTAGAAAATAGCCATAAACTCACAAAAATATATCTAAAAATCCCATTAAAATCCTTACTAAAATCCATCCATTTAATATATTTTTCCATTATTATTTAGGTTAGTATTCCTCGTCGACTCGCTCATCTAAATCGTGCGCATCTCACCATCTCTAATCCAACGCACCCAATGTGAGTGAACCTTTCAAATTCCCCGTTTTAATCACGTTTTGGGGTGTATCATGTGTCTTTGTTTATTTACATATTATAACGAAATTATTGTGCATACATCATATCATGACATGTGTATTAGTTTGTTGCTGTTATGTAGTTATTATTGGATGCAAATTATTATTTCCGTACATGCAATTGCCGAGGCCGCAGCTCCCCATCCATCGAGGTTGAGCTTGATCCCCATTTTGTTATGCGGTTGATCTTGGCGTGCCCACACGATCGGCTCCGTTTGATTGAGCCTTGATCGGTCATTTCATTTTACATTTCAATACATGCAATACGCTCGGCTCCGTTTGATTGAGCCTTGAGTGCACAGTTCAATTTACATTTCCAGTTCATGCAATACGTTCGGCTCCGTTTGATTGAGCCTTGAGCGCACAGTTCAATTTACATTTCCAGTTCATGCAATACGATCGGCTCCGTTTGATTGAGCCTTGATCGCACAGTTCATTTATGTTAGTTATCATATGATATTGGTATATTCATGTATGCTATCAAATGTTAATGTATGTTATAATTGTAACTGCTATTTGCCAATGTTTGATTACTTACATGTGCTCTTTTATGATTATGCACAATATTTTATTGATAAACTAACCATATAATCATTACCAAATGTTTATCTAATAAGGTTCACTCGCCAACTTATGTTGACCCAAAACCTCCCATTTTACACATGATACAGGTGAACCAGCAGCAACTAGGAACACATAGGACCTGGATTAGAAGAAATAAAACGATTTAGTATTTGAATTGTTATGTTTGGTTATTTTCCCTTGTATTGAATGAACATGTTTGGATGTTTGAGAAATGTAACTTTGACTTCATTTAATTATGAAACATAATAGTAAATGTCATGTGCTTTGGTGATAACCCAATTATGCCCCGATTCTTATTTCCGCTGCGGGTCGGGGTGTGACACTACCAACCCAATTACCTGATGATGCAACCAATTAGAGCATGTTTCAACTGTGGCGATCCAACCCATTTTCGAAACACTTGCTCACGCTTGGTGAACATCATAAATTCCCAAGCCCAAGCCAACCCAGTGAATCAAGCCAACCAAGCTAATCCACCCGCAAGAGGAAGAGCTTTCAACATTAACGCCAACCAAGCTAGGGCTGATAATAATGTGTTCAACGATACGTTTCTTAATAACGGTTGTTATGCATCCATACTATTTGATATTGGTGCGGATAAGAGTTTCGTGTCTTTAGAGTTCGAACCTATTCTTGATTTACCTCGCGTTAGTCTCGCTGAATCATTCACGGTGGAAGTTGCTGATGGTGAACCTATTACGTTAGATTCGATTATTCGTGATTGTACTCTTACCCTTAATGATCACGATTTCCCAATTGATCTTATCCTTATGAAATTGGGTAGTTTCGACGTTATCATCGGTATGGATTGGCTTAGTCAACATCGTGCTGAAGTTGTTTGCTATGAGAAGTTTATTCGAATTCCTCTCGCTGACGGTCAAACTTTATGTATTTTTGGTGAAACTCCTTTTAAAGGGCTCAAACTGATGTCATGTCTCCAAGCTCGAAGATATCTTTGCAAAGACTATATTGCGTTTTTAGCTCACATCGTCAAAAAGGAAAGCAAGAAAAAGAAGCTCGAAGACATACCGATGGTTAAAGAATTTCCTCAAGTTTTCCCCGACGATGTTTCAGGACTTCCTCCTGTGCGAGAAGTCGAATTCCGAATTGATCTTGTACCTGGTGCTACACCAGTCACAAATCTCCATATCGGTTAGCCCCATCTCAGATGCAAGAGTTAGCTAGTCAACTGCAAGAGTTGATTGACAAGGGATTTATACGTCCTAGCTCATCACCTTGGGGTGCACCTGTTCTTTTCGTAAAGAAGAAAGATAGAACTTTTCGAATGTGTATCGATTATAGAGAGCTCAACAAGCTGACCATCAAGAACCGATATCCTTTACCTCATATCGATGATCTTCTAGATCCACTACAGGGTGCCACCTGTTTCTCCAAAATCGATTTCCGTTCTGGTTATCACCAACTTAGAGTGCGTGAAGAGGACATCCCAAAGACTGCTTTTTGAACTCGTTATGGCCACTATGAATTCATGGTTATGCCTTTTGGTTTGACCAATGCTCCTGCTGTTTTCATGGATTTGATGAATAGGGTGTGTAAACCTTATCTCGATCGTTTTGTCATAGTTTTCATTGATGATATTCTTATCTACTCCAAGACAAAATCCGATCATGAGCGACATCTTCGACTTATCCTAATACTCTTGCGGACCGAAAAGCTTTATGCTAAGTTCTTGAAATGTGAGTTCTGGTTAAAAGAGATACAATTTCTTGGTCATGTTGTTAACGGCAAAGGGATTCACGTCGACCCTGCAAAGATCAAAGCGGTGCAAGAATGGCAAGCGCCACGCACTCCTACCGAAGTTAGATCATTTCTTGGTCTAGCTGGTTATTATCGATGTTTCATCGTAATTTTTTCTCGTATCGCCGTTCCACTCACAGCCTTGACTCACAAGGGCAAACCCTTTATTTGGGGGCCCAAGCAAGAATAGGCTTTCCAAACTTTGAAGCAAAAACTTTGTGATGCACCTATCCTTACACTTCCTGATGGCTGCGAAGACTTTATGGTTTATTGTGATGCGTCAGGGCAAGGTTTAGTTTCGTTCTAATGCAAAGAGGAAAGGTGATAGCCTATGCCTCAAGGCAACTCAAAGTGCATGAAAAGAACTACACCACTCATGACCTAGAACTTGGACCAGTCGTGTTCGCTCTTAAGATATGGAGACATTATCTCTATGGTACCAAGTGTGAAATTTACACGGCTCATTATAGCCTTCAACATAACTTCTACATGACTATGATTATGAAATTCGATATCATCCTGGCAAGGCTAATGTTGTGGCTGACGCTCTCAGTTGAAAAGAGTATGCAAACTCCATCTGTCTGTTGTGTTATCAAATTGTGACCGATCTTCAAAACCGAATTAGAGAAGCTCAACATATTTCTGTCACGGAAAATGATGTGCGAGACAAATTGTCTTGTGGGGTTGAAACCAAACTAGAATCCAAGTCGGATGGTATTCTCTATTACTTGAATCGCATTTGGGTACCTGATCGTGATGATCTTCGTGTTTTTCTCATGAACGAGGCTCACAAAACACAATACTCAATACATCCAGGGGCCGATAAGATGTATCAAGAATTACGATACTCCTACTGGTGGCCTGGCATGAAGAAAGATATCGCCATTTTTGTTTCAAAGTGCCTCACGGGTTCTAAGGTTAAAGCTGAACATCAACGACCTTCAGGATTACTCATCCAATCCGAGATACCTGTTTGGAAGTGGGAAAATATAACCATGGACTTATTACCGGGTTACCTCGCACCGCCAGTGGGTATGACACAATTTGGGTTATCATTGATCGTCTCACCAAATCAGCTCATTTCATTCCAATCCGCGAAGACTACAAGAACGAGAAGTTAGCTCGTATCTATATCAATGAAATTGTAAGCCGTCATGGTGTGCCCTTAAGTATCATTTCAGATCGAGACGACCGTTTTACTTCACGAACGTGGCAAGCCGTACAATCCGCTTTGGGTACACGTTTAGATCTCAACACTGCCTTTCACCCTCAAACTGATGGTCAATCTTAGCGCACCATACAAACCCTGGAAGACATGTTGCGAGTATGTGTCATAGACTTCAAGGGCAATTGGGACACTCACTTACCGTTAGTTGAATTTTCATATAACAATAGCTATCATTCAAGCATCGGTATGGCTCCTTTTGAAGCTTTATATGGTAGTAAGTGTCGATCTCTTGTATGTTGGCACGAAATTGGTGAAGCGCAAATCACTGGACCTGAATTGATCCAAGAAAGGACTGACAAAATCCTTCTGTTCCGCAATAATATTCTAGCTGCTCGAAGTCGTCAAGAGAGTTACGCTAATAAATGACGAAAGGCACTAGAGTTTTGTGTTGGTGATCAAGTACTTTTGAAGGTATCACCGTGGAAGGGAGTGGTTCGTTTTGGTCAAAAAGGCAAGTTAGCACCACGCTATGTGGGACCATTCAAAATACTCTAAAGAGTTGGCCCTGTAGCATACAAGCTTGACTTACCAGAAGAACTCAACAGAATTCATCCCACATTCCATGTATAAAACTTGAAAAAGTGTCTCGCCAACGAAAACCTCCATATTCCTTTAGAAGATATTCAAATTGATGAATCAATGCATTTTGTTGAAAGACCTGTAGAAATCATGGACTTTGGTGAAAAGCATTTGAGCGGAGTCTTATTCCAATAGTCAGGGTGCGTTGGGAGTCAAAACGAGAACCTGAGTTTACTTGGGAACGCGAAGACTCAATGCGCGAGAAGTACCCATATCTTTTTCCAGTTGTAGCTACTACTTAAATTTCGGGATGAAATTTCTAAAAGTAGGGGATATAGTAACATTTATGTAAAACGGTTAAAAAAAACCGCTTCGTTTGATAATTCACGTATTTATTTAATTTTCCGTTACGCATTTATTAGTATTAATTAATTTTATTATTCTTGATTAATAAATAAGATACATAATTAAAATAATATTTAATAAAGGAAAATAATTAAATCTTTATATAGCAAAAAGAAATAAAATAAAAATAAAGAAGTAGTCGGGGTTCGAACCCGGATACCCTCACAGACCCCCACACACCAAACACCGCTAAGATACACACACTATATGTTTACAAACCCAAAACAAATAAATTTTAAACTATATCAAACCCTTAAACCAGTTCAAGTTTTAACCGCCCAAAATCTCAGCGACTGTAACTTCCAACCCGCAATCAATGGTCGTTATCTTCAAAGTAAATCAAAACAAAAACCGATCTCCAATCATGCTTTGACTCAAATTCGGTTACAAATCATAGGGGTAATCAAACCTTAACCGAAAACTTTTAAATCAATTTCTGAAACCGACAACGCTACTGCATCTATAAATAGTGGGCATTAGGCTTTGTAAAAACTCACTCAGTTGATTGTCTAGAATCTCAACACACCGCACACTTTCTGCGTTTTAATTGCTGCTTCGCCAGAGTTCGATACAGTCGCCGGAATCCTGGTATAGCCACCAGAAGAGTCACCGGAGCATCAACCATCACCGATTCGGTATAGAACAATCTATTCTATCTTTGTGTAAATAAAACAGTATAAGAATCAAATCAAAACATCACGATTCAATGGTTGATCGTGTATCGGTGGGTTTCAAAATAATGAAGGTGAAGTCAGATAATATATAAGAGTAATTAAAAACGGATATTTCATCGGTTAGACACACAGTGCAGTGGTGGACTATGTGCAATTAAATCATCCAAGTCCCAAGTTCGATTCGTGCATGCAACCGGTTTTCAGTAATAAAACTCAATTTTTTTAAGCTATACAAAACACTTTCTTGTTAGTTTATAAGAATAATAAAAATTCTAATACAAACGGGTTAGACACCCAGCCCAGTTGGTTGGGCTGGGTGCAAATCAACACGGAGGTCACGGTTTCGAGTCAGGTCTTGCACGCCGGTTCGTTGATTTTAAAATCCTTTTTAAATTAAATAATTTCTGGAATATTCTAATAAGTATATAAGAATAATTAAAATCATAATACTTTCGGGTTATACATGTAGCTTAGTTGGAAGAGCTGCGTGCACGTAAACGAGAGGTCATGAGTTCGAATCTCACCCACGCCGCCAAAAATCACATCGACCCGGTCAGACCCTTGTCAGGTTTGACAAGATTTTTATTTTATTTTATATTATTTTGTATATATATTTTTAATCAAAAATCAATTTAAAACACTTAAAAATAAGTTTTCTTAGGTTTAAAAACTCCAATAAATACCACAAAAATAACCAAAAAATCTAATAAAAAGTATTAAATTAAAATATTAACTTTTATTTATTTATTGAATTATTGTATTATTATTTAGGTTAGTTTCTTTCGTCCGTTAAATCCTAAACTCGTGCGCATTCATCATCGAACCAAGGAAACGCACCCACTGTGAGTGAATCCTTACAATTTCCCCTTTTTAATCATGTTTTGGAGTGTATCATGTGTCGTACACATTTTATTTATTTAAACACTTATGCTAACACCATTATGTGATGTAATGTGTATATTTGTTTGTGTGGTTATGTGGGTTACATTTATCATTTCAGTGCAATCATTCATTTAAGGCCCATTAGTCCCTCGTGGGATACAGGTTGAGCATCAGGTGCCTCATTAGATCGGCTCCGTTTGATTGAGCCTTGATCTCAAGTTCGTCATTCATCATGTTCATTGTTGATATTATGTGTTTTGTGATTTATCTATATATACAAATGCTAACTTATGTTCCATGCACAATTTTTGTTGAAATAACTAATATAACAAACTGTTTAAATGTTTAACTTAGATTCACTCGCCAACTTTCGTTGACCCAAACTTTTGTTTTACACATAATACATGTGGACAAGCTTAGGGGAGGAACACATAGGAATGGCCTTAGAAGATAAATAAAATACAGCTTGTTTAGAACAATGTTTTTCTTGTGCTTATATGTTTCCTTGTGTTTGGATATTTGATTTTAAATTTCAACTTAATAAATATGAAAGCTAATATTAGTAAATGTCATGAGCTTTGATGATAATGCAATCGTGCCCCGACTTTTATTTCCGCTGCGGATCGGGGTGTGACATCTGGGGTATGGAATGGGAGTCACAAGCTAGGGAAGGACCTGGTGGAACACAACATGCGTATTAATAAATTTATTAAGGCAAACCCCAGAAATGGCGAAACTGTGTGGTTCTGGATCAATTTTTGGCTTTGGACGGTCCACTTTTGGATAGTTTTTCAGCCTTTTTGGTTTAAAATCAAATACAAATGCTTCAGTGACTATGCAAGGGGTTTGGATTGGAAAAAAGATATAAGTAGTCCAGCTGAACAGGATGAGTTGGGGCGGCTCCAACAACTGGTTCAAGGTACATAAGCGTTTGCGGGGCAGGATAAATGGGAGTGGGTCTTAACTCTGGTGGGGAGTTCACGGTTGCATCATGTCGTGATATGATCGGAAGACATGCGGTACCTTTTTATCCATACACTTGGGTTAATTGAGTTCCAAAAAATAAACGTTTCGCGTGGAAGGTCAAACAAGATAGACCCGCAACACTCAAGAGTTTACAAAAGCAGAACATGCTCAGGGGCTCAACCTTATGCCGATTATTTGAAGTCAAAGAAGACGCGGAACATCTTTTTTTTCCTGTTAGATCGTTGCATTGATGTGGCAAAGGGTGAGTGTGTGGTGCAACATTCCCCAACTTTATGCTTTCAATTCCGTGATCTCTTTCAAGTGTACAAAGGTGTAACGACATTCGAAGGAAGAAGCGATTGGTACAGGTGGTAATACTAGTTTCATACTGGACAATTTGGAAAGCACGAAACGAGTTAATTTTAGACCGGAAAAGAGTAACAATTGAAAGAATTTTTAGCGAGATGCAAACATTGGCCCTGATAAAAAAACAATTATGTCAAGTCCCAGTCGATACTCGAACGCATATAAAATTTTGGCTATCTCCCATAATATTATTTGATTATCACCAAGAAAACTAACTCAAAAACTTGGATTACAAATCCTTACCGAATACGTGGTATATATAGCTAACTAGCCTAACACGTCAGCCTATAACTAGGATTGTTCACGTAATTATCTTAAAGACATCCAAACCTAACCCGTTTAGGATACTAGATAATTATCTAGTCATTTAATTAGGACATGATAATTATAACTAATTATTAAATCATTATCACATTTAATAATCTATAATTATCCACTACTTATTGTGCATTGGACGCCAAGTCGGCTTTATTAACTCAAAATTCACAACAATCACCCCCGGAATTTCGAACTCACAAGTCTTCAACTCCAAAAACGTTACTTTGCCTCGATTCTCTTGGAACTCATCTTGATCTCTATCTGTGTTTTTCGGCTTGTTCCTAGCTTGAACATTCTTACAATCTTGTACTTGACTAGTCCATTGTCCACGACTCGTCCTTAGTCATAAGAACTCGCACAACCATTGACTCGGCTGCGATCTTAAGCAAACACTAACTTTATTGGATCATTGCATGTCCTCATAGAATTTAGGCTCATCTTCGATTCAATACACGATCAAACCTATACTCATTTGACCCGAAAAATAAAATCAAACTTGTTTGTTTTTTTCTTTTGATTAAATATCCAAAAACAATCAAAATAGCCACTTTCTTGCTTTCTTTTGATTTCTCCTGGCGGATTATATAAATCCCAAACAAGCAGCCTTGTTTATCTTCTTTTAGACCATACCCACGACTGAATAATCAAATCGACCGACTTAAATTAATTGGAAACAAACTCACCCAATTTGTCGTCCAATTTTAACCCCTTTTTTAATCTTCGTCTTCACCGTAGTTTTACCGATCACCCTATGTGTGGATTCCTCTCGCAAAAATCCGATCCACTATTAATCAGCCCGATCGGAAACCAATTTGTTTCCGAGTTTCCGCATTACGAACAACCTACACGCTGTCCGTCAGTGTTATAGTACCACACCGCTGCTCCAACGGACTAGTACCAGCAACCTCGACCTTCCTGATCGCCGACTCGTTAAACTCCTTAGCCGGAGGATTAAGAATCGGAGTATCCATTTGACATCGACGATTGAACTTGGCTCTGATACCCATTCAAGTCGAATCGGTATCGAAAGGAATTGTAAATCAGAAATTGTAAAGTATTTGGCTAACACCCAAACATTTACTATTATTTAAGAAACTTATATAAAACTTGAATACAATCACTAATATTCAAAGCATGCATGATATTTATAATCTAAACATTCCTAATATATTATAACTAGAATTACTAATAAACCTATTATATTAGACATGATAACTATCACTAAATAATTAAACCTAAACATGTTTAAGTATTCTGATTATTACCACTTCATGATTTTTTGCCTTGAACTCAAAGTAATCTCTTTTAATTCCAAATTTCCAACATTATGTAGGATGGGAAAGCTGGGTATTCTTGATCTGTAATTTTGTATTTTTGCTTGGGTGTTGGTTGAATGGTGCAAGCACCTTGGTGGCAACATTTGCCTTGTAATTTTTGATGATGATTGAATAAAGTTGGTTGTTTACCGATGAAAATTTTTTTTTAATTTTTCGAAAGGCAACTCATAAATTTATTTCTTTATGAATTCTTTACTTACTGATTCGTTGTGGATTTTTCTGAATTTCATCGTCGTGTTCAAGTCATTGTTTTTCAATAAATGATGTCGGTTTACATAATTGATTGTGTACGCAAGTAAATATATAAAACTTCGTATATTTAATCAAAATTTAGTTCTATTCTTACTCAACCGTTTTTTATTGTACTTTTTTTAATGTATATACAAAGACATGGTTTATATATATTAGCTCTTAAATTTTCGAAAACTATAGTATTATGATAATACTTATGGAAACACAATTAATTTTTCAAAAACCATAGTATTATCCTAAGGGTTATGATATATTAAAAAGTTTATTTAGGTAGAAAGACTAGAAAGTAATGTTGACCATCTATTAAATAGTGATTAAATAGGTGAAATTGAATAAAAAAAGAGACGTGTGAGTTAGTTTGAGGGTATTCTAGTCCATTCAAGTCAATAGTTTCTCTTTCCTCCAATTCCCTATCGTTTTAAAAACGTTAATAACTTTTTCATACAACAGTATTTTTTATAAAAATTGCACCATAAAAACGAGTATTTTTTTATCTTTAAAACGTGCATACTATTGCTATACTTTTGAAAAAAAATGAAAATCAAGATGCGCAAAACGCAATGAATAGAACAACACACTATGCTTCTAAAACGCAATCGGGTTTCAGATGGTCGTGTTTATGTTTTAACATAGTCATGCCTATATTATAACATGATCATGTTTAAGCATGCATGATCATGTTCTTTCACTCAAATTCTGAAAATATACATTTCAGTTCTAAAACGCAATGGGTTTCACATGGTCATATTTCTCTTTAACATACTCATGCCTTTGTTTTAATATGGTCATGTTTCTGTTTTAACATAGCCATGCCTTTGTTTTAACATGGTCACGCCTATGTTCCAATGGTTCTAAAAAGCAATGGGTTTTAACATGGTCATGTTTATATTTTAACATGATCATGTCTTTGTTCCAACATGATTATGCTTCCCTTTTAACATGATCATATTCTTTTACACTCTAGTTCTAAAATGCAATGAAACCCAAAATCAAGATTTTGTACTAGAGATTCTAAAAAGTAGTTTTAACATGGCCATGTTTATGTTTTAATATGGTCATGCTTTTGTTCCGACATGACTATGCTTCTATTTTAGCATGATCATTTTCTTTGCACTCCAGGTTGTAAAAGCAATGTAACCCAAAATCAATATTTTGCACTGCAGGTTCTAAAAAGCAATGAAGTCTTAACCTGACCATTTTTTTGTTCCAACAAGACCATGCTTCTATTTTAGCATGATCATGTTCTTTGCTTGTAAAACGTAATGAAACAAAAAATCAATATTTTGTACTATAGGTTCTAAAAACCAATTTTAGCATGGCCATGTTTATGTTTTAACATGGTCATGCTTTTGTTCTAACATGACTATGCTTCTATTTTAGCATGATCATGTTCTTTGCACTCCAGGTTGTAAAACGCAATATAACCCAAAATCAATATTTTGCATTGCATGTTCTGAAAAGCAATGGAGTTTTAACATGGCCATGCTTTGGTTACAACATGACCATGCTTTTGTTCCAACATGACCATGCTTCTATTTTAGTATGGTCATGTTCTTTGCTTGTAAAACGTAATGAAACCAAAAATCAATATTTTGCACTATAGGTTCTAAAAAGCAGTTTTAACATGCCTATGTTAATGTTTTAACATGGTCATGCTTTTGTTCCAACATGACCATGCTTCTATTTTAACATGATCATGTTCTTTACACTCCAGGTTGTAAGATGCAATGAAACCCAAAATCAATATTTTGTACTGCAGGTTCTAAAAAGGGAATGGAGTTTTAACATAGGTTCTAAAAAGCAATGTAGTTTTAACATGGGTATTCCTTAGTTTTAGCATGATCATGCCTCTGTCTTAGCATGATCATGTTCTTTGCACTACAAGTTCTAAAATGCAATGGGTTTTAACGTGGTCATGCATTTGTTCCAACATGATTATGCTTCTATTTTAGCATGGTCACGCCTCTGCTTTAATATCCAGAAGAACAAAAATGAAAAGAACTCTAACAAAACATAATGAGATGAAAAACGCAATGAAAATAAAAAATAACACAACTTACAAAAGAACTCCGATTAACGATGGTGGACGGAGAAAGAACTCCGATACACCATGGGGAAACTTGTTACAGTGGGTGGTGGAGCGGTGGTGGTGGAATGGTGATTTCAGATCTGAAAAAACCCAACATGTGGTTAAAGGTGATGGTGATTTCAGATATAGTTTCCGGCAAAATGGTGGTTGAAGGTGGTGATAGTTTCCAAACTAAACTTGATTTTTCCCGTTATGATAATACTTTTGGGAACACAATATAGTTGTTTGAGAAATATGTATAAATTTTTTTTATAGGATTTGAAAATTAACTAAAATATTAACGTAAGCTTAAAGTTTAGAATCCACACATAACTAAGTGACAAAACAAAGTATAAAATCTTTTTAATTGACATGCTATAATTAGTTACTCCATATATAAGATGTGTACTAAATATACATGCTCTATATCTATCGATAGTCGTCGGCTGGACATACGAGTAACAACCGGCCCCCAAAGTCATATTGGGCCAAATAGTACATTGAGTTGGAGATCTGGGCCCAAATCCAACCTTGAAGCAGAAAAACAAGAATAAGGGTCCTCCGTTTCGGATAGACTTGTTGGGTGTAACAAAAAAGGGACCTAAAAGAGGTTCTTTAAACTGCTTTACGCTCATTCAAAAAATGTTAGTTTGATTTTTGATTTGATTTGATTTGTAAACGAGCTAAACACAAGTAAAAGTCCATTCGATTCAGCTCAATTTAAATTATTATTATATATATATATATATAACTAGTGAGATTTTCGCGCTTCGCGGCGGCTTAATTCGTTAAAATATCAACACGGTATCAGATCGGTTCTTATAGCAACCAAAAGAGGACCAACAACCATAAGAGGCCCAAAAGTATATCAACACGTGTTTTGCATCCGATCGAAAACTAAAGAAACAATATATCAATATCGGTACCGATGTTCAGGCAAGGCATTAATTCGTTCACTGGCACTCGCTATATCATATGGTACTAAAAATACTATATTGTCGATACAACATCATTTTCAATCAGTTTTATATTGTCACGCCGAAAAAACCATAAAAATGAATGCGGTACTAGCACCGATATAGTTTGAACAGTATTGGTTCGGTTCTCCACGGTAAAGAACAAAAAAACAACTACATTTACCCATTCGAATAAAAATTTTATTCAATTGTAGATGAAACTAAGCATTTACAATGGTGTATTCAAAATTTTATATTTGTTATTCAAATAACAAAAAAAATTAGCAGGTATAACTGTATATAAAAAAACTCAACGAATTTTTTATTAACAAATCGAGAAAACCATAAAACCAAATATATCGGGATCGATGTTCACTCGAATGTTTTTTTAATTGTAGATAAAAATAAAAATATCGCAATGTTATATTCAAAAATTTAGTAAATATCACATTATATGAACCAAATAACAAAAAGGGTAAACGACTTATAAAACTTCATACCATATTAATTAAATAAGGAAAAAGGTAAACAACATCACTTTATATTAGTGTGTAAAACTCGATTTCAAATAAAATTTATATCTAAAGGTAGATAAAAGTAAACACATCGCAATGACATACGCGGAATTTTATAACACTATCGTATTTTATAAGTCATAAGGGTGGAAGGGGCACTCCCAAATGGGGAGTGGTAAACTTTTATTTTATCCAATAATATCATACCATGTCAACTCACCACTCAACTCCCCATTTTGCACTCAATCACTAGGGTACTCAAATACATGGGATGTTTGATATTTTTTTTTATATTTCTTAGTTCTAGAAACATATTTTTTATACATGCATTAAAAATAAATAAAACATGTATTAAACACTGGAAGTGGGTGTGTGGTAAGATTCAGTGTACGGCAGTGCTTATGGATAGAAGCGAGGTCGATTGAGTGCATTTGAAGACATCAGTTCCAGGAGCCTACACCCGACTTCACCTTTCAATAATGAAGCGACCTAGAGCCTAGTCGACTCCAAGCGATTTAAAATTTCTAGAACATCTTATGAAGGTTGATTTCAAGATCCTTTCTAACCTACACAGGAAATGAAGTTTTAGGAATTAGTGCACCGAATATCAGCCAATTTATAAGAGTAAAATGTTTGGAACCTGACATCCAGATTGAGAATGAAGAGGCTGCAAAAGGAGGATGAATGGCCATTCTGAGGTGGTTAAAGAATTGGGAATCGATCCAGTTTGAGTGGGAGAGCACACCGGTCAAAATCCAACGGCTAAGTTGTTCGGCGAGTAATTCAGTGAGTAGTCGACGAAATGGGAAGTCACCGGCGGTGTGGAGGTGGTGGCGGCACACTTGCCGCTCGGTATATCAACTTACCGAAGGGGTCATCGCATGATGCCCCTTCCATCCTAAGCAAAAACGAAATCTACTCAAAAGAAATTATTACAACTATATTGAAAAATAATTAAGAATATAAAAAATAAAAACCCAAAAATTTTGATGGACTCTATTTTAACTTTTCACTTAAAAAAATAATTATAAAAACAAAAATGAAAGCAAAAATCTGCCAATTGACCAAGTGGACTAGTTAAAACATCGCATAATATAAATCCCTTGAAAATATAAGGTATAAGAATCTATTGTTAGTTTTATACGCGGTAGGATCAACAAAAGTTGATTTTGCTTAAATAAGGTAATAATGAATTTTCATCTTTCGATTTTTAAATTAATGACTAAGATACATTAATAGGTGTAAGGGGTAATTTTGAAATAGGTTGTTTATAATATTTCTCTCTCTACATGCAAAGCACATACATATGCCTCCCACCCGTGGCCAACCCCAATTTTTTAAACATTCATAATTTTTTTATACGACATTTTTTTAAAAGAAAAATATACAATCGAGCATCTTTTTATATTTAATTTGAGTACCATATTGTTATATAAGATATGACAACTTTGATGACATGCGCTTCCTTTTCCCGGCTAGCCTCTGCACTAACTCTTTAGAAGGAGTCTGTTCCACACGAGCAGCCGCAGACGTGGGAGTCGCGCCAGCAGTGGCACCATCGGTAGACCTGCTACCCACGCCTGCCCCTGATCCAGTGTTTTCACTTTTCTATCCACTTGCATCATCATGGCAAGCAAGCATATCAACAACAATAACCCAATCATCAAGGGTGGCCTTTCTAGCTCGGTGGTGACCTCTCTTGGAACCCCCTCAGAAATAACAACAATGTCATCAAGCTTCTTCTTCTTCTTTGAACCACCGGTAGCCTTCACAAATTTCTTTCTTCCAGCTTACTCAACCACCTTAGGCGCAACCTCTAGGCCCACGCCGAGGCTACGGAGATCGCCTACAAGTGACACATGACGGGGAGGAATTAGTCCATGACTAGAAGTAGCCACCGATTTTTCGCTGGAGAGGATCATAACTTCCTCCCCCACATGAATCACAACTTTACAAGGCCTAGGGGTGAGTATATGCACACCTTGCCCGGTATGCAATGGCTCACACAATGTCGCTTCCGATGGGAACATGAAGTTACTCCTAATTTGCTCTAACCAAGGTTTCTCATCCTTCAGCAGTTCTCTAACACCCATTGCGCCTAGCGCATCATCAAAAAGCATGTTGTATCTCGGTTTCTCTACACATAACAATCAAATCAGTCAATAAAAACGCAAATAAAAACACAAACACAAGAAACAAGGGGTGTAACTCACCAACTTCGTCATCTAGATACACAGGCACATGTTTGCTCTATGGCCTCCAGCGCGTACTCATGGCTACAACCACCAACGTTTTTTTTACCCAAAACCCTCCATGGTAAGGCCCACGAGTTGTCATACCAAGCCTCACCCCTAGGAATATAATGGGTTTTCTTGGGTATCTCCACAACATCCCTAACAACCATTGCTATCAGTATCACAACATCTTTAACAAAGAAACATTTACCCTTCAAGTCGTGAAAGCTCTTTGGGGGAGGGGGTGGTTTCTTCTTCGCACCATGGCGCAGCCCAAAGGAGTAAAAACCCGACGTGCATTGCAACTGATAGAAGACTCAGAATTTAGGCGCATCTGGTTCCTTGCCCTATGACCAGTTGTTGGGTTATATAAGATCTGCTAATGATGAAAGCCAAACCTAAAGTAACCATCATACCTGCCTAATGAAATATGTTAAAATATAGTTACACGTTCAGTAGTATCTCTCCCCTTGAAAGCTTCTCAAAATAGCTGCCACAACTACTGTTCATAAGTCAAAAATTAGGGCTCAGAAACCTCATATTTGGATTCTCCTCATCAAGTTACCCCGATTTCGTATGTTATACAACCTGTAACTTATTTTCTAGCTCATGATATGGCTGTTTTAAATTCAGACTCTTTTCCGCCACACAGTTTTGCTCAATTTTTCTTCGTGTGCTTGTTTCTTTATGATTTAGACTAGATTGCTGCTCCTTTTGCATACGAACACCTGCAAAAACATCAATCCACTAAGTACAAGCAACAAATGACCAAAAAAGACTTGAAAAATACTAAACATACACAAAATACGTTGGAAATAAGATATATCTTGTAACACATCAAACATACCCACACTTATCTTTTTTTCGTCCCTCAAAAAAAACTATGCAATGGAATCACAATCAGGTTAATTTGGTTTCAAAACATTAGGTTACTTTATTAGATATCTGTAACGCCCATTTGTTCGTAAGGTCAAACATAATACATATTTGAAGCTTTCATTACGTGGTGTAGAATTTTGACCAAAATGCCCTTCCTGTTTGTACGATCCAACCAAATAATTAAACACTTAAGGGGCATTAGCCTAAAACAATTGTATCAAATCCAAACTTAAAGTTTACACATGAACACATAAGTAGATTTAGAACAACATTTACATTTCAAAAGTATTTCTTTGACTCATTAGCATCAAGACTTGAGACGGAAGCGTGTAGAAAGGCGATACGGTGTGTGTTCGTTCCAAGTACATCGTTTTCAAGATTGCGATTTCCCTATCATGCACAACACAAATGCATTCGTTAGTATGACTTATTTACACAAAATTCTCATCCTTCTCTTACTCCCTCAACTGACCCGTAAACATGGTCATGATGTTGTAACATTCTTTCTACTTACATTCCTCACTTATAACCATTTCGCCTATAACGAAATCATAGTTTTCATTCTTATAACACCAACTGTTCACTTCATCCAACTCGAGCATACGAGTTCATACAACAAACCTTTCATCCTTGTTGACACGTTTACAACGAGTCGTCATGTTCATAATTTTTACCATTTCACTAGCCATTCTTTTTGACCCGTTTAAAATGGGGCAAAGCACGTACTTTACTATATCGTTATTTAATAAATCTCTTTTTATATCCATCATTTCATATTTCCAAACCACGAAGAATAATCAACAAGCTAATAATAGTATAGGACGAAGTTCGTAAGAACTTACCTTTGCTTTGTGTTCCTTGCAAACCGGATTGACTTGTACCTTCTTCCTTTACACCTACAATTTCATATTTAACATTCTTTCAATATCATACTTTTATCTCACATTTACATTAACATAGTGAGCTAACAATTCATCATTTTATTAATCCAACTCAGTTACCATCATATGCATATGAAATTGTCTTTACCACTTAAAACCAATATTCAAGCATTTCATCAAACAGCTGGAGTGCATACCACTAACAAGGAATAGAGTACAAGTACCTTATGCATTTATCCATTTATTCATATCCAGATCATCAAATTCAACTAATTTCATTTAACATTCTTTCATAATAAAATTACATCCATCAAATACTCATTGTAAGTAACCTCCTACATAATCATTACCTTAATTTGTACATAATTCATTACTACGATTCACAACATCCCTCTTTCAATTGGGTTTTCAAATTTAATCACCTATTTACCTCATTTCAATTATAATTCATGTTCTATGGTATGATTCTTATTCACTATCGCATAAATTTCTATATAAACTCATAGATGGGTTGAGACCCAATTTCTACAAATCATCAAATCAAGAATTTTGACTTACCACTTGTTAGATAAGCATAGAAGATTAATTATTAGGGCACATGCATAAGATTGGCATCGGTTTCTTCCTTAAATTTGCTGAATTTCTCAGATTTTAGTATTGTTTCTCTTTCCCTTCCTTCTCTCCCTCTGGTCGACACATACATACATACATAACCTAATTTTCTGCATTTTCCCTTTCTTAAACTCCCACTTTCCAAGTTGTCACATTCAGCCCTCATGTTTTTAGAACATGTCACTCGATTGCTTAACTATCTTCTAGATTACTTGTCTCTTGTTTAACGTTAATTCATTCTAATATATTGAACTTTTTAGCATAATTAACCGACTATTATTAAACTAGTCTAAAATCACCTTCTATTTTCTCACGACCTCATACATATAATATCATAATAGGACTTACAAAAATTTGGGGTGTTACAAGTCCGCCTCCTTAAAGAAGGTTTCGTCCCCGAAACCTGAATACGTACCAATTAATGACGGGTAATGCTCTCGCATTTCTTCTTCTAACTCCCACGTAAGGTTAGATCCCTTTCTATGTTGCCATTGTACTAACACTTGCTTAATAGCTTTATTACGTAGGTACTTCACCTTAGAGTCTTTAATGGCTGTAGGCTTTTCAATATAATTCATTCATTCCTATACTTCAATGTCATCTAGAGGTACATGGGCCGTTTCATCCGCAAGACACTTTCTTAATTGTGACACGTGAAACGTGTCGTATATCCCATTTAAAGATGGAGGCAATTCAACCCGGTAAGCTACTCTTCCGACCCGTGTTAGGACTTTAAAAGGTCCTATATATCGTGGTCCCAACTTTTCCCGTTTGTGAAAACGAATTATACCCTTCCATGGAGAGACGTTTAGGAAAACACGATCTCCCACTAGGAATTCAATAGGTCCCTCTCCTCTTATCCGCATATGTCTTCTGCCGGTCTTGTGCCGCTTTTAAACGTGTTCGAACAAGGTCAATCTTTTCATTTGTTTTAGCTACTATATCCTTTGGTGCAAGCTCCCTTTGGCCAATCTCTCCCAAACACACATGAGTTCTACATTTTTGTCCGTACAACATCTCGTACGGTGTCATTTGAATGCTGTGATGATAGCTGTTGTTGTACGAGAACTCCACTGATGGTAAATGTTCATCCCAATTTCCCCCAAAATCCATAATGCATGCTCTTAACATATCCACAAGCATTTGGATGGTCCTTTCCGACTGACCATCCGCTTGGGGATGATAAGCAGTACTTATGTGTAATTTAGTACCCATCATTTCGTGAAACTTTTTCCAATAACGAGAGGTAAACCGCGTATCCCGGTCTGACACAATGGATACGAGTACTCCGTGACGAGATATGATTTCATTTACGAATATATCTGCCATTTTTTCCGAGGGATATGTTTCTCGAATAGGTAGAAAATGGGCACTCTTAATGAGACGGTCGACAATGACCCATATAGCATCATGCCCCTTTCTCGTTTTCGAATGTTTAGTTACGAGATCCATGGTCACGTTCTCCCACTTCCATACCGGAATTTCCAAAGGTTGGAGCTTCCCATACGGCTTTTGATGTTCCATCTTTACTTGAGAACATGTTAAACATTTCGCGATGTACTTAACTATATCACGCTTCATTCCCAGCCACCAATAATTCTTTCTTAAATCTCGATACATTTTCGTGGCTCCCGGATGAACCGAGTATCGTGATTTATGAGCTTCCCTTAAAAGTAACTCCTCTACATCACATCGCCAAAGTACCCAGATTCGCTATACCTTGTTTTAATCCCAGTCGCATTATCTTCTAGCTTGTGTGCAAATCCTTTAATTCTTTCCTTCCTCGGGTCATCCGCATTTAACGACTTGATTTGAGCTTCCCCTATACTTTCAAGAGATTAGGTGTAACAATCATTCTCATTGATTTTACCCGAATTGGGGGCAGGTACTCCTTTCTACTTAGTGCGTGCGCCACGACATTAGCCTTACCGGGATGATAGAGGATGTCACAATCATAATCTTTGATAAGTTCTAGCCATCTCTGTTGCCTCATATTAAGATCTTTCTGCTCGAAAAAATATTTGAGGCTTTTATGATCTGAGTAGATTGTGCATTTTGTTACATATAAGTAATGTCTCCATGTTTTCGACGCGAATACTACCGCTGCCAATTCCAAATCGTGAGTCGGGTAGTTACCCTCATGTTGTTTTAGTTGTCTAGAGGCATAGGCAATGACCTTGCCCCTTTGCATTAAGACGCATCCCAATCCTTGATGCAAAGCATCTGTGTACACAACCAAGTCTTCCGCACCATCAGGTAATACTAGTATTGGCGAACTTGAAAGTTTCTCCTTCAAGGTTTGAAAAGCCTTCTCCTGATCCGTACCCCAATTAAACTTTTCATTCTTCTTTATTAGTTTAGTCATGGGCAGATCTATCTTAGAAAAATCCTGAATGAATCTTCTATAGTAACCGGCTAAACCTAAGAAGCTTCTTACCTCACTTGGGTTTTTTGGGGGAACCCACTTCATCACGGCCTCTACCCTTAGAAGGGTCTACTTGAACACCTTCTTCATTTATTACATGGCCAAGAAATTGCACTTCCCTTAACCAAAATGCGCATTTGGAAAACTTAGCATACAACTTTTCTTTACGAAGTGTTTCTAATACCTCACGAAAATGGCAGGCATGGTCTGATTCACTTTTAGAGTACACCAATATATCGTCTATGAAGACTATCACAGACTTGTCTAACATTTTTCGACAAACTCGATTCATTAAATCCATAAACGCGGCTGGTGCATTAGTCAATCCAAAGGACATTACTAGGAACTCGTAATGCCCATAACGGGTCCTAAACGAAGTCTTGGCTATATCTTCATCACGTACCTGAAGTTGGTGATACCCCGATCGTAAGTCAATTTTTGAAAACCAACTCGCTCCTTGCAACTGATCGAATAAGTCATCAATTCTAGGCAAGGGATAACGGTTCTTAACCGTCAATTTGTTTAATTCTCGATAATCAATGCACATTCGCATTGCGCCATCTTTCTTTTTCACGAAAAGCACGGGTGCACCCCATGGTGATACACTTGGGCGTATGAAACCCTTGTCAAGTAACTCTTGTAATTGGGTCATCAATTCTCGCATCTCGGTAGGAGCTAATCGATAAGGTGCTTTAGCCACCGGCTTTGCACCCGGATTTAATTCAATCTGAAATTCTACCTCGCGTTCCGGTGGAAGCCTCGGTAAATCATCCGCGAATACATCAGGAAATTCATTTACAATTCTTACCTTCTCAAATCTTGGGGCCCCTTGGTTGGTATCGATCACATAGGCTAAGTATGCCTTACTCCCGTTTCGGACGTATTTAACTGCTTGAATAAGGGTGCACAATGTAGGTTTTATTCTCTTTCCCCACATACAGTTATCTGTTTGCCACTAGGCGTTATCACGTGAATTGTCTTACTTTCACATTGAATTTCGGCATGATGCTGAGACAACCAATCCATACCAACCACTACCTTGAATTCCCCCAAGATCATGGGAACGAGGTCAATATCAAATTCTTCATCTTCAATCGTTATCTTGCAACCCCTACATATTTCATGTAATAAATAGCTTTTGCTATCGGCTATTTCTACTTCTAAGGGTATCGACATCTTTTCTATTCTGAATGAGAGGTGAGATATAATTCACTTGACACGAATGACTTACTAGCCCAGTATCAAATAATACCTACATGGGCATTAAATTTAGTAAAAATATACCTGGTACAACGTTTGGGAGAGTCTTAGCTTCTTCAGATGACATCTGAAACATCCTGCCTCGAGCCTTTGGAACTTCTTCTTTCTTTCCTTCTTTGCCCGTCTTCTGTTGAAGTTTTGGACATTCAGCCTTGATATGACCCGGTTGAAAACAATTGTTTCTAGAAGGGTTAGGACATTTGTAATACGGGTGTCCTTCTTGACCACAGTTGTAACATCCTTTCTTACCCATTAGAACTCTCCCGTATGGAGTTTTCCACAAGTCTTGCATTTGGGAATACCTCCTTTCACTTTATCCTTCTTACCATGATCTTGAAACTTCTGCTTCTTTGACGGACTTAAATTGGTGAACTTTTCAGATGATCTTTTCTCACCCCTTTCCACTTGTCTTTTCAGCTCGATCTCCCTATCTCGGGCCCAATTGATGAGCTCATTCAGGGTTTCACATTTTGATGGGGTGATGAATTCTCTAAACTCAGCTTTCAACATGTCGTGATATCGACTTATCTTCATTCTTTCTGACTTCACAAGATCTTGACAAAACTTCAACTTGTCAAGAATACATTTGTAATCTCATCGATCGACTCCTCCTTTTGTCGGAGACGCAGGAAGTCTTCTTGAATTCAATCAATCGCTGACTGGGGGCAATGATATTTTAAGAATGGCTCTTTGAATTCTTGCCATGTTAAGGTTTGAAGCTTATCCTTGCATAGCTCATTACAATGAGCATCCCACCAATCCTTGGCCTAAAGTTGGAGTTGGCCCATAGCAAACATCACTTGATCTTCCTTTTCGCATCGAGTATGGACAAAGACGGCCTCCATGTTGGCAATCCATCTCTGGCATTTTATGGGATCGATTTCACCATTGTATGACACAGGGTTGCATGCCATAAAATCCCGTACGTACACCTACGAGTTCCCTTTTTTGCTTTGGGATTCAGAGATCATATCTTTCAATTCTTCCATCTTACTTGCCATCATGGTTTCAACTGCTTCTAAAACACGACTTTCGATTTCTTGAGCCATTTGAGGAAGGTTGGCTTGATTGGCCTTCCCTACTTCTTCCGAAATTTTATCGTTCATTGCTTCTTGTTGTGTTACTGCATCAATTCCTATATTTAATTCGTCTGCCATCTTTACCTGAGCATGCATTTCATTCATTAATTTACATGTTTTACTTCATCATTCATTAACTCATGCCATGGCTATTGTATTCTATCGACGTTAGATTCTCACTATTATCATTGACAATCACAACGGATTGTACTATACATTCTAATTGTAAGGATCGAGAATCCTTCTCCTTTCTTATTTATGTACTCATATCATACATTTCGCCAAACACGGTCACGTAACATAATTAATTCGTATTAGTTTCTTATAGGTTAAGTTACTTTTGGAAGCTTATTGTGGCCCTAACATCGACCTTAGGAAATTTCAAAATTTCGCAACATATTAGGGTACCCAAAAAATATCAGACTTTTGCCATTTAGCAGGACCTGCCGTAAGCTACGGTTCCACTACCGTAACTTACGGTGGTCATTTGATTCTTAAACCAGAGACCGTTGACCGTAGGTTACGGCCACCTGCCATAGCCTATGGCACCTTTAATCCTTGCACTTCATACTCGCTGTAAGCTACGGTACGTCTACCATAGCTTACGGTAGTGATACTTAGCCAACAAAACAATCAGATTATTTCCATCGTAGCCTACGGTCATTTGCCATAGCCTACGGCCAGTATCTGCTGTTGATTAAATGATTATTTATGCTTCACCGTAAGCTACGGCAACTTACCGTAGCTTACGGTTATCCCCTGCAAAATTCTAATCTCCTATTTTATTCAAATCATTTCAGAGTTGGCTTGATTAAATCAATCCCCAAGGTCTTTCAATCATACAATTAACTTGATTTCACTTCTTGTTAATTTTTCTCTAACATAACTTAATTTGTATTTAAATCTATAAAGGAAAAACTAAATGTTTACCTTCCTGTTGCGTCTTGAAGCGAACACACACACCTCTTCGAGAGCTTTCGGTTTGAGTTCGAGACTTCATCTCGTGCTCGAATCCCTCAAACCTAGGCTCTGATACCAACTTTAACGTCCATTTCTTCGTAAGGTCAAACATAATATATATTTGAAGCTTTCATTACGTGGTGTAGAATTCTGACCAAAATGCCCTTCCCATTTGTACGATCCAACCAAAATAATTAAACACTTAAGGGGCATTAGCCTAAAAGAACTGTATCAAATCCAAACCTAAAGTTTACACATGAACACATAAGTAGATTTAGAACAACATTTACATTTCAAAAGTATTTCTTTGACCCATTAACATCAAGACTTGAGACGGAAGCGTGTAGAAAGGAGATACGGTGTGTGTCCGTTCCAAGTACGCCGTTTTCAAGATTGCGATTTCCCTATCATGCACAACACAAATGCATTCGTTAGTAGGACTTATTTACACAAAATTCTCATCCTTCCCTTACTCCCTTAACTGACCCGTAAACATGGTCATGATGTTGTAACATTCTTTCTACTTACATTCCTCACTTATAACCATTTCGCCTACAACGAAATCGTAGTTTTCATTCTTATAACACCAACTGTTCACTTCATCCGACTCGAGCATACGAGTTCATACAACAAACCTTTCATCCTTATTGACACGTTTACAACGAGTCGTCATGTTCATAATTTTTACCATTTCACTATCCATTCTTTTTGACCCGTTTAAAATGGGGCAAAGCACGTACTTTACTATATCGTTATTTAATAATTCTCTTTTTGTATCCATCATTTCATATTTCCAAACCACGAAGAATAATCAACGAGCTAATAATAGTATAGGACGAAGTTCGTAAGAACTTACCTTTGCTTTGTGTTCCTTGCAAACCGGATTGACTTGTACCTTCGTTTCCTTTACACCTACAGTTTCATATTTAACATTCTTTCAATATCATACTTTTATCTCACATTTACATTAACATGGTGAGCTAACAATTCATCATTTTATTTATCCAACTCAGTTACCATCATATGCATACGAAATTGTCTTTACCACTTAAAACCAATATTCAAGCATTTCATCAAACACCTGGAGTGCATACCACTAACAAGGCATAGAGTACAAGTACCTTATGCATTTCTCAATTTATTCATATCTAGATCATCAAATTCAACTAATTTCGTTTAACATTCTTTCATAATCAAATTGCATCCATCAAATACTCATTGTAAGTAACCTCCTAATAATCATTACCTTAAGTTTTACATAATTCATTACTACGATTCACAACATCCCTCTTTAATTGGGTATCCACATTTAATCACCTATTTACCTTATTTCACGCATAATTCATGTTCTATGGATGATTCTTACTCACTATTGCATAAATTTCTATATAAACTCATAGATGGGTTGAGACCCAATTTCTACAAATCATCAAATCAAGAATTTTGACTTACCACTTGTTACATAAGCATAAAAGATTACTTATTAAGGCACATGTATAAGATTGGCATCGGTTTCTTCCTTCAATTTGCTGAATTTCTCAGA
Organism: Scalesia atractyloides; assembly: GCA_947069175.1. Taxonomy (NCBI): domain Eukaryota; kingdom Viridiplantae; phylum Streptophyta; class Magnoliopsida; order Asterales; family Asteraceae; genus Scalesia; species Scalesia atractyloides. The sequence goes on along the minus strand of CAMTDV010000023.1, from coordinate 38,814,002 downwards.
TTTTAGTATTGTTTCTCTTTCCCTTCCTTCTCTCCCTCTGGTCGACACATACATACATACATAACCTAATTTTCTGCATTTTCCCTTTATTAAACTCCCACTTTCCAAGTTGTCACATTCAGCCCTCATGTTTTTAGAACATGTCACTTGATTGCTTAACTATCTTCTAGATTACTTGTCTCTTGTTTAACGTTAATTCATTCTAATATATTAAACTTTTTAGCATAATTAACCGACTATTATTAAACTAGTCTACAATCATCTTCTATTTTCTCATGACCTCATACATATAATATCATAATAGGACTTACGAAAATTTGGTGTGTTACAATATCGTTACACATTGACAACAATTGTAGATATATTCGTCATCTTAAACCCAACTACCAATTTCCAGACCCCTAATCATGATTATTTAAGTTCAACTACCAATTTCCAGATTTAATCTCCTAAAAAGGAAAAAGTGTTCTAATTTGACTAAAAATATTAAAGGTTAGTAGTGGACCTCTTTGCTATTTCTCCTAAGCGAGAACCCACAAGAATCATGATAATTAAGGTGCATTAGTTCAATCCTAAGGAACCTTCCTATCAGCTTGGCTTACCCCTATATCCTAAATCTGATGTGTATCTAATCTTTTATTTCTCATACATATAATATTGATAACCAAAAGAAAAAAAACCAAGTTTTACCTATTTTTTTCCATTTTAACTTTGAGCGAGAACCCACAAGAATCATGATAACTAAGGTGCATTAGTTCAATCCTAGGGAACTAAGTTTTACCTATCTTTTTCCATTTTAACTTTGAGCGAGAACCCACAAGAATCATGATAACTAAGGTGCATTAGTTCAATCCTAGGGAACCTTTCTATCTGCTTGGGCTACACCTATATCCTAAATCTGATGTGTACCTAATCTTTTATTTTCTCATACATATAATATTGAAAACCAAAATAAAAAAAACCTAGTTTTACCTATCTTTTTCCATTTTAACTTTGCAAAAATTTTAATCCAAGGGACATTTAAAAAAATTATGGTTTTTTCAATTTTTTCCGGCTCAACCTAAACACACAAAACCTAGAAACTCAACCTAAAAACTCAAGATACAATATACAAACCTAGACGACAGTCTCCCATCCCCACATTTAAATCTACATTGTCTCTAAGGTAGGATGGAAGACTACTAAAAAGAAAAATAAACAAAAAAATATAAATGGAACAAACTCGCCTGGTTCAGATCTTCAGTTCCAATCCAAGTGCACGGCTGTGTAGCATTTCATTTGCAACCGTCTCTGATAAGTTGGGTTGCCTTTTACACAATGATATAAGCTTGAAATTCCCGATTAAATGGAGATTGAGTATAGGCAACATAATCCAAACCTGCACAAACAAAAACAAAACAAACCCAAGCATAATGTCGACTCAAAATGAAAAACCGACACAAACTGAATCGAACTAACTGATGTAGACTCGACATGACTCAAAATAAAAATAAACACAAAATGTAAACCAAAAAACACAAAATAAACATGTATACAAACTCTACACTTGGATTAACTCCCAAGACACCTCATCTTTATCATCACTCATGAGGGACCCTTAAGATCAAACTCTCCCCGAAAATAACACTAGGGCTCCTTGCAAAATCACTCAAATCAAGACCCTTTTATCGCCAAAGCTCACAGTCTTCCCAACTCGAGCTATACTCACTTGTAGGACATTTATATCGTGAATTACATACCAAAAATAATATCCTCACACTAAGTTTCTTTAACAATCATTAAACTAAGCTCATTCCACTCATCTTCCATTAACACTTGCCATAAAGTATACGTGTACGGTCCTCTCCGTCTACTCTTAAGCTCACCAGGAATAATTTCAAACGTGAATCATCAACTAACACATTATCCCCACACTTAGTTTCCTTTATACTCTCCAAACTATTATCATATAATTTCTCTACCATTTCCACCATCTGATATAATCCGTATTGTCTGATAAAAAATGATTGGGGGTTGATAATATCATATCCATGTACCCTGATACATTATTATAATGACCATAAGTGCGGGGTGTAGGCATACTCCTGACAGTCAGAAAATATGGTATGTATATTAATCGAGTACTGGCTTCCATCCTGGTCCCTGAACGTTACAAACTTGTAAATTTGGTAACAAGGATACATGTCCCAATGAAGAAAATTTAAATGTTTTTAAAATGCTTTAAAACTGAGTCAGTTAACTCTATTTTTACCAACGAAAGCTGACGTATTTTTAAAGATTGACTTACAGGTGAGGAACCTCAAGTGTAGGCTGGTTAAGGTTCGGTCAACAGCTTTGGAATTTGCGACTCCATAGAAAAACCTAAGATATCTCAAAGTCTATTTTATTTCGATCCTACCTTTGGGATACCTTAGACCGAATTATGATATTTTAAGTTTTAATAAAACTTGGTGTTTTAATACCTTATCGTGTCTTCTACTCTCTACTTCCGATGTTGTAATGCCCTGTAAAATCGTGTCCAATAGTATAGTGACACGTGTTGTATTTTAAACTTAGTCTATTAAAGACTAATAAGGACTAAAGGTGTCAACATGCTCAAACTGAGCCTCTGAGTGACTGTCTGATGTGAACATGCATAAATAACAGCCTCTGAGTAACTGATATGTTAACATGCTTAAAAACTTGGCCTCTGAGTGACTTATATGTCAACATGCCCAGCCTCTGAGTGATATCGAAGTCAACATGCTATTAGTGAGCCTCTGAGTGATCCTTTACGAAGTCCTAACTCTCATACGTGCCAGTTAATGGACGAGAGGGTTCCGTTCTATAAATATATGAAAGTTTGATAATGGAGGGGTTAAAAGTGTCAACATGTTAATTTATACCTCTGAGTGACCTTTTAACGAACGGAGAGCTCGACAATGTCCGGGCATAATCCGGGTATGCCAAATATTGACTACGGAGGGCTAAACATGCCAAAATGGTGTTTTAGAAGGTTTTAAGGGTGTTTAATAAGTTGAGGGGCTAAAAGTGACAAAATTCAAATCTGCCTATGGGGCGCTCGCAGGGCGCGAGAAGCAAGCCCTGTGCCTCTCGCGGGGCGCGAGAGGCCTGTATCTGCAGAAAGTTTGCTTGGCCTCCACACTTAATGCCAAAACAATTTGATTCGAAACCAGGGACTTGCAAACTGCTATGTCATGTTTTAGAACACTTGTAAGCTCCCTCTTACACCCCTTAGCACCTGGCATCACCTCCTTCAAGCTCTCCAACTATAAATAGGTGTAAAGGTTCAACCTTTGAACTTGCACCATTCTCATTTTCAACTCTTCTCCCTCCTCTGGAAGTTCCTAACTGAAAGGAGCATCCAACTTAGTTCTCTTGCATTCTAGGAACCTCTTGTAAGTGTTCCTTGCTCTTGCATTTTCGTTTATAGGCTTTTAAAGCCAAAAGTCAAGCGTTTTACAGAAAACGCTTTGACTTTCGGTTAAGACCATTATGGTCCAGCCATTGTTCGTAACGAATATGGATAAGTGATTGTAATAAGGTAGGTGTTAGTCCCTATAAAGGGCACCTCCTAAAGGTCACGTTTGCTAGACCTATTGACGGGTCAAAGTTAAGTTATTAAAAAGTCAAACAGGCCATTTCTCAGAAAAATCATAAATGATCTTATATATGTTATGAAACCTGTTTTGACACTTAAACAAGTTGGTAATAATTATTAGAACATGTAAGAACATGTTCGGCTCGTCAATTTCAGTTCTAGGGTCGGTTCGCAACCGGAAGTCACGAAGTTTGACTTCTACTTTGACTTTCGATTCTGACCCGATTTAGATTAGTTAGCTACTGATCTAAAGTTGCATTATGATCGTAATATAATGTAGCATAACCCTCTAAGGTTATATTACATGATCATAATCAGAATCTGAGTTTATGCGCAAGTTCCGTAATTATGCCATTATTTTTTACTAAAATGCCCCTTTTGCATAAATCAAGGTTTTAATGATAATGAACTTGAAAATAAGTTTTCTACTGATATAATATTATAAGTAGGATTATTTAGGATGTCAAACTAGATTATAAACTGAGTTTACAAGCAGGTCCTTGAATTATGTCGATAAATGACGATTTAGCCCTTGTGGCTCATAAAACGGTTTTAATCAATCTTTTCAAGGTAAATCTTTTACCTACTGATATGTTATATTAAATAACATATGTAAGACCTTTTAATATGACCTTAACATCAGTTTTCATTAAACATCGCACAAAACGCCATTTTACGACATAAGCGCCGTTTCGGCGCATAGTATGGCTTTAAACCATATTATTTGACCAAGACTTGTTACCTACTGATTTTAAAACTTATTTTAAATATTTTTACAGTAAGTACATGTTATAAACTCAGAATCCCAATAATTTATAAACTTTGTGTAAAATGACCAAAATGCCCCTTCGGTGCATAGTTTGGTCATAAAAGATAAATTACACATATAATTGATATCCTACTGATATTATATCATATATAAGTTATTTTTCTAGAATACTTATACTTATAACATTAAGTAATAAACAAGGTCCTTTTATACATTATTAAATTACCAAATGCCCTTATAAGACATAATTCCATTTTAAAACCTTAACGGGCGTATAAGTTGATATCCTACTGATGTTACAACTTATTTAAAGTATAATGACATATAGAACTTGTCCATGACTTATCCGGTTACCTGACATCGCTAATAAGCGTACGGTTAAGTATATGTAACTAGTTTACGGAAATTAACCGAAACGGGTTTAACCTTGTCATTTAAGTTTCAAAATCCAGAATGTTTATATTTTACCCATATTATGTAATTTAAACAACATTATATCCGATCATCGTTTAATCAAGCACTGTACGTCTTGATCTCGTACACTATTCGTTCTAAGTCTGTGACTTAAATAAGACCGTTAGTATTTAATTGGTTAGCTTATGCCATAATCTAGACTAGAGCCTTCTGGTAAATGCTATCTGCACTTAATTCATTTTGGATACGGCTGAGATATAAAATCTTGCATTTTTAAATCAAGACTAGCTCAGGTAAATACTCTTGACTCATTTACCCTATACGGGCTTCGGATACGGTAAGTTATTACCGCTTGGTCAGAAATGGGATCAATCAATGCCGATTAGTGGCTAGTAAATCCGCATATTTTGTTTTAATCAGTTTTGTTTGATAACTTAAAAATCGGGGTTAACTACCGTGTCCTGGATATCCTCGGCTCATTACATTAGATAATGGCCATGACCTTAGCGCGGGGTGTAGGCATACACCTGACAGACGCTCAAATGAAACTACCCACACTTGTTGGGGATAACTCCTTCATGAGTTCATAAGTGGTGTGTACGTTAATCATTTCTCGGTTTCTGTACTGGGCCCTGTATGTATGGACAAACATGTGAATCTGTTAACAAGGTTGCAAGGTTAACTTTCCCAAGTTATAAAAGATTTGTACCTTGTGCACTTTAAATCATTTTCATATGTTTTCAAAATGAGTCAGTCGGGTGTATTTACCAGCAAAAGCTGACGTATTTTCAAAAGACTAAGTTGCAGGTACAATACAAAATAGGCTGGAAGCTGCTCGGTAGAGATATAAGAGGAGCTTGCAAATCCTTAGATCTGCCCAAAGTCTGTTATACATTTTTTTTGTACATTTTACGATCCACCTGTGGATCTTTCATTACAAGCCGTCTTTATATTATTATTTCGTACTTTGAACATTTCGGTTTGTAATAGAAATTTTACTCCAAGACTTCCGCTGTGCCGTGTTTAATTGACAATGATGTTATCAACTAACGTCACGATACTCCCTACCCAGGCCCACCGGTGAATGGATTTGGGTTGAAATCCGAGGTGTGACAGATGCATTATGAAACTGGTATACAAGCTTAAACCCCATATCCGGGCCCTCCGGGAAATCGGGGTGTGACAATCAGGGGCAAATCAGACGATTTTCTCACAACCCTTATCCACAAACAATTTTTTTTTTCAAATTTCAAACCTTTCCCACGTGCGCACGCATGCAATTCTCTGTCTAGAAATCAATTTACATTGCATCGTGCGGCCAAAAACAACAAACGTCAACATCTTTAGAATCTTCTCATTTACATCATGTGCGACATATGCATCGTCACGCAGTAGCCGCGCATTAAAATGTCTTCAAGCTACACCCAAGAGTGTACCACACCTCTGTAGTCCACTCACTTTTGTTGCACCACCCAAGCGGGGCCGCGCCGTTAATATTCTACAAGAAGGCAACTCATTTAGTGCAGATTTCCACCCACTAACCGACCGCGCATGAGAGCAACACTGGACTAGGGGAGTTTAAGGGGTAAGGTCCTAAATGTCGCTCAAACCATGCGCGCGCTTGGCCATACCCACACTTAAAACCATAAAACGTCCAACTTGTTCCAAGGTTCCTTAGCAGGACCTATCCGAGTACGCACAACCTTGACAAGCCCACAAAAGTACATCAAATACAAGTGGTAGCAGCCTGCAAGCAATCAACATGCGACAGGCTCTACCCAACCAATTCCCACAATGAACAATCGTGCAGGAGACAAACAATACAAACAGACAGTGATGTGTACCTAATCAGTGTACGCCAATAACTGCTCCATGATCTCTACTCACAGTTAACGACAGACTCAATAACAAGTACACTCGGCAGACGACGTGTTATCCATCACTGTGCATCAACATCCTTCCACCTCTACAAACACTACATGTCGTGTTATAAAGGACCAAAATGATATTCCTTGTGAGCGGCATCTAGCGCAAGGCCCATCAGTCCATTTCCTTCTCCAAACTCTTCAGCTATAAATACCAACCATCAACAATAGGTTTTAGGATCCTTTTTATTACTCTCTTACTCTTAACAAACACATACACACTATTTTATTACCATAAGCACAATACTTATTCTCATAGTGTTCTATTTTTCATATTAGCTCTCAAGACACACACGGTTGTTTGATTCGAGAAGTGATTAAGGATTAACCCCTGTTGAGACTACCTCTTAGGTTCTATCACCCGTGGATTAAAACTGGTGTTTCTTCAAATACTTAAACATTTTTCCTCATTTTGTAAAGTAAACTATATTAATTAAGAAAGACTATTCCAATAGTCATAGATTACTATTTTAGTCAACTAAGCTAACTACAAATAAAGATGGTCAAAATAATAATAAACGGTTAAGTATAGAAACATATCCTTGGACGATACTTGGTTCTTATACTATATGCGATGGGTTGTCTACCAGTTGTATGTATTTAGCTTAAATAAAAATAATCTTTTATAAATTTAAAACTAGATAATCGTGCTTTGAAGTTAATAACTTAACGCACTTAAGTGTGCTTAATATTATTGAATTAATATACCTAATTCCTGCAACATAAACCACATCAAAGAATGCATGCCAAAAACAAAGATCTTATAATAAAACCACTTCGAACATCGTAGTCAGTTTTTTTATGATGTCCACTGTGTGTTGGCTGAGCTACGCAGTTGGACAAAGTTCCCACTCCCATTCCATACAATCTATACTACCGAGCATCCGGGGAAAACCATGGCTATCATCATGACTCCAAAATTTGTTGTATGTCACTAAGCGTAGGTTTTCTCAAATATTTACATAGTGTTCAATAACTTACTCACAAAAATAAAAATAATGAAAACTTTCCATCGCCACTCGTCCTGACATTTTTAAATAATCATCCATTACGTTGTGACAAGCTAAATCCCTTCCACCATCACATGCATTGGGTTTTTATTGGAAAAAATATTTTTTTTTTAAATTGTTTGCTATTCTTAGAAATAATTGTTGGCTCATACGAAAATGTTGCCTAAATTATTATCTAAAATTATTATAATCATATAGGGGGTTGGGTGTAAATTAATCACGTACCAACAGTTCATGTACCCACTCAATCGAATACTATATATTTTCTCCTTTTGGGTTGTGAACTCCCGATATCTTCAACGATACTCCGTACGAATCTTTGAACCGATGATATATTAGCTCGACTCCTTCGTTAGATAAAGATGAGAAAACAAATTTGTCAAATAAAGGTAATGATGCAGATAATGAATTTGATGATTGATTTTTTTAAGAAATAAAGAATTTGAGGGTGACAGAAGTTGCTTGTATGGAGATATAGGTTAATATGTTGATAGAATAGTGTTTATATATTAAACGAATTAAAGGAAATAAAATTTATTAAAACCTAACCGTTACCAATGGCTAGATTTTTGAAGATACCCCAAAATTCTCGGTCAACCACAAGTCAAAGAGCCCCAACACCTATGGAACCTTTGCCTTCCAGCTTGGGCAACACTCTCCAATGAAAGAGACGGGATGGTGTTTTGGACGTGGAGGGGCTTGACCCCCTCTCTACTTTACTACAACGTTTGTTTTTAATTTTGTTTGCACATGGATGTCAAGTGAGATCTAGTGGTTGGTTAATCGTTCTCCTGAACCAATCTGAAAGACGAATTGTTCATTTCCTTTCTATTTTGTTATAGTTAGATAACTATTACCTATATATTATTTACCAAAACTTCTCACTCACAAAGCTATTGATTAATTATTGTGTGCATTACTTGGTTGCATCATGTGCATTTGATTATGTTCCCTTCTTTTGGTCACTTAATAATATTGCAAGTCACCGCACTCATTAATTTACATTTTTATTTTAACTCCTAAACTTTTTATCTTTTAAACATTTCTCACAAACATATTATATTTTAACCCCAATACTTTTCAACTTTTGTTTTCCATACTTTTCATCGTTTACAAAAATAAAGTATTACGTTTCAGTCTAATATTGCGAGTAAAACACTGCAACAAGCGTGTGTGGTTCGAAGTTTTTATTCGATTTTTTGTGCGGTTTAACTACCACATTTTCATCATTTGTAAAATTGTTGATTTACATTTCAATCTAAATTTTGCGAGTTAACATACTTTAACAGGCATGTGTGGGTTAACGTTTTTTACGTTTATTTTTTTGTGTTTAACTGCCCCATTGCAACTCGCGAGTCCTAAGCCGAATAAGTTATTCTTTTCTATGTTTCACTAGGGCGGCCCGGGGGTGGGTGGGAGGACCACCGGCCAGGTCCCGTGATTACAAAGGGCACATCTTTTTTTTAAATCCGATGTATATATGTTATAATTTTTTTAAACAGTATACCCTACTACCCATAGATAAGGTATGCATTTTGATCTCAATACCTGGAACTAGAATAGGAATTATCATACCGATTAATACCCGAAACTAGACAAGAACCAGAACCGGAACATATTATACCCGATACATTATTCTAATATCTTTCTTTTAAATTTATGTTAGTGCGTTGTTCTTATATTATACAATGCATATTTAATAATAATAAACAAAAAATACGAGAAATAAGGTACTAAAATCGCAATAAAGTATTAAAATATGAAAGTATAGAACTAAAAAACTAGGAAAAAGGGTATAAAAACCCGAAAATAGGGTATTTTAATGCCTGGTTTCTTAAGAACCAGAACCCAACCCTTCCCAGAACTGGGCAAATAGGGTATGGTTTTTGGTCAATTAACAGAAACCAGAACCAAACCGGTTATAGCAACAACGGTTCCAACCTTTAAAACAAGAAACCGGAACCGGTTCCATAACCAGAACCGGTTATTAAAAATACCCGGTTTGTGCACCTCTATGTGGTTTAGTTAACCTAATACCCATTTGATAATAATAATAATAATAATAATAATAATAATAATAATAATAATAACAACAATATAAAAAATAATAAAACAATATCTTTCGTTAGGGTCTAAGTGGCACATTTTTAAAGCTTGGACAAGGCATCTGAATTCTTAGGGTCGGCACTATGTTTTACACTTCGGTCTAATTTTTGCGAGTTAACACGCCGTGATGCATGTGCGATTTAACATTTTTACATCTACTTTTAGTTCGGTTGAACAGTTAACCACGGGTCTATTTGGTTATCTTAAAAGTATTCCATTTTGTATAAAATTTCACAATACAAATCAAGTTTACTTTTCTATGAATATATTCAAAAACTATCACTTAATACCACGCCCATTCAAACTTGCTGATATATACAATTTTGTTATAAGGAGCCAAGTTTGATCCTTGGTCGAATCGTGTCACCGTCCATGGACTATGAACTTGTATTTTAGACAGAAAAATTAATGGTTGGTTAGTGGCATAGACTATGAGACTTCTTAGAATTCATATGAACATTAAACTATCATAAACTAGTATTGGATCTGTATCTTTGTATTTTTAATATCATTATAGTAGATGATTTATAACACTAAGGCATGGACAAACAAAGTTATCTTAAACTTTTAGTAACACTTGCATTGAAACATTTGTGACCCGACCCGACCCGACCCAGTAAGAGAAGTTTTTTCTTCATCCGATAAAAAATTACGATCCACTTTATTCCATAGACCCTAAGAACAAATCATCGGATCATAATTTGTGTCCTTTCTATGCCTTGAGAAGGTATTTTGTTGAGCATTCCCCTTCAACCAAAAGGAGACATTAACAAATTAAACTCATGGTGAAGTTGGTACTTTTGCTGATAGTTTTATATATATAAAGTTCAGCCTCATGCGTTTCTATATACACGTGTCAAAACAATAGGGTCTTAGGTTTGTTTATGTCCAACGTGGGATTATAGTACAAGAAAACCAATCAGACAACGTACTTTACGTGCGGAGGTGCAATTTGTGTGGCTTAAAATTTTTTTTTTACTTTATAAGGAAAGATTAAGGTCGTTAACCATTGGGGGAAGTCATAGGTTTTGTTGAGCCACTATTCATGTAACAATCAGTTCGACAACGACAACGTTTGCTGATGGAATGGATTCTTTATGCATGGAATAGTGCGTAGTGACGTTACTATCCTAATATCCTTGTCCAAGTTATTTAGTCTTAAATAATCAAAGAAGTACAATATGTTAAAAAATTGAAGGATTGATTTATGTTGAGCTTACTTCATGACTTTGACCGTTCATACTGGTTAAGTTTAGCGAATCTCGTGTTTGCATTTTATTAAACTAGTTTTAACAAAGACACGATAACACGTATAAACACAAAACGAATGACTTTCACCGACTTTAAAATACTTCGAAATTTGGCTTGTGAAGATGGGTAATGACGGTAATTTGTTGGTGATCCTCTGTCGGAAATCAGAGTGTGGGTAATCTGATTTCGGACGTATAACTGCCTGACATTACAAACCAGATATTTAGCGACAGATTGCGAACAAAGTATAGCGACGTTATATTCACCGATAGGTTAGCCACACCATTATATTAAACAAGTTTTGTCAAAGACGATAGCATATAAAAACTCTGATACACTGAACACTAACTTTAGCATGTTACATCTAGCACGACCCCAACTACATTAGGTTCACTGGTATATTGCCCTGTGTGTTGCCGTGACGTTTTGAAAGAGAAATTACGTCAAAATGTAGACAACTGAAAGCATACATAAAAATAAAAAGGAAAACGTATTATATTTGACCTGACTTATTTTTGGAAGAAAAAAAGTTTTTTTTTGTCAAAACGTAAACCAACCGAATATATGCATAATAATAAGCATAAAAACATATTAAACTTGACCCGACTCATTTCAATTAATTATTTACGTCGAAAACTAAATTAACTTAAATTTATGCCCACATGTACACAAAAATAAACACATAAAGCTTGATTACAGAGTTTTTAGTAAGATAAAGGGTTGTACATGTCAATGATAACAGTTGAGAGGAAAAAGTAAAAAGAAAAAATACAAAAAGAAAAGAAGCAAAAAGACAGAAAAAAGGAAAAAACCCTCAAATCACTATTTACGCAATTTTCACTATTCACGCAAGTTGGTAATTGTATTATATTTAAAGTTAGTAATTGTATTATATTTAATCAATTAGTTAATAATTAATTTAAACCCACATGTACACAAAAATAAACACGTAAAACTTGATTACAGGGTCTTTCGTAAGTTAAAGGGTTGTACGTGTCAATGATAAAAGTTGAGGAGAAAGGGTAAAAAAATTATTGCATATGAGTTTGTTATACTTGTAAGTTTAATCAATGAATAATAAACAATTTGTAAATTGTAATGCAAATAAGATAAACAAACAAGTAGGAGGTTATATTAAACCGGTTTTCTATTGAAATCTAAATGATCTTAATTGAAATATAATGATTTTACAAACTACTCGTCAGACTAATTACTAACTTTGTTGTTCGTGCATAAGGAACGTATGTGATGAAAGCTCTATTTGCTATCAGCTGACGTCACCCTAATAGTGACATCTAACATTTCTAACAATAAAGATTCCACGGATATTACCAAACATCTGCGGGAATCTAACATACGATCTATTGTATAAAACATTTGTTCTAAGCTAAATATTGTTACATTGAATAAACCAATGTTCTTCAAACTGCTGTTGGGTTGTATCAAACATCTTTTTGGTCACAACAAATGTTTGATCTTCATAATCAGAGTTTTGCTTCAACAGAGCTTTGGCTTTGAATCAGTGGTTTCTTATTCTTCAACAATGGATCCAAGGATTCAAACATATCTTTGGATGCATTCAACAGATGTTCTGATTAATGTTCAAGATTCACTTTCTTTGAAAGGAAAATGTTTCATTAACTGTTTATTTTTTTATCAGTAGGTCATGTTTTGACTTTTGAATATTATTTGTTCTTTTGTAGGTTCAACAAAAATACATAAAGACAAAAAAAAAAAACAAAATGAAAAAAGAAAAGAAGCAAAAAAGAGAAAAAAAAAACAAAAACCCTTAAGTCACAATTCACACAAGCTTATAATTGTATTATATATAATTAGAGTTTGGTCTTCATAATCAGAGTTTTGCTTCAACAGAGCTTTGGCTTTGAATCAGTGGTTTCTTATTCTTCAACAATGGATCCAAGGATTCAAACATATCTTTGGATGCATTCAACAGATGTTCTTATTAGTGTTCAAGATTCACTATCTTTGAAAGGAAAATGTTTCATTAACTATTTATTTTTTTATCAGTAGTCATGTTTTGACTTTTGAATATTATTTGTTCTTTTATAGGTTCAACAAAAATACATAAAGACAAAAAAAAAACAAAATGAAAAAAGAAAAGAAGCAAAAAAGAGAAAAAAACAAAAACCCTTAAGTCACAATTCACACAAGTTAATAATTGTATTATATATAATTAGATCCCTATTGATGATAATTGTATTATATATAATGTATTATATATAATATAACTAACATGAATGTTAACATAACTTGTTAATTGTAAGTCTTGCGATGGCTTAAATGCTTGTAACTGATATAACTCTGATTAATATGAATTGTATTTCTTGTCGATCATCCATGAAGAGCATTCAACTGAATTAATGTATCGGCTAAAGATTGAAATGAAGTATTGAGTAGATTAAAGTCAAACTTGGATAAGCAAACGAAAAGTTAGTCATTTTATCTTATAAGATTACAATCCGTCAAAAGTATTTTCTTTAACGTACGTCTTGCTTAGTTTCAATGTACTATGTTTTTTAGTTATTAAACTAGGTTACAATCCTGTTTATTATATGTGTTGATAAATGTAATCTCATATAACTAATAATAAAACTTTATCTTTTGCAAAAAAACATTGCATTGCATGATTGAATAAGCTCATGTATTCTAATAATATAATAAATTATAAGATAATTATTAACATATACATTCGCGTGTGTGTATATATATATAGAGAGAAAAAAATATTCTATGTCAAACATTAAATATTGAGAAAACATTCAGAACAAATAAATCATAACAGATATAAAATGTTAAATATATAGCATGAAAATATAGTATATCTAACCATAAAAGATATAAAATGGCAAACATAAAAGGAAACGAGTCAATATAATCATGATTTTGATTTTGGAGCTACAATTTGCCCCAAAACACTTGTTGAGCTTTGGCCCAGCTCCTATTAGGCCTGGTAAATCGACGCTGTTCAAAAAAATTATGTAATGAGCTTCACCGTTTGATGAAAATCGTCTTTACGGCGCAATCTTTATTCGGTTTACATTCTTTTAAAACAAAATAAATTAAAAGTATTATCACAAACCCCATAACTTGACAACTAAATTAAATTTCAACAAAATATCGCAACATAGACTCTTTGGCATGTTTGTTCACAAACAAAAAAACTGGTCCACAGGGTTACAATTGTTGTCTCTAGCCTCGGGTTTAACCATTCTCGGTGGTTCACATTTGTGGTTAGCAATCTCTGTTGCTGTAAACAGAAGAAATACAATACTTTTAACGAAAGTTATAAAATATACAATAATATCTAAAAAAAATAGTGCAAAGGAAGCATGGAAGAACGGAAGAATTTTTTGTATGATGTTTGCAATGGAAGTGACTAGGGTATTTTGGTGCTTGTGTTTGTGCGTGAGTGTTTTAGTAGTTTTCATTTTAAAACAAGTACTTTAAAAGCACATTGGTGCTTGTGTTTGTGTGTGAGTGTTTTAGTAGTTTTTATTTTAAAACAAATACTTTAAATGCACATGTTAGAAAAAGAAAATAATGGACGTATTTTCTTAGAGAACTTTTCTATTAAACAGCTTTTAGCTAGTTTTGTTAAATTTATTTCCCACAACTTTAATACTGATAATCTACAATCTGTATGTGGTACTTATGACTTATGAGAGTTGAACAATAGTTCTATGATAGAACAAAAGTTAGCTAAAAAAGTTTTTGAGTAACTCTAAAAAATTATCTTTTGAGATTTAGTTACTTTTATCACTTTAGTACAAAACTTAAATATTTTGAATCAGGTTAATGTGGTTTCAATTTTGTTACCATTTTTATCCAAAATTAAAATCTTGTCAGATTTTTTCAGTTAACATCCAGATGTTTTTTGCTTTTTTCCTCCCATTTAATGAAAGGCAAAATAGTCAAGTTTTTTTAATTTGTTATAATAAAACGTTAATAGACCATTTTGCCCTTCATTAAAAGGGAGGAAAAAGAAAAAAAATTGTATGTTAACTCAAAAATCTGACCAGATTTTGATATTGGATAAAAATGGCAACAAAATTTTACATTTGCAAAATTTTAACCGTTGTATACTTTCGATCGTTTTCGTGTTTTATAAAATTGTTTATTTTATTTACAATATACGTAATCATACAATCGATTAAACGATATTCACGACATTTTCAAAACAAATCCTAAGTTACATATGCCTTTATACCTTTTACATAATTTAAACAATGTGTTAGAAGAAATAAAAATGACAAACAAGTGATATTACAAGTCTATGAGCCAAAACTATCAAAAATGCAAAATTTTTGGCATAAAAGTGCCTTATGGACCGTAAGGCTTTGGTTACGGTCCGTAAGAGATGCCCAGATGCAGAAATTTGCCTTGATCACCAAGTTTGGCCACCTATCATCAATTCTTACCACCTAGCACCAATTTTGCCACCTCTAACCTAGTTAGGACACTTGTTAGGACACTAAGCAACTCCATAACTCCTCATCAAACACTTATCAAGCTCTCATGAACCCAAGATTTATATAAATAGCCTTGAATTCTTTGAGTTCTTCACACCATTATTTTCTTTCTCACTCAAAAACTCTCTTGGAGCTTGCTTCTGCATTTGCATTTGAGGCCTCCTATCTTGATTTCAAATCATTCTTTCAAACACAAGTAAGTGTTTCTCCTAGTCCATTTCAATTATTTGACTAGTTATGAGCCAAAAGTCAAGAAATTTAACTTTTGCTTTAACTTTTAGTTCTGACCATTTTGGTCAAGTCAAAGTTCCAAATGAACTTTGATACCTGATCATAAAATGGAAGGTGTTAATCCTTTGCGATAACACACTCTGATCATCACGTATAGTAGGTGAAATGACGAGTCAAACTTTTACAAAATAAAAGTACAAATGCATTTTACGATGAATATTTTTTTGAGAACTAAAACTTAAAGTTTTGACACCAAATCAGTTTGGTAACATAATTAGACACATTTTAACATGTCTAGCTCATCATATATAAAATAGTGCTTATTCCTTTGTCGAAAGTCGAGCAGTTTGACTTCTGCTTTAACTTTCAAATCTGACCCGTTTGGTCAACCTTAGGACCAAGTTCATTTATATGACCATAGTAATATAGGGAATAACCCTATGAGGTTATACCTTATGGTCATTCCGTTTGGTTAGTCAAATGACAAGTCAACTTTATACAATTTTAAAATCTCTAAAATACCCTTTTCCGTATAAAATAGTTTTAAACATATATGATCATATTTTTTATATATTGTTACGCCTATTTTGTCGAGATGTCAAGACGTTAAATAACTTAAGCTTTTGAACTACAATGTAAAACTTTGACCAAAATGCCCCTTCTATTTATACGAACCAAACACGACATTTAAACTTATAAAGGAGCATTAGTCTAAACTACCGTATCGAATTCAAACTTTAAGTTTACACACGAAGACATAAGTATTTAAAACTGCATTTACATCTGAAAAGTATTCGTTTGACCCGTTAACATCAAAACTTGAGACGGAAGCGCGTAAAAGGGCGATGCGATGTGTTCGTTCCAAGCACGCCATTATCAAGATTGTGATTTTCCTATCATACACAACACAAATACATTCGTTAGTATGACTCGTTACATCAAAATTTCATCCTTCCTTTACTTTCTTAAAGAAGGTTTCATCCCCGAAACCTAAATACGTACCAAATAACGATGGGCAATGTTCTCGTATTTCTTCTTCCAATTCCCATGTAAGATCGGACCCCTTTCTATGTTGCCATTGCACTAACACTTACCTAATAGCTTTGTTGCATAGAAACTTCACCTTGGAGTCTTTAATAGATATCGGCCTTCCAATATAATTCATTTGTTCATCCACCTCAAAAATCATCTAGGGGTACATGAGCCGTTTCATCCGCTAAACACTTTCTTAATTGTGACACGTTAAATGTGTCATGTATACCATCTAATGACGGGGCAATTCAATCCGATAAGCTACCTTCCCAACCCGTGCTAGAACCTTGAAGTGTCCTATATAACGCGACCCTAACTTCCCCATTTGCGAAAACGGATTATACCCAACCAAAGGGAGACCTTTAGAAAAACACTGTCTCCCACTTGAAATTCAATATGATGTCTTCCTCGATCTGCGTATTTCTTTTGTCGGTCCTCGGCCGCCTTTAAACGTGACCATACTAGATCGATCTTTTCGTTTGTTTTAGCTACTACATCTTTTGGTGCAAGCTCCCTTTGCCCAACTTCTCCCCAACATACATGATTTCTACATTTTCGTCCATACAACATACAACATTTCTATAAGGTGCCATTTGGATGCTATTATGATAGCTGCTGTTGTACGAGACTTCCACTAACGGTAAGTGTTCATCCCAATTACCCCCAAAATCCAAAACACACGCTCTCAGCATGTCCACTAGTGTTTGGATAGTCCGTTCAGACTAGTCGTCTGTTTGAGGTGATAAGCGGTACTTAGGTGTAATTTAGTACCTATCTGTAACGCCTCGCTTTTGTAAAATTCCTTATTTAGAAAGTGTAAATCGTATTCCTATTTATGGAAACTAGTCTTGTTCGTATTTCAGCTTTCAATCTTGTAATACGAGACTTTGATCATGATGAAAATGCATTTTATTCACACTTATTCATACATGAATACGTAATATTTAATCCATCTCGAATACATGCTTTTTATACGGAACGGAATTATACTTAACGAATAAATTCTAAAAAAAAGTTCTGACTATAACCTACGGCCAAGGACCGTAGGCTACGGTCCGCCGCTGTGGGAAAGAGCCCAAAAGCGTGAATTTTCAACCTTTTCCCCCTTTTCACCACCAATCACCTCCTAACTCATTTAACACTAACCCTAACTATTTCCTTATAAATGGAAGCCTCCACTCTTCCATTTTCACTTTCCAAACACTTAATCACTTCCAAAACACTCCAAATCATCCATAAATTCTGAGTTCTTGGCAGAATTGTTCAAACTCACTTCTCTTCATCTCTTCTTCACCAAATCTTCCTCTACAACGCTTGGATTGCCTCTAGGATTGTTTCCACAGGTTTTCCATGGAAAACCAAGGTGGAACATCACCATTTTGACGTCCAAACTTTCTGTTTTGGAAGATGAACTTATAAACTTTATTTAAACTTGTTTTCTCTAAACAAACTTGTGCTACTTGTGCCTCTAATCAAACCCATGGTTAGTGAGCTAAGATAAGGTTGTTTCATACAAATTAGGAGGCGTAAAATACCTCCAAACTTTCTCTTTTTGTAAAGGGTTTTAACCCACAAGTGTTGGAACCATCCAAGCTTGACAAGGCTTGTGTTTTGGTAAAGGTGTGGTTACTTGGAAGGTTTGGCTATCCTACTTTGAATCCACCACCTCACTTGATGATTTCTATGTGTAACCACTAAACTATGTTCCACCTTCAATTGAATAACAAGGCTACGACATGTCCCCAAACGTTACCATGTTCGGATGCATGCACCTAGCTTGCTTACTTGGTCGATACATAGTTTAGTGAAATATTTCTTTCTATTCCATTCATAACCATCCGAATTGTCCTTGTGACAATTTGTGCATTGGTGAATCTTACGAAAGAGGTTAAGGGACGGTTATCCTCCGACCTCCGTGCATGACATCTATGAAATCTAGGACTTATATGATGAACTTACTGATATATTATATAATATATACGTAAATAAGACTTATACATAACCGAACTTTTGACAATGATCATATGGTTACTTGTCCTAACATTAGGTTATATTATCTAGGACTTAACCTCCTCGTTACGATTCTAATGGGCATGACCCATGAAATCACAACCACCCTACAAGGATTATAGTGTCAAAAACGAATATTAAGTCTAGATGATTATTTTCTCGTATACATACTTTGGTATATTTAAATGCCTAATCATCCGTTATCACCCGAATACTTACACACCTACATTTCCTCATGTAGGGTAACTCAGTGTTCCACCTCTGAACAACCAACTCTTCACGGAATTACCAAGTGAAAGCTTTGCAAAACCGTGAGTACTCCCGAACACCCTTTTTACGTTTTCAGTTTTGGGTGCAATATGTTAACCTATTAAAAATACACGTAATCACACTTATACTCCATCATACATGCTATAGTTACGTGATACACGATTTGTATACTTGGAACATTCTTATGTGATACTATTTGTCATTAACTACGTACGAGCTTCCTCCTAGATGATGTTGAATATGACGAAATCTAGTAGGGGCGACATAGATACGCATCTAGAATGCTAGGTTTTATATATAATTTCATTACATTTGTTGTATTTGAAATTATGTTGTATTCGAGTTTATGTTGTATTTGACAATTTGATCAAAGAAATGCAATGAGTTTCAAATTTAATATTGTCGCAAATAGTGTTATGATGTCTCGAGCAATCTGTTTCGTCTCACTCCAATGTTTCTACCATCGGTTGGCGTATGACAGATTAGTATCAAAGCCATAACTATAGGGAATTAGGTAGAATTGCCTTGTTCGACCTAGTCTATAGTTTAAGTGACCAACTTCAACCATTCTTGATTCATGCTTAAAATGTTAATTCTTCCTACTTGCTTTTTTCAATTCCTTTGTCTTAATATATATACAATATGTTTTTCCTAAAACATTTAGACAATATACACACTTGAAGACTTGAAGATACTCGCATTATAAACGAGACGACTTCACCAAAATAGGCGTGAAACCCACACTTTGGTGAACGACTCTCAATCCGCGTATTCGATTTTTCACGAAATTACGCCATCAAGTTAGGGGTGATATCTATACCTTGATGGAAAATTTCCGTTTCATACTCTAGTGGACCCTTACCAACGAGTCAAAATTCGCTCCTCGTTTGGTAAGTACCAACCACACTTAGAGTCGATGTTGTCAAGTTAGGGGTGAAACCCGCACCTTGTCAACTAGTCCCATTCCTCGATTTTCAATCTTGCCAAAGTTACAATTTTTGATCAATTAGAGACGTGTAGTAACTGGAAGAGTAAAATGTCATTAATCGCTTCTCGATGAGAGTATTTTAACTATAGGCCAAAGCACATTTCTCTAATTTGAAAGGATCTTAGATTCACTTTGGAATAGTCGACGTTTCTCAACCCGAAACACTCCAATGTTTTACTAAGCCTATCTTTTATGTTATCTCAATTTCTATGTGTTTAATACTTGTTAGATTCACTTTGGAATAGTCGACGTTTCTCAACCCGAAACACTCCAATGTTTTACTAAGCCTATCTTTTATGTTATCTCAATTTCTATGTTTTTAATACTTGTTACCTCGTTCATTTCGAACCCCATGCACGATTCGCACACCTTTTGCAATCAAAAACAATAATAATACTCGTAAACCGTCTAAACTTATACTCCTTATGCAAACATACGTGTTTATACTTTTGAATACTTGTTATGCTTATGTCATCTATGTGAACTCATACGTGTTATGTGGTACTTACATGCTCAAACATGACTTTTATAATCACATTATAATCAAGCCTCATCCTTTCCTCTATTGTCAATCCCCTAGATGTCTTTTTCACAAAACTCAAGCGGGAGATTGAAGTCGAAGGCTAACTCCAACATGATGTCCAAGAAGGACAATATGAAATTCATGGCGAAACAAATGGCGAGGATCATCCCGGACATCGTTAGCAAAATCCAACCCCCACCAAACACCGACTCATCACATGCCTCTGTCGACTCCAAGGTGGAAGCACCTAAGTCGAGTTTCACCTTCAAGCAGTTTTGTTCTTGCAACCCTTTACCCTTCACTGGCGAAGAGGACGCCACTAAATTGTTGCAATGGTTTGACGCCATTGAAGTAACCTTCCTTCAGAGAGGCTGTCCTGGCCACCTTCATACCATCAACGCAACGGGCGTTTTCCGATCAAGTGCCCTTGATTGGTGGACCTTCGAGCGCAACGCTTGTGGAAACGAAATTGCTCACGCCCTCCCATGGGCCGACCTTAAACAACTCATGGAGATGGAGTTTGTCCCCACACGAGCGTCAAAGGCTCGAAAATGAGTTTTTGGAACCTACAGGAGGGGGAAACAATAACGCTGGCCTCACGACCCGTTTCAAGCAGCTCAGTGTGATTTGCCCTAGCCAACTCGACACTACCGAGAAGGCCATCGCAATAGACATACGCTACCTTCATCCTCACCTTTTTAACCTAGTTGACGCCGCTTCTCCCAAAACGCTCGAGGATACCTACCGCTTAGCTACCAAGCTCAACAACAACCACGTCCTTCATGAAGCCTCCACCAAGACTCCATTGAGGAACGCACACCAAGCTACGTCCCGACGCCACCCCTGAAACTACATCACCCAAACCTCCCACCAAGAACAACAAAGGCAAGAAGCGGAAGGCTTCAAGCCAGAATTGCTCGGTAGTCACTCCGCCAAACCCCCAGCCTATCCAACAATTTGCGCCAACCAACCCTAATTCTACCAGAAAGGCGTACACTAGGCTGCGTCCCAAGTGTAACACCTGCCCACCACCATCCCATTAACGCTCCCTGCCGCCTATGCACTAGTTGCAATAGGTTTGGACACTTTGCCCGAAAGTATCAAAGTATTCCACAAACCCCTTCCAACCAAGCCCAAGCTATCACCTCACCCCAAAACCCTACTACAAACCAAACCCAATCGCCAACAACCACAGTCCGTACCTGCTTCAAATGCGAAGATCCGATCACCTCACGAACACTTGCCCTCAACGCACAACAACAGCAATCAGCAGCAACAACAACAAGCTCGTGGTCGAGCATTCATCATCACTGCAACTCAGGCTCAGAACGCCAACGATGTCATCACTGGTACGTATCTTGTTAACAATGTTTACGCTTCGTGTCTATTTGATACTGGTGCGAATAAAAGTTTTGTATCTGTTGAATTCGAACCATTTCTAAAGTGTAGACGATCTAAGTTGCCTAAATCATTCGTATTCGAAGTCTCTAACGGAAAGTCCGTCACTGTCGATTCTGTCCTTTCTAAATGCACTTTGAATCTTAACGATCATATGCTTTCCATTGAACTCATACCATGCAAATGGTAGCTTCGATATCATAGTAGCTTGGATGGCTTAGGCGGTTCATGCTGAAGTCGTTGTTCTGAAAAGTTCATCATTCTTCCTCTTCCAAATGGTGACTCTTTACACGTCTATGCAAGAACCTTTAAAGTCTCAAGCTTATGTCGTGTATCAAGCGAATAAATACTTACGTAAGAATACTTCGCCTTTCTTTCCCACATTGTGGAAAAGAAGGATAAGGGTCCAAGCGTGAGTGAAGTTCCCGTTGTTTGCTATTTCCCTGACATCTTCCCAAAGGATCTTCCTGGTCCTCCTCCTCGTTATGTTGACTTTCGCATCGATCTCATTCCTAGTGCAACTCCTGTCGCTAAATCCCTTATCGTCTAGCACCCTCGGAGATGCAAGAGCTATCTAGCCAACTTCAGGAACTCCTTGATGAAGGCTTCACATGCCCTAGAACTTCTCCTTGGGGCGCTCACGTTCTGTTCGTTAAGAAGAAAGATGGATCCTATCGGATGTGCATTGACTATTGTGAGCTCAATAAGGTTACAATCAAGAACCGATATCCACTTCCTCGGATTGACGATCTCTTCGATCAGCTACAAGGTGCAAAGTGTTTTTCCCAGATTGATCTTCATTCTGGTTATCACCAACTTCAAGTTTTGAGGAAGATATACCCAAAACCGCTTTTCGCACACGTTTTGGACACTACGAATTCGTAGTTATGCCTTTTGGTTTGACTAACGCACCTGCAGTGTTCATGGACTTAATGAATCGTGTGTATAAGCCTTTTCTCGACCGTTTCGCCATCGTCTTCATCGATGATATCCTCATCTGTTCCAAGACACAAGAAGAGCACGAGCGACACTTGCGTCTTATCCTCCAGCTTTTGCGTAGTGAACGTCTTTACGCCAAATTCTCCAAGTGTGAATTTTGGCTAAAAGAGGTTCAATTCCTTGGTCATGTTGTCAACGAATTCGGTATTCACGTTGACCCTGCAAAAATCAAAGTTGTGAAGAATTGGATTGCTCCTAAGTCTCTGACTGAAATTCGTTCATTTCTCGGTTTAGCTGGTTACTTTCGTCGCTTCATCTCGAACTTTTCCAAGATCGCGGTCCCTCTCACCTCCTTGACCCAAGAGGATAAACCTTTTTTTAGGGTTCTGAACAAGAGGAATCCTTCCGAACCCTCAAGGACATGCTTTGTAATGCTCCTATCCTCGCACTTCCCGATGGAAACGACGACTTCGTCGTGTATTGCGATGCCTCAAATCAAGGTCTTGGTTGCGTTCTTATGCAACGGGACAAGGTTATCGCTTACGCATCGAGACAACTCAAAATTCATGAGAAGAACTATACTACGCACGACCTTGAACTTGGAGCAGTTGTTTTTGCATTGAAGATTTGGCGACACCACCTTTATGGTATTAAGTGTACGGTCTTCACCGACCATAGGAGCCTTCAACACATCTTCAATCAAAAGGAACTCAACATGCGTCAATGTCATTGGGTAGAATTGTTAAACGACTACGACTGTGAAAATCGCTACCACCCTGGAAATGTGTAGCCAATGCACTTAGTCGGAAAAATCATGTTAAGAGTATTCCTTGCTACCAACTTTGGGAAAAATTCATGAGCTGATTCGCGAGGCACAACACTCAACCATTAATGAGGGTAACCTCGATAATGAGTTGAAGTGTGGTGTCAAAACCCACTCGAGTCTAAGTCCGATGGCATTCTTTACTACCTCAATCATATCTGGATTCCTGATCATAGCAACCTCCGAAACACTCTGATGGATGAAGCCCATAAGTCTCGATACACCGTTCATCCTGGCGCCGACAAGATGTACCACGACCTTCGTACCTATTATTGGTGGCCTAGCATGAAGAGAGATATCACTCTTTACGTCTCGAAATGTCTTACATGCCCTAAAGTGTCCCTCTGGCCTGCTCGAACAACCGGAGATTCCTGTCTAGAAATGGGAGAGAATTGCTATGGACTTCATTACCAAACTTCCTCACACTCCTTCTGGTCACGATAGTATTTGGGTTATCGTTGACCGTTTGACCAAATCCGCTCACTTCCTCCCCATTCGTGAAGATTACAAAGTCGAGAAATTGGCTCGTGCCTACACGAAGGAGATCATTTGTCGTCATGGTATCCCCAATGACATCATTTCTGATCGCGACGCACGTTTTACCTCTCGCCTTTGGCAAATGTTTCAAACCGCTCTTGGCACTCGCCTCAATCTTAGTACCGCTTTTCACCCCCAATCCGACGGTCAAACAGAGCGTACTATCCAAACTCTAGAGGATATGCTTCGTTCATGCGTAATCGATTTTGGTGGTAACTGGGATTCGCACTTACCTTTGATAGAATTCTCGTACAACAACAGTTATCACGTTAGTATTCATATGGCACCATTTGAAGCATTGTATGGTCGTAAGTGTCGTTCGCCTATTTGTTGGCACGAGATCAGAGAAGCTCAACTCATCGGTCCCGAACTTATACAAGAGACGACGGACAAGATCCTACAAATTCGTGATAGTCTCCTCAAAGCCAGAAGCCGACAAAAGAGTTATGCTGACAAAAGACGCAAGCCTCTGGAATTCAATGTAGGTGATCATGTACTTCTCGAGGTATCCCCTTGGAAGGGTGTGTGTTCGATTTGGTAAGAAAGGCATACTCGCTCCTCGCTTTGTAGATCCTTACAAGATTCTCGAAAGGATTGGCAAGGTAGTGTATCAATTGGACCTAACTCAAGAGCTCAACAATGTCCATCCTACATTTCACATCTCAAACTTGAAGAAATGTCTAGCTGAAGAAGGATTCCAAGTCACACTCGAAGATCTTCAAATCAACGAGACTTTACACTTCATGGAGAAACATGTCGAGATCATGGATCGAGGCACTAAGCAATTAAGGCGCAATCGAATTCCAATCATGAAGGTTCGATGGGAAGGAAAGCATGGCACTGAGTTTACTTGGGAACTCGAAAGTGATATGAAGACTAACTACCTACATCTATTTGGTACACCTTCATCTTGAATAAATTTTGGGACGAAATTTCATAATGTAGGGGAGACTGTAATGCCTCGCTTTTGTACTTTCCTTATTTAGACAATGTAAATCATATTCCTGTTTATGGAAACTAGTCTTGTTCGTATTTGAGCTCTCAATCCTGTAATCTGAGACTTTGATCATGATGAAAATGCATTTTATTCCACTTATTCATACATGAATACGTAATATTTAATCAATCTCGAATACATGCTTTTTATACGAAACAAATTATACTTAACGGATAAATTCTAAAAAAAAAAGTTCTGACCATAACCGTAGGCTACGGTCTGCAGCTGTGGGAAAGAGCCCAAAAGCGCGAATTTTCAACCTTTTCCCCTTTTTCACCACCAATCACCTCCTAAGTCATTTAACAGTAACCCTAACCCATTTCCTTATAAATAGAAGCCTCCACTCTTCCATTTTCACTTTCCAAACACTTAATCACTTCCAAAACACTCCAAATCATCCATAAATTCTGAGTTCTTGGCAGAATTGTTCCAGTGCAAAAGTGAGTTCAAACTCACTTCTCTTCATCTCTTCTTCACCAAATCTTCCTCTACAACGCTTGGATTGCCTCTAGGATTGTTTACACAGGTTCTCCATGGAAAACCAAGGTGGAACATCACCATTTTGACGTCCAAACTTTCTGTTTTGGAAGATGAACTTATAAACATTATTTAAACTTGTTTTCTCTAAATAAACTTGTGCTACTTGTGCCTCTAATCAAACCCATGCATAGTGAGCTAAGACAAGGTTGTTTCATACAAATTAGGAGGTGTAAAATACCTCCAAACTTTTTGTGTTTGTAAAGGGTTTTAACCCACAAGTGTTGGAACCATACAAGCTTGACAAGGCTTGTGTTTTGGTAAAGGTGTGATTACTTGGAAGGCTTGGCTATCCTACTTTCAATCCACCACCTCACTTGATGATTTCTATGTGTAACCACTAAACTATGTTCCACCTTCAATTGACTAACAAGGCTACGACACATCCCCAAACGTTACCATGTTCGGGATGCACGCACCTAGCTTGCTTACTTGGTCGGTACATAGTTTAGGGAAGTATTTCTTTCTATTCCATTCATGACCATCCGAATTGTCCTTGTGACAATTTGTGCATTGGTGAATCTTACGAAAGAGGTTAAAGGACGGTTATCTTCCTTCCTCCATGCATGACATCTATGAAATCTATGACTTGTATGATCAACTTAATGATATATTATATAATATATACGTAAATAAGACTTATACATAACCGAACTTTTGACAATGATCATATGGTTACTTACCCTAACATTAGGTTATATTATCTAGGACTTAACATTCTCGTTACGATTCTAATGGGCATGACCCATGAAATCACAACCACCCTACGGGGATTATAGTGTCAAAAACGAGTATTAAGTCTAGATGATTATTTTCTCGTATACATACGTTGGTATATTTAAATTCCTAATCCACCGTTATCACCCATGTTTCCTCATGTAGGGTAACTCGGTGTTCCACCTCCAAACAACCAACTCTTCACGGAATTACCAAGTGAAAGCTTTGCAAAACCGTGAGTACACCCGAACACCTTTTTTACGTTTTCACTTTTGGGTGCAATATGTTAACCTATAAAAAATACATGTAATCACACTTATACTTTTATGCAATCACACAAACAATCCATCATACATGCTATAGTTACGTGATACACGATTTGTATACTTGGAACATTCTTATGTGACACTATTTGTCA
Organism: Scalesia atractyloides; assembly: GCA_947069175.1. NCBI lineage: Eukaryota > Viridiplantae > Streptophyta > Magnoliopsida > Asterales > Asteraceae > Scalesia > Scalesia atractyloides. The sequence goes on along the minus strand of CAMTDV010000023.1, from coordinate 38,787,016 downwards.
TTAGCTACGTACGAGCCTTCCCTTAACATGTATAGCCCTATAGGAGTAACGCACCGCCCGTATTCTTGGGGTGATGTTAAGTTGAATATATTTTTGCGGTGACACGTGAGGATTGACTTGTAGATCGCATGCCATGTTTACATTAATCTAATATGCTAGCTTAAACATGTGGATTTGTTTAAACGATTTAATACTTATGCTATAATCAAACTTGTGTACTTGCCAATTATTTTTTTGTTGAGCTATACTTTTAACATGTTGCATGTTGAGGATGTTGAATATGACGAAATCTAGTAGGGAGGACATAAATACGCATCTACAATGCTAGGTTTTGTGTTATAATTTCGTTAAACTTGTTGTATTTGAAATTATGTTGTATTCGAGTTTATGTTGTATTTGACAATTTGATCAATGAAATGAAATGAGTTTTAAATTTAATTTTGTCGCAAATACTGTTATGATGTCTCGAGCAATCTATTTCGTCTCACTCTAATGTTTCCGCCATCGATTAGGGTGTGGCACCATCCTTTCATGAAACTTTCGCCAATAACGAGAGGTAACCCGTGTGTCCCAATCCGACACAATTAATACGGACACTCCGTGATGAGATATAATTTCATTTACAAAAAATTCAGCCATTCTTTCTGAGGGATAAGTTTTTCGAATAGGTAGAAAATGGGCACTTTTGGTAACACGGTCCTCAATGACCCATATAGCATCATGCTCCCTTTTGGTTCTAGGAAGCTTGGTTACGAGATCCTTAGTTACGAGATCCATGGTTACATCTTCCCATTTCCATACCGGAATTTCCAATGGTTGCAATTTTCTATACGGTTTTTGATGTTCCGCCTTTACTTGAGAACATGTCAAGCATTTTGTGACATACGCTTCATTCTTGGCCACCAATAATTCTTTCTTAAATCTCGATACATTTTTGTGGCTCCCGGGTGAACCGAGTATCGAGACTTGTGAGCTTTTTCAAATAGCAATTCTTTAACATCACAACGCCAAGGTACCCAGATTCGGCCATACCTTGTTTTAATCCCACCGGCATTTTCTTCTAATTTGTGAGCAAATTCCTTAGTTCTTCCTTTCTTTGGGTTATCCGCATTTAATGACTTGAATTGAGCTTCACGTATACTTTCGAGAAGATTAGGTGTGACTACCGTCTTCATTGATTTTACTCGAATTGGGGGCGGGTATTCCTTTCGGCTTAGAGCATCTGCCATTACATTAGCCTTACCGGGATGATAATGGATGTCACAATCGTAATCTTTAATAACTTCTAGCCATCTCCGTTGCCTCATAAAGATCTTTCTGCTCGAAGGAAGTATTTGAGGCTTTTATGATCTGAGTAGATTGTGCACTTCGTTTCATAAAAGTAATGCCTCCATATCTTTAGGGCGAATACTACCGCTGCCAACTCCAAATCGTGAGTCAGGTAGTTACCCTCATATTGTTTTAGTTGTCTAGAGGCATAGGCAATGACCTTGCCCCTTTGCATCAAGACACATCCCAAACCTTGATGCGAAGCATCCGTGTACACAACTAAATCTTCCGCACCACCAGGTAATACTAGCACCGGCGAACTTGAAAGTTTTTCCTTCAAGGTCTGAAAGGCCTTCTCTGATTTGTACCCCAATCAAACTTTTCATTCTTCTTCGTTAGCTTAGTCATGGGCAAAGCTATCTTAGAAAAATCCTGAATGAATCTTCTATAGTAACCTGCTAAGCCTAAGAAACTTCTTACTTCACTTGGGTTCTTTGGAGGAACAGATTTCATTACGACCTCTACCTTAAAGGGTCTACTTAACACCTTCTTCCTTTATCACATGGCCGAGAATTTGCACTTTTCTTAGTCAAAATGCACACTTGGAAAATTTAGCATACAACTTTCTTTACGAAGCGTTTCTAACACCTTAGGCAAATGGTAGGCATGATCAGATTCACTTCGGGATTATACCAATATATCATCTATGAAACTATCACGGACTTGTCAAACATATTACAACATACTCAATTCATTAAATCCATGAACACACCTGGTGCATTAGTCAACCTAATGGACATTACCAAGAACTCGTAATGTCCATGGCGGGTCTTAAACGCAGTCTTGGCTATATCTTCCTCACGTACCTGAAGTTGGTAATACCCCGATCGTAATCGATTTTCGAGAACCAAGTCACTCCTTGCAATTGCTCGAATAGATCGTCAATTATAGGAAAGGGATAATGGTTCTGACCTTCAATTTGTTTAATTCTCGATAATCGATGCCCATTCGCATCGCACCATCTTTCTTTTTCATGAAAAGCACAGGTGCACCCCATGGTGATACGCTCAGACGTATGAAACCCTTGTCGAGTAATTCTTGTAATTGGGTCATTAATTTCTACATGTCTATAGGAGCTAACCGATAGGGTGATTTAGCCACCGGCTTTGCACTCGGATTTAATTCGATCCGGAATTCTACTTTTCGCTCAGGTGGAAGCCCTGGTAGATCATCCGGAAACACATCAGGATATTCATTTACAATCGTCACATCTTCCAATCTTCGGGCCCCATGGTGGGTATCCACCACATAGGCTAAGTATGCCTTACTCCCGTTTTGGACGTATTCGGCCGCTTGAATAAGCGTGCACAATGTAAGTTTAATTTCCCTTCCCCATGTATAGTAACTTGTTTGCCATTAGGCGTTATCACATGAATGATCTGGCTTTCACATTGGATTTCAGCATGATGCCGAGAAAACCAATCCATTCCTACTGCTACCTTAAATGCCCCCAAGATCATGGGAACAAGGTCAATATCAAATTCTTCGCCTTCAATCATTATCTTGCAACCCCTACATATTTCATGTAATAGATAGCTTTTGCTATCGGCTATTTCTACTTCTAAAGGTATTGACATCTTTTCTATTCTAAATGAGGGGTGACATATAATATGCTCTACACGAATGACTTACTAGCCCCGGTATCAAATAATACATAGGTGGGCATCAAATTTAATAAAAATATATCTGACACAACATTCGGAAGTGCCTTAGCTTCTTCAAATGACATCTGAAACATTCTGCCTCAAGCCTTTGGAGCTTCTTCTTTCTTTTCTTCTTTGCCCGTTCTTTGTTGAAGCTTTGGACATTCGGCCTTAATGTGACCCGGTTGGAAACAGTTGAAGCAAGTTCTTGAGGGATTAGGACACTTACAGTATGGGTGTCCTTCTTGTCCACAGTTATAGCATCCCTTCTTACCCATTAGACACTCTACCGTGTGAAGCTTTCCACAAGTCTTACATTTGGGTATGCCACCTTTCGCTTTATCCTTCTTGCCATGATCTTGAAACTTCTGCTTCTTTGACGGGCTCGAGTTGGGAGCTTCTTTGACGGGCTCGAGTTGGGAGCTTCTTAGATGTTCTTTTCTCACCCCTCTCCACTTATCATTTCAACTCGATTTCCCTATCCTGGGCCCAATTGATGTGCTCGTTCAGGGTTTCATATTTAGAGGGAGTTATGAACTCTCGGTACTCAGCCTTCAACATGTCATGATAACGAATTATCTTTATTCTTTATGTTCCCACTATTTCTCGACAAAACTTCAGCTTGTCGAGGAAGGTATTTGTGATCTCATCGATTGATTAGTCTTTCTGAGAAGACGCATAAAATCCTCTTGGATTCTGTCGATAGCAGATTACGGGAAATGATACTTTAAGAAAGGTTCCTTAAATTCTTGCCATGTTAAGGCTTGGATCTTATCTTCTCCCACCTCTTTACAATAGGCATCCCACTAATACTTAGCTTGGAATTGGAGTAGGCCCGTTACAAACATCACTTGATCCTCTTTTTTCGCATCGACTTCTTGTAAACACCGCTTCTGTGCTCGAGATCCACTTTTGGCATGCTATAGGATCAAACTCCCTCTTGTATGGTAAGGGGTTACAAGCCATGAACTCTTTATATGTGCACCTCCGAGTTCCCTGCTTTGGGATTCATTTATCATCTCTTTCAATTCTTCCATCTTACTCATCATCATGGCTACAACCGCTCCTAAGACACGGTTTCAACTTCTTGAGCCATTTGAAGAAGGTTAGCTTGAATGGCCTTCCCTATTTCTTCCAAAATTTTCACATTCATTGCTTCTTATTGTGCTATTGCATCATTATTTATATTTAATTCATCTGCCATCTTTACCTGAACAGGTATTTCTTCCGTCAATTTACATGTTTACTTCATCATACGTTAACCAATGCCATCGCTGTTGTATTCTATTGACTTTGGTTTCTTATTCACTATTATCATCAACAATCATGGTGGATCGTACTATGCATACATTCAAATTGTTAAGATTGAGAATCCTTATCCATTCTTATTTATGTATTCACATCACGCATTTCGCAAAACGCAATCACGTAACACAATTAATTCGTATGATCTTCTTATAGGTTAAGTTACTTTTGAAAGTTTATTGTGGCCCTAGCATAGGCCTTAGGGGATTACGAAATTTCAGGACACAATAAGGTACCCAAAATCAAAATTTTATCCTTTGGCAGGGCCCGCCGTAAGCTACGGTTCCACCACCGTAACTTACAATGGTCGTTATATCCTTTAACCAGAAACCGTTGACCGTAGGTTATGGCCACCTATTGTAGCCTACGGCTCCTTCAACTTTGCACTTCATACCCGCCATAAGCTACGGTACGTCTACCGTAGCTTACGGTAGTGATACTCAGCTGAACAAAACAAACAGAACATTGTCACTGTAGCCTACGGCTATTAGCCGTAGGTTACGGCCGGTATCTGCTGTTGATTATATGACTATTTGCACTTCACCCTAAGCTACAGTGAACTTACCATAGCTTACGATTGTCCCCTGCATATTTATTCTTTCTTTTTATTTGACCCATTTTAGAATTGGCTTGATTAAACCAGTCCCCAAGGTCTCCAAGCATACCATTAACTTGTTTTCACTTCTTACTAATCTTCCTATGACATGACCTGGTCGTATTTAAATTTATAAAGGAATAACTAAATGCTTACCTTCCGATTGCGTCTTGAAGCGAACACACACCTCTTCGAGAGCTTTCGGTTTGAGTTTGAGCACTTCATCTCGTGCTCGAATCCCTCAAACCTAGGCTCTGAGACCAACTTGTTATTGACACGTTTACAATGAGTCATTATGTTTACAATGAGTCATTATGTACATAATTTTATCACCTTACTAACCATTCATTTTGACCTATTTGCAATGGGACAATGCACATACTTTACAATACAATTATCTAACAAATTTCTTCTATGTTCATCATTTTGCATTACCATACCTTATACTATAACTAACGAACTAGTAATAATATAAAACGAAGCTCGTATGAACTTACCTTTGCTTTGTGCTTCTTCTGAACCGGATTGACTTGTATCTTCTTCCTTCACGCCTACAATTTCACATTCAACTTTCTTTGAATCTCTCATATTTATATTAACATAGTGAGTTAACAACTCATCATTTTAGTAATTCTAATCAATTACCATCATATGCATATGAAATCATCTTCATCACTTAAAACCAATACCCAAGCATAAACACGTGGAGTGCATACCACTAACAAAGCATAAAGTACAATATTTTATGCATATTCTCACTAATACATATCAAAACCATCAAATTCAACTAATCTCATACAATCTTCATTCTAAATCAATTCCATCATTCTAATATTCGTTATAAGCAACGTCATGCATAACCATTACACTAATTTTGCGCATAGTTCATCATTATTCTACACAATGCTCTTACTTGAAGTGGGTTTTCAATCCTAATCATCAATTTAGTCGAATTCAAGCATAATTCATGCTCTATGTGATGTTTCCAACCCATACTCGGATTAATTTCTCATAAATTTGAGGATTTGCTTGAACCCACTTCGTGAAGATCATCAAAACATAAAATTCCACTTACCTTATGGTTTAGTGTGTTTAGATGGTCATGAAATCAAGGACATGCATGGATTTTAATCAAATTTTCCTTCTCAATTGGCTGCATTCTTATTGTTCATTCATGGGGGAATTCTTTCTCTTCTTCTCTATCTAGTCGAGACACATACAACCCAAATCTGCATTTTCCTTTTATTACTAAACTAATTTCATTAATTACAATTCCATCCCTCAACATTTTTAAAACATGTCACTTTAATATCCAAGTGTTAGCTAAATTACCTTCAACTTGATTAACTTGTTCATGTTAAACATTAAATTTACCAGCAAGAATATCCGTACCATTGTACCCTTACAACATCATACATTTGATATTATATTGAAACATATGAAATTTGGGGTGTTTGTCACACCCTGACCCGCAGCGGAAAATGGTAGTCGGGGCATGATTGGGTTTTCATCAAAGCTCATGACATTTACTATAAAGTTCCATATTTATTATTTCTCTTTAAAGAAGAAGTTACAATAAACATACAAACTAGAGTACAATTACAAAGGAAAACAAAACTAAACGTTCATTCCAAGGCATTAACTTGTTTATTCTTCTAGGCCATCCTATGTGTTTCTTTTCTCAACCGGATCACCTGTATCATGTGTAAAATAGGGTTTTGGGTCAACAAAAGTTGGCGAGTGAATCTTATTTAAATATTTGAAAGGATTAGTTATGTTGGTTATTTGAATAAAATTGTGCATAACCAAATATGAATAAACGTAAATGTAAATATAATCACAAAACACATAATATCAATAAATGCACACGCACACACCAAATGATGAACAATGAGATCAAGGCTCAATCAAACGGAGCCGATCGAATGGGCACCTGATGCTCAACTCTTCTCCCACGAGGAACTGATGGGCCTAATGAATGATTTGCACACAACTTGACAAAAATATAAACACACATCACAACCAACAACATAATCACATAATTTCAATTAATGCACAAGCACACACCAAATGATGAACAATGAGGCACCTGATGCTTAACCCGTCTCCAACGAGGAACTGATGTGCCTAATGAATGATTTGCACGCAACTTGACAAAATGTAAACACGCATCACAACAAACAATATTTACATCTCGAGTTTAGATCATATAATGGTAATAGCACGAGTTTAAATAAATGGAATAATTAAAGCGACACATGATACACCCCAAAACATGAATAAAAAGGGAATTTGTAAGGATTCACTCACATTGAGTGCGTTCTTTGATGACGTTGGATGCGCACGAAATTTAGGATTTGATCTACGAGGAAAACTAACCTAAAATAATAACGAAATGATTCGGTAAATTAATACTTTTAATTCGTACTCTTAATGTGATTTTTTTAGATTTATTTTTGTGAGTTTAAGGACATTTTCTAACTTTAAAAATATTATTTTTAAGTATTTTTAAATAATTTTCTGATTAAATAAATAAAAAAAATGTTGACTTTTTGACTCTGTTGACTGTTGATCGTTGACCGGTCGGACTGTTGTTTATTCTATGCGCTGAGTGAGGTTCGAACTCGTGACCTCTCGTATACGTGCACGCAGCTCTACCAACTGAGCTACGTGTCTAACCCGAAATATTCTCTGTTTTAATTATATATATACTAATTAACTGTTATTTTATTTGGTTTATTTCAAAACAGATTTAATATGGCCGAACCGACTTCAGTGACCCGGAGTCGAACTCGGGACGTTCGGTTCGAGTGTGCACAGCCCAACCAGTTGGGCTGTGTGTCATATCTGTTTAACTTATGATTTATATTATTCTTATAAACATTCTGTGACTTAATCTGATTAAGTTTTAAAAATGTTGGTTTTAATTCTGAAATTCGGTAACGTGTGCGATTCGAACCCGGGACGTGTGCATTGTTTGTGCACATAGTCCACCGCTGGACTGTGTGTCTAACCCGTTCGAATATCTGTTTTTAATTATACTTATACACATGTTTTAACTTCATCTTCTTCGTTTAACTAATTACCGAACAGTGAATTGACTGTTTGTTTAATTGACCAACTACGCTTATGATTTGATTGAATTGAAGTAAAAGAAAGGAATTTAGGAATAAGATGTACCAATCATAGAGTGTCTTCTTCAGATTTTCCGGCGAAATTCGTCGGCTCCGATTTGTGACTTCCCGACTGAATATGATGATTAACAGTTTAGAACCTTTGTTTGAACAATTAAAGTATGAACTAAGAGATAGCAGAGAAGTTTAGACAGATATACCGGTCGAGGAATGAATACGGTTTTCTAATGATCGATTCAGACGAGGTTCCGGCGAAATTGGAAATCTCCGGCGATTAGCTTATGCGAAATTTCAACTACGAAAAGTGTGTGGTTCTGAGAGAAAGGATTCCCGGAAGGTTGAGGGGGTATTTATAGGGTAGAACTGGATGAATTTTGCCCGAGTTTGAGTCTTGATTCGCGGTCAAAGTTTCTCCAGCGGTTATGACCGCAATTGATTGTTAGACGTCGGTTATAACCGATGTCGAGGTCGGTTATAGTGTTTTAGTCAAAAGGAAAATGGCTAAACTCGCGGATTGCCGGATTTTTCGGTGACTGCGAGTTCTGAGCGCGATGATTTCCGGTTTTGAATTCGAGTTTTAATTTAAGTATTATTTGTTTCAGTAATTTCACAAAGGAGTCATGTGGCGGAGCGGTGTGTTGTGTGATTGAGTTTGTGCTTATGGGCGACCCGGGTTCGAAACCCGGCAGCCTCATTTTATTTTTTATTCACTTATTTTTATCATTTATTAATTATATTTTTTAAATTCTAAAATGTTTATTAATTATGTATTGTTTAAAATTAAAATGAACACTATATACGCAACGAAAATTATAACTGAATATTCGATTTATAAACAAAGCAGGTTTTGAAAACCTGTTTTTCGACGAATGTTACAGTATCCCCTACTTTTAAAAATTTCGTCCCGAAATTTAAGTAGCAGTGGTATGTTTGACTCGAAAGGAGGGTGGTTTTGACAATTACATACTTAGAAGGGGGTGAGAGTTTAAATTTTATTTGAGGCGGTAACGTTCCTAGTAAGGGTTGAATACCCAGCTACAGGAATCGCTTTTTGATGCCTAAGATAAGGAATATTGATAAACAGAGTTGATTGACTAGGTATGATCTCATGCATAAGAGTTTTGAGAGAGTTGATACGTTTGGAAAGATAAGGTTATATCATAAAACAAAACTTCAACCATGACGATACTAAAACCTACTGAACCTCTCATAACCGCCTGACAATGCTGTTGATCCTTTGACAAGAATACTTATATATAGGAAGTACCAGCGGCGTATCCACCATATTCTTGTCAAATTTTCATTGGCTTTGTCAGTAAGTTATGATTAGTTTTATGTGACTCTAAAATCTACAAAACAAACACAACAGCCAAAGCTTGAGTCTCAAATCTGAAAGGGTACATGATTGAATGATGACAGTACCTCTCTCGTTTGTTATGATGAAGGGGTTAGTCTATGTAAAAGTGAGACACCACCCAACTTCTTTAAATGATAAGATCGAGGTACGTCGAGATGTATGATGATATGAGAGTTAAATCAATGAGTAAAGGTATAAAACAAAACCGTGATATCAATTCGCATTAAAATTCTTGGATACATAATTTCCCAATTTATAACTGGGATACGTAAAGATTGAGATAACATAAAGAAAACTTTAAAATTAGACGATTGGAGTTGAGTTTTGCCTCTTGGTGAGGGAAGCTAGTTGGGTTATTCGTTTGGGCCGTTATTATCTTCAACAGGATTGGCGTTGATGTTGTAAGCTATTCCTCTTGCTGGTGGTGGAGCTGGGTTTGCTTGATTTGCTTGGTTAACTGGGTTTGCTTGAGCTTGGGCGTTTATGATGTTAACCAATCGAGGGCACGTGTTTCTAAAGTGGGTAGGGTCGCCACAATTAAAACATGCTCGAACATATGGAAACATGGGGTGTTGGGGTTGTTGATATGTTTGGATCATGTTTTGAGTAGGGGGTGAAGCTTAGTTTTGAGAGGCGCGACAAGTCTTGCTCAAATGACCATAATGCCCACAATTAGCACACAGTCGACAAGGTAAGGTAGATGGATGGTGATAAAAACAAGTGTTGCATTGAGGATGAGGTCCAATGTAAGGTTTCTTATTTGGGTAAGTAGAGTTAGGTGCTACTTGAGTGATTGGGATAGCTTGGAGGAGTACGGCTTGTGAAGCTGGTTGATTGCCTTGGGTGATAGCGAAATTTTGCCCATCTCGTTTTCTCTTAGGAGTGGTTTGAGGAGGGGATTCGGTTTGAGTGGAGTTTGAGGTTTCGGTTGATGCTTTATCCTTCTTCTTCTCCTCCTTGAAGTCTTTATTCCGTATGCGGTTTTCGGTGAGCTCTGTAGCTAACTCTATTGCTGCTTCCAAAGTTGCAGGTGTGGTACTTATTACAGGGTCTTGAATTTTTGAAGGAAGACCTCGAATGTAGTGCTCGATCAAACGGTAGAGGGGAGTGAACAAGTTGGGGACCATCTGATTTAACTCAAGAAATCTCTTGTTGTATGTGGTGTGGTCGCCCTCCTTTTGTTTCAAAGAATAGAACTCATCTTCCAATTTCTTGATTTCGCTTCTTGGATAGAACCGTCTTGTCATGATTTCCTTCAACTCTTCCCAAGTCAAAGTCATAGTATCCTCAGCACCTCGCTTGGCCTTCTCTGTATTCCACCATGTAAGTGCTACTCCGAACAAACGCCCGGTAGCATATCGCACCTTGCGATCATCGGGGCAGTCGCAATTGAGAAAAGTGTTTTCCATCTCCTCAAACCAATGGAGGAGAGCGGTGACACCTTCAGTCCCTTCGTATTTTGGAGGGTCGCAGGATTTGAAATGCTTGCAGGTGCATTTAGTGGTATTTGGGGGAGGGTTGACAACGTTTTGATCTTCTTGATTGATTGGGTTGACGGGATTAGCGGAAAGGGCTTGTTGAACTTGAATTACGATGTTGGGTATTACGGCAGCCATTTGTTGAGCGATTTGGGCAGCCATGCGCTCGCGGGATTTTCCTGATTTCATTTTTCTACGAGAGAGACTAGAAGACATCTACAAGGAATACGTATCAAGAGTATGAGTTTGACGTTTTAGGTGTCATGTGTCGTATTTAGAAATGAACATTCATAAAACAAATGAAGAATAATAAATTTACTACATCCATAGGATGTCTTGGGCTTTGCTCGTAATTGGGCCTTGCATGCCGCCATACTTCACCTTCGTAATCATGTGGGCCCCCATGATTACCGGGTCTTTCATATGGTTCGCATGTGTTAGCCTGGTAACGTACACTAAAACCCGGAGAAAATTGAGAAATATGTATGTAACGTATGAAATTCGGAGTGCATCCAGGTGTGGACACGGTGACACCTCAAAGTGGGGTTAGTTCGAACGACGTTTGGTGTGGCATGCTTTGGCCTATTAGGTCCTTCATACTCTCATCGTTAGTCCCCAGGTAGGCAAACTGGTCCGTTATATTGGATTTATACGAATGCCAACCTAGACAGGACGTTCCGACTACCGGTACTTGTACCCTTACAGTTACTACATGCCCGTCGTAGAACTCACTTTGATGAGATTGAGAAATGAAAAATGCGACAAAATCTTGAATAAAGGAAATATGAGGATGATTTGAATATGTGAACATTGAAATATGCGTGATGAATGTATATGTAAGCATGTTAAGTTTGATAATAAGTATAACTCATTAAGTATCACACAAAATGATTGGGAAGTGTTTGCATGCATTTGTGTATGTAATAAATACGAAACAAATAAACATCATGAGTTTGCATGTAACCACATAAACAATTAAAATCTAATCAACTATATTATAGGCTCTAAGGGTCTAATATCCTATCCTATATCCCTATAGTCAAAAGCTCTGATACCAATCTGTCACACCCTGACCCGCAGCGGAAAATGGTAGTCGGGGCATGATTTGGTTTTCATCAAAGCTCATGAAATTTACTATAAAGTTTCATATTTATTATTTCTCTTTAAAGAAGAAGTTACAATAAACATACAAACTAGATTACAATTACAAAGGAAAACAAAACTAAATGTTGATTCCAAGGCATTAACTTGTTTATTCTTCTAGGCCATCCTATGTGTTTCTTTTCTCAACCGGATCACCTGTATCATGTGTAAAATAGGGTTTTGGGTCAACAAAAGTTGGCGAGTGAATCTTATTTAAATATTTGAAAGGATTAGTTATGTTGGTTATTTGAATAAAATTGTGCATAGCCAAATATGAATAAACGTAAATGTAAATTTAATCACAAAACACATAATATCAATAAATGCACACGCACACACCAAATGATGAACAATGAGATCAAGGCTCAATCAAACGGAGCCGATCGAAAGAGGCACCTGATGCTCAACTCGTCTCCCACGAGGAACTGATGGGCCTAATGAATGATTTGCACACAACTTGACAAAAATATAAACACACATCACAACCAACAACATAATCACATAATCTCAATTAATGCACAAGCACACACCAAATGATGAACAATGAGGCACCTGATGCTCAACCCGTCTCCAACGAGGAACTGATGGGCCTAATGAATGATTTGCACGCAACTTGACAAAATGTAAACACGCATCACAACAAACAATATTTACATCTCGAGTTTAGATCATATAATGGTAATAGCACGAGGTTAAATAAATGGAATAATTAAAGCGACACATGATACATCCCAAAACATAAATAAAAAGGGGGAATTTGTAAGGATTCACTCACATTGGGTGCGTTCTTTGATGACGTTGGATGCGCACGAATTTTAGGATTTGATTTACGAGGAAAACTAACCTAAAATAATAACAAAATGATTCGGTAAATTAATACTTTTAATTCGTACTCTTAATGTGATTTTTTTAGATATATTTTTGTGAGTTTAAGGACATTTTCTAACTTTAAAAATATTATCTTTAAGTATTTCTAAATAATTCTCTGATTAAATAAATAAAAAAAATAAATAAATAAAATGTTGACTTTTTGACTCTGTTGACTGTTGGCCGTTGACCGTTGACCGGTCGGACTGTTGTTTATTCTATGCGCTGAGTGAGGTTCGAACTCGTGACCCCTCGTATACGTGCACGCAGCTCTACCAACTGAGCTACGTGTCTAACCCGAAATATTTTTCTGTTTTAATTATATATATACTAATTAACTGTTATTTTATTTGGTTTATTTCAAAACGGATTTAATATGGCCGAACCGACTTCAGTGACCCGGAGTCGAACTCGGGACGTTCGGTTCGAGTGCGCACAGCCCAACCAGTTGGGCTGTGTGTCATATCTGTTTAACTTATGATTTATATTATTCTTATAAACATTCTGTGACTTAATCTGATTAAGTTTTAAAAATGTTGGTTTTAATTCTGAAATTCGGTAACGTGTGCGATTCGAACCCGGGACGTGTGCATTGTTTGTGCACCGTTTTTAATTATACTTATACAGATGTTTTAACTTCATCATCTTCGTTTAACGAATTACCGAACAGTGAATTGACTGTTTGTTTAATTGACCAACTACGCTTATGATTGATTGAATTGAAGTAAAAGGAAGGAATTTAGGAATAAGATGTACCAATCACAGAGTGTCTTCTTCAGATTTTCCGGTGAAATTCGTCGGCTCCGATTTGTGACTTCCCGACTGAATATGATGATTAACAGTTTAGAACCTTTGTTTGAACAATTAAAGTATGAACTAAGAGATAGCAGCGAAGTTTAGACATATATACCGGTCGAGGAATGAATACGGTTTTCTAATGATCGATTCAGACGAGGTTCCGGCGAAATTGGAAATCTTCGGCGATTAGCTTATGCGAAATTTCAACTACGAAAAGTGTGTGGTTCTGAGAGAAAGGATTCCCGGAAGGTTGAGGGGGTATTTATAGGGTAGAACTGGATGAATTTTGCCCGAGTTTGAGTCTTGATTCGCGGTCAAAGTTTCTCCGACGGTTATGACCGCAATTGACTGTTAGACGTCGGCTATAACCGATGTCGAGGTCGGTTATAGTGTTTTAGTCAAAAGGAAAATGGCTAAACTCGCGGATTGCCGGATTTTCCGGTGACTGCGAGTTCTGAGCGTGATGATTTCCGGTTTTGAATTCGAGTTTTAATTTAAGTATTATTTGTTTCAGTAATTTCACAAAGGAGTCATGTGGCGGAGCGGTGTGTTGTGTGATTGAGTTTGTGCTTATGGGCGACCCGGGTTCGAAACCCGACAGCCTCATTTTATTTTTTATTCACTTATTTTTATCATTTATTAATTATAGTTTTTAAATTATAAAATGTTTATTAATTATGTATTGTTTAAAATTAAAATGAACACTATATACGCAACGGAAATTATAACTGAATATTCGATTTATAAACGAAGCGGTTTTGAAAACCCGTTTTTCGACGAATGTTATAGTGTTACCTATATAAACTGATCACACAACTTCAACAAACATGTTTTGACGTATCGGACTCGTCATAGGACTCATTCGACCATCTGACCCGTAGTTACACATACGACCCGCTGAAGTGGCGTAAACCACTTTAACAAGTCGTAACGGGTCAAAACACATAGAAACCCTTTCCAATCAGAATGTAAGGCTTTATAAACCATACTATACGAGACCCTTCGCTCGTTTGGTTAGTAAACCACATTCTATCCAATCTTCCATTTAGGCTACAATATGCACTAACTAATAATTATGCGAATTATTAGGAAACACTTGAACCACTTGAGCTTTGCTAAGTACGATTAAGCAAGTCATCCACAATCCAAGTGAGTACATAGTTCTCCTCTTTTACATTTTTCAAATGTTTTGCGATGATTCATAGGTGCTAACTATTTTCAAGATTTCAAAACAATACATATGGTTTATATATATACACAATATGTTTTCATAATATGTGACACTTGGTGGTGCGTTATCCATAACACGAGTACGTTCATTAACTTTGGCCAAGCTGACCGGTAGTATGTTATGGTACCATAGGATTGACAATCCAATTTCCAAATTTCCTGGGGCTTGTGGGGATGTTTGGGGAACGACAGAAACTGTGAACACAATTTGACAAAACCTTTGGTGGTTTGTTAGTTGAGTCAACACAAGCTTAAATGTATTCACCACACGACCATACATGTTTACACAAAGAACATTAAAACAAGGAAAACTGGTTTATACATAACACGGACGATTGATTTATACATAACACGGATGATTGGTTTATACAAAACAAGGAAAAAGTGTTTACACAAAACAAAAACGATTGGTTTAGACAAGTCACAAATGGTTTTTCGGTTAAAGATATATAAACCATACAAAGTTTTCTTTTAAATCGATTTCTTACACGGTTTTACAAAAGAAACACTTTTGTCAAAGATTCATGGCTACAAGATTTCACACTTTTACTAACTTTAACAGTTGATTAAACATATTGCAATACGAAACACATTTAATACAAGTTTGATTTCAAGGTTTTCACTTATCGACTCTCGTAGTTGGACAAGGTATTGCAATATAAATTCAAAGCCATGAACTTGACCACGAAACATAGTTACTCACTAGCATTCATTGTTAACCCTCCCTTTTTGACATATGTTTCAGGCGCTAATGTGTGACGATTACGAAAGCATGCTACACGTAGGATGGACTTGGGCCTGAGCTTGCTTAAAAATAAAATAGTTGTCAGTATTTTGTTTCGAATTCTCAAAGACAATGTAAATTATTAATTCAATAAAACAAAACTTTAAATACCATATGTTTGAAACAATTTGTAACGTGACTCCCCGACGATTCCGCCGTGGGTTGTTTTTATACGCGGTTGGTGATTGAAACCAAATGGATCCAAATTCAAAAGTTTTGAGTTTTGGACTAAAGTGACAAAAGTGACCAAACCTCAGAGACCATTTTGGCAGTTTACTTAAAACTTTTAGTTAACCATTACAAAAACTTTATTCAAACGTTATGTAAAAATTATTTTTTTATATTCTTTAATCCAATAAGCATTTTTTTAAATACAATATTTAAAGTTTAAATAATTTATAAGGTTTTTGAATATATTATTGAAAGTTTAAACTTAAACCGGTTCTAGGGTTCTTTAAATGAAACTGTCGGTTATAACCGGGACCAAACTGCGGACCATTTTCTCCCAAATTTAAGAACCAGAACCGAAATATAACAATACGGTTTGGATCTGGAAATTCCGATTTGGTTCCCCGGTTCAGAATCTAAATTGCTCAGCCCTAGTTCTATATTGCAATATTTATGTAGTAACTATTTTCTTCGAACAAAATTATATGAAAAAAAATATTGTATATTATAATGACCAAAAACATAATCTGATAAGATGCATAGGTTTTGGTCATGCAAACTTAATTGTTGAAAACTACTACTAATCACATGTTAATGATGATGATGCCTCAACAACAAGAGAGATTCCTCCAACTTGCCATACCATTCCCATATTATTGTCACTACAACCAAAAACTTCACATGCAAGATGGATTTAGCGACCTGATATTTTTGGCACTCTTTAACTATGTAATATTAACTTTGAGATCTGAATTCCCCTTCATGACATGGTATGGTTCTATTTTGAATTTCGTTACAACTTGTAAAAAATTATAAATTTGGTGACAACTGCTTGTAGTTGTGCATGGTGTTTGCTTCATATACGTCGAATATGATCATTAAGTTGATAAAGAATGATTACTCCTTTTGTAAACATATCTAAAACAAAATTTAAAACTAAGGTACATGGCTCCACCATCCAACTAGCACGGGTAGGGATTTGAATTTAGGGTGAGAGTTTTAATAGTATATGCTGACCCTTTGGAGTAAACTGAAAATTTAATTGATCTTCCGTTCAAAAACACTAAATCGATTCATCCAAAAAAAATTATAAAAATAAAAGAGAAAATCATCACTACATAACAACCACCTCCTCTCTCCATCTTTACTGCCATCACAACGTTAATTAACCATTACACTCATTACCACACACAAACTTTTTCGGTTCTCTCCTTGTTAATGAAACATGATTCCTTGAAGAAGACAACTCTTTGTTTTCTTTGAATCTGACAACTAATGTAACTTCCTTCACATGGATTTTGGGTTAATTTTTGAGGTCTCCATCGTTCCTCAAGGATGTCCCGATGTGGCCCATTGAGTTTAGCCATAGAATTTGTCAAAAAGATCCAACAAACACATTTCGTAAAAGTTTATTATATTTTATTAGGATTCATTTATAATTTTATAATTTATAATATAGAGTATATATATATATGTATATGTATGGATGTATATAGGGTGATGTTATTGTAAAAAAAATGTTTTTTATGAGAAGTGTAAGAAAGAATCTAAATCATTAGATTTTTAATCTAATGGTTGAGATATTGATGACAATCTTATAAATAATGTTGACTATTAAAATAGTTAATTTTCTAGACTAAGGGTATAAAAGTAAATTTAATATTTTTAAATTAAGAAACTAACATTAATGCACATGCAAGTTCCCCTATTCTTTTTTAAACGTCAATAACTTTTTATACGTAATTCTTTTAAAAAAAGAATTACATCATAATAACGAGTGTTTTTTATCTTTAATATGAGTACCATATTGATATACTTATGTACAGAAAAAAATTACGTCTCGCTTGGTTGTTTTAGTCCATGTTGTTTTTTCTATGTTCATACAATAATGTTTTAATTGTATTGTGATTCAAGGCGTTGTATTTTACAGTAAAACAAACTTAATTAAATTCAGTTTACAGATATTTGAAAATTAGGACAATAGAGAACTAAAAAACACTATATAAACTCAATCCATATATATTGTTCCTTAGAATAATTCGCTTTTCAATAAAAAATCATGTTATATATATGGACACGAGCTGTGAAGACCAAATGATACACTTATATTTGAATGTATAAAATATCATAAAAAGTAGTGAGAGAAAGAAAGTGAGCCACGATTCTGTATATCACATCCAAAACACTTTACTTATACGGTCATTTCTAAACATATATTTTTTATTCTAAACACAATTCGTGTATGTATATATATTTGCGTTATCACTTTTTCGATGGGGTCAAAAGAACTTGACAGTTGAACCGGTTAAGAGCAAATGTAGCATTCAAATCCAGGTGTTGTGTCACTTCATCCTAGCTTGCACCCTGCTCTCATGACAGATTACTTGCATTGTCCCATCATAATTATCCGAATTTAATTTATATAAAACCTTTTTTTATCATATGTTTTAATATACTACACTTGTACCTACTACGGTAATCTTATAAACGATATAAGACATAGAACCACTTTACTAGTCCACACTCGGATTTATCTGCTAATACAGGATAAAGTTACATCGATAGTTTATGTGGTATGTTTTTTACTAGTCCACACTTGGATTTATCTACTAATACAGGACAAAGTTACATAGATAGTTTACGTGATATGTTTCTATCATGGTGTATAGGTATTTTTGGGTTTTTTTTTTCCCAGATTTATTGGATTTTTTCCTGAATTAATGTATAGGTATTATTGCCTTTTCGCTGATGACACGATGATACTTTAGTGATCCAATTCACTGTTCATTTTTTTTTTATTTTAAAGTGAGTTGTTTTACAACAAAATAACTTATAGTTTTTAATAATACTCCATGAACAATTTAAGCTTTTATGCTGAATGCGAAAACGGTAGGACAAATCTACCCCTCAGAATTTGCAATGTACCTCTAAATTTTCACGTCAATAATGTTTTTGTGTTCTGTTGAACGCACTTTTATCCTTATTGTTACGAAATGTTTTTCGCTCGCTAGTAAATTAGATAGATCGTATATGTAATTTACACGATAAATGTTACGTAGCAAATTCGGTTAAAGGTAACTCAAGTTAGCACCCATAACGAGCATAAATCGAATCATAGGACTCGGCACACTTTTGGATGCTTTGAATTTTCCTTGACTTTTTGTATGCATAACAATCCAAGAAACCCCACATGTTCCACACATCAATACTCTTCAATCTCATCATATAATGTATATGGGCATGATGTACCATGTGATGATGTTCCACTAATCATCATCCATAAACTCATGATAGTTACTTCTGAGTCCCTGTACTTCCATATGACAACTAAACAGTCCCTCACTTTGAAACAACGTAGCTTTCAACCACAACTCACCATTTTGTTTCACTATCTATGTGTAGACAACTTGCTCGGAAAAGGCGGGCACGCGGAAGTGTACAAAGGATGTTTATCCGACGGTCAAATCGTGGCAGTCAAGAAGATAACAAAGAAAGAGAAAAAAGACGAAGATAGGGTTGGGGATTTCTTAACCGAGCTTGGGATCATTGCGCATATCAACCATCCAAATGCTGCTAAGTTGATCGGCTTCAGTTCCGATCATGATTTGCACCTTGTGTTACATTCGCGCCTCATGGTAGCCTTGCAAGTGTGTTACACAGTAAGGAATAAAAGATTAAATATAGAATTATGTAAAAACATATGTAAGTTGTAAAGTATTATTAAGCAACTATATAAAGTAATATAGTGAGAATAAATCATATCTTATAGTTATGTTAAAGATACATAAATAAACTTTACCTAATATATTCTACTTTTAAAAAATTATTATAATTTTACTTTTGAGAGGAAAATTATGCTTTCATTTGTTACTTTACACTAAATATCTTGAACATCTCAATTAACTTCAATTTCTTTTGTGATTTTCAGCTTCAGAAGAGAACTTAGATTGGAATACAAGGTTTAAGATTGCTATTGGGATTGTAGAAGGTTGAAGTATCTCCATTACGAATGTAACAAACGTATAATTCATCGCGATATCACTGCCTCGAACATTTTACTTGTCGATGATTATGAACCTCAAGTTAGTTTCAATCATGTTTCACTACATAGATCAACGGTTTCATATTTCGCTACAATTTAACATTTGGTAATATGCATTTGATCAGATATCGGATTTTGGTCTAGCAAAATGGCTCCCGGAAAGGTGGGCTCAACAAGTAGTATCGCCGTTGAGGGGACTTTTGGGTACGAAAAATTTCCTTAGTTATTCATTAATATGTAGCAAATAACGATTTTGCTAACATGTTTTTATGAATTTGAATATGTTTTTAGGTATATGGCTCCGGAGTATTTCATGCATGGAGTAATCGATGAAAAAACTGACATTTTTGCTTTCGGCGTTCTTCTACTCGAGCTTATCACAGGTCGTTGTGCGGTTGATTCACGTCGACAAAGCCTTGTGATATGGGTACGTATGAACTTTGACCCACTTACCTATAAATTATCAGGTTGCTTTGGCTTACATATGATGTTTAACATGTGAAGTAAAATATGATTCGGCTAAACAACGAAACATATCAAATGTGTCATGTGGATGGAAAGTCTAAGAATTATATTATTTACCCTATATTAATTTTTAAAAACACTTTCTCTCACCTATTTAGCATTCATTTCTTTTCTTTAACTCTTTGACTTTTTATTTTACTTTTCAATTTTCGTTCACATTTAATTTTTTTATCTTTTACACTTTTAACCCAAAATAGTTTTTATCTTTTAAATAATCTTTATAATTTTCATCTTTTACATTTCTTATAAATATTTTCTATTTTTAACCTCAACACGTATCTATTTTAACTTTAGTCTCTGTACTTCTTTTACAAATTTTTCATTTTACGATTCTTTCTACATTTTGTGAGTTAACATGTTCCAATGCGCGCACGTGGTTCAATGTTTTTACATCTATTTTTACGGTTTAACGGCTCCGTCGAAACTCGTGTGTTCCTAAGCCGACTTAGTTATTCTTTTCTAAGTTTTATTTTTTCGGTCAAATGTTTGCGAGTTAACATGCCGTAACGTGTGTGCGCAATTCATGATTTTTACGCTTACTTTTTTGTTCGGCTTGACGGTCCCACCACAAAACGCGGGTCATAGATACTAGTGTGTGTGTATATATATATATATATTAATTTGCAACTCTTTCCCTTTAACTGTTCACTTTGCTCAATCATAGATTGTCATATGGCAATCTTTGTTTACGCGCCAACACTTTAATAACGTTCTCATACAACACCTAAACTTTACTTTTTTTTAAACTGCAAAGATTATATAATCACTACACCTAAATTACATCAAATTTACCCATGTCAGAAATTGAAGTGTCTCTCCCTAAGAGGCACAAAGCCTCTACCACCCCTATCAAAATGGTAATAGCAATACCTAAACTTTAATAAAGCTGCTTTTTCCCTTCTTTTACAACTATATCTAGTGTCAATCCTGTACTGATACCGTTGCAGTATGCTTGATAAAATACTAGTTTTTATTAAAACTTATAATATTGTATTAAAATATATTTGTGAGTCTAGTAATATAGTTTTTTGAAAAATGTTAAAGAACAAACAAAAATGTAGGGCAAAACTATTTTGCTTTGCTTCCAACGTACCAAACAAGTACCAAAATACACACGTCTTAACGTGTTACACAACCTCGTTTGTCTCATTTGTCACTAACTCAGATCTATGTGAAACTATCTAAAATCTTTGTACACTCTTACAAAATATCAAATGTTTATGTTTTTTCAAAGGCAAAACCATTACTTGAGCAAGGTGATGTCGAGGAACTTGTGGATCCACGATTAGGAAGTGCATATGAAGTTAACGAGCTAAAACGGGCCGTTATGGTTGCTTCTGCGTGTATTCACCACATGCCCGAGATGCGCCCACATATGAAACGAGTGGTTCAACTACTAACAGGAGAAGGTGGAACCATGGAATTGAGACAAAATACGTTTGATGGGAGATCGATCATTTTAGATGCTTGTGATTTGGAGGGTTATACGTCTACAACGTATCTACAAGATCTAAATCGTCATAGACAACTAATTATGGAATGACAAATAGAGCAAGAAGACAGGTACTCATTTGTTCTTTGGTTCACAAAATACTAATGGTTGGCATCAAAGATGTCATATCGCAACGACGCATTACCAGATACACGCTTTCGCCAATGTTCTTATGAAATTCATGAAATTCCTCCATTTTCCTTTTTCGTTTCTCTTCGAACGGGTGTTTGTTCGGGTTGATTTGGGCGTAGCTTGAAGTTACAAAGGGTTGTAAATCATATATATAAAATATATAATGTATAATTTGTATCTATCGGAGCATGTTACAGTAAGAGTTGGAAGCTAAGGAGAAACGTGTGCAAATTTAGCGTATTAGGGTCTACGAGCTAAATGATAAAACGTGCTTTTATGCCTTTTAGCACTATGTGTTGTTGGTACAACGCTCATGGACATGAAATTAGACTATGACATTGTCAATATAATAAGTATAAAATAAGATATTATAATTATTCGAATATCTTAAATTTAAATCGTAAAGACAACAACAAAAAAATAATAGTAATTCTACAAAAAGTATCAATCCCATCCCCAAAAAAAACAATATAATAATAATTCAACAAAAAGTATCAATCCCATAAAAATAATAATAATAAAACAAAATGAAAACAATAATAATAATAATGTTAGAAGTTAAGTTGATAACAAGGGTGCACAAAGCAATTCGAAAACCCGAAAACACTCGAAAATGGAACTGTACTAAATAATCGAAAAAAACATAACTAAATTGTGAATTTGGTCTTCCATTCAACAAATATTTTTTTTCCCTATAACCGAACCAAATTCAATTAAATAAACTGAATAATAAACGGTTTAATCAAATAAATGCACTAAATAAATTAGTTTTAATCAATCAGTTGAACACATTACTGTCATAGATCAGTTTGGTTTTAGGTAAGCGAAAATAATTCAAAATAAAATAAACCCACATTCGAACTCCTAGTTAATAAAGTTTAGGATTTAATAAAATGATATAAGTGCTCCAAAATTATAAAAAAAAATATGAATTTAATTCTGATAAATTTATAACATAGAAATGACATTTGGTTATTTGTTAATATAGAAAAAAAAGTTAAATGTCTGGTTAGTTCTTATGGTTTGTAATTTTTGCAAGAGTTGATCCTCAGACTTCAAAAATTACAAAGTTAGACACAGTTGTTGTAATTTTTAAACTCAATTGATATTTACCATTAACATTTGTTAGATGTCTCATATAACTTTATATAAAATATCCATTTTACCCTTAAAGTTAGAAATAAAACAATTTAAAAAGTAAGACAAATAGGCCAACTTTAAACCGCATCTTCTTCCTCTCCTCTCCCTCTAAAAAAACCTTACAACCTTCAACTACTTCTGCAACCACCATTTCCACCAGATATACATGTCAAAACCCCAAAACCAATTCTAATTATGTTCTTGATGTGTTGGTCGTACTCGACCAGAGACAGAATAAGTTAGAATTGACGGGGTAGTCTCGTTACTGTCCCTAGTCGATTCCGTTTTCGCAAAATAATTAAACATAAGTAAGGGGTTGTGTCGGATTCCGTTTAAAGATTAGTCGCATAATCAAGAGAAATTGTGCGCTATTCTTGTTTTTCATTTACTAACATCAGTGGCAAAAAATTCTAGACTACTGTGTTCTTGTGTGACAACCCGAAACAAAAATCGAAGAGCTGTTGTTGTTCTTGTGTGATTCTGTAACAATCTAACCCGTTTTAATGAATATTTTAATCAAAAACATAATTTAGTCCCAGATATTTTTTTATAACTCAAAACATAGAATTTATAGGTTTGGGTTAACTGACAACCTGGACGAATCAACATAACGGGTTATTACACTTTCTTTACTTTCTATAAATAATAGAATTTTAATCTCTAAAACTTTGTCGCGCATTATCATGCTTCAACCTTCCCGTAGATCGTCCCCAAAAGATATTGGTTTGATAGTGTTCGGTTCTTCACGTGCTTGGTCGTCCGTCTGGTTCCATCCTTGCGAAAGCCTAACAAAAACACCAAAAACAATTATTGTTTAAGTTAAATGGTCAAACGCGCTCGAATTAAACAAAGAAAACAGTTATGCTGAAACAGGGTGCCCCCGTGCGTCGCGGAGAGGCCACCTAGTTCCCTCATGTGGCTCAGGGAAGTAAAAGGTGACTTTCTTTTGATTGCGCGCTCCCGCACGTCGCATCGGGTAGGGGTGCCTCCCCTGCGTGGCGTCTGGGGAACACTTTTCCAGAAATTTAACATAGCTGGCAGTTTTTACCCCTGCACTGAATTTTGCCAAAATTTCGCAGTTTTTGTAGCGAAATTGACCCAACTTCAAATTTACCAAATTTAGAACTTCCCCCATAATTATAGGATCAAACCCTTGAACCGAACTTGGAACCTTTAGCTTTTTAAATCGTTCTTTCGGTTTGAAGTTAATTACCTAACCAACTTGTTAGGAGGCATTTCACATTCTAGTTCATGCCTCCTACTTTCTTATGTAGCGGAATGATCAACTCTATCAAGGAATTCATTTTTAACTCTACCATAGAGGTAGTTTACTTGAACCGTTATCCAATGGTGTTTTAATCAAATTTTGCCCTTTTTTCAAAACGGAAAACTTTTATATATTTAAATGAGAACTAGCGGCACATTTAGATCGTTATCCCATTTAGATTTAGTATGTCCCTAAGGACATCAAAATTTCCAATGGTTTAGTAGTTTAAAACTCGTTTGACAATAATTTCGCATCATAGACATGTTCTTGGCTCTAAATGTCGTTTTACCCAAATACTAGATATATGTCACTTAAGTTAGTCTATTACCCAAATTGGACCCAACCATCTTTAGTCGGGCCATACGACCTTAATGAAAGTATAATCCTTTACACATACCTGGCGCGGGTCAAAACATTGACCCGTTATCAATACCTTGTCCTTATTACTAATTCATGGCAATGCAAGCCCGTATACTATGCTTACCAGTAAGCACAAGAGTTAACAAGATAAAGTGTTAAATATCATATTTAGATGATTACATCATCATCTGACTCATTCGACCCAGTTTTCCATTTGACCCATTCTTAGTTTACCCTTTTGGTGTCTCAACCCAACCATGTATTGTTTATTGTCAAAAGGTGCTTGTTAATCATCTTACCCTTTTGACTCATTATGGTTTACAACATGGGGTCCTATTTCAAAATTCTTTATTTGATCACTAATATATGGCTACTTACCATTTTACTCGTTTGGCCTGTTTTGGTTTACACTATAGGGTCTTACTTTAAAATTTCATTGGTTTATCTCCAAAATAAGGTTACAAACCATTTTACTTGTTTAATCCGCTTTGGTTTACACCATAAGGTCTTCCTTTAATATTTCATTGGTTTATCACCAAAATACGGTTACTGACCATTTTATTCGCTTGGCCCGTTTTAGTTTACACCATAAGGTCTTACTTTAAAATTTCATTGATTTATCACCAAAATATGCTTATTGACCATTTTACTTGTTTGACCCGTTTTGGTTTACACCATAAGGACTTACTTTGAAATTTCATTGGTTTATCACCAAATATGGTTACTAACCATCTTACTTGTTTGACCCGTTTTGGTTTACACCATAAGGTCCTACTTTAAAAATTCATTCATTTATCACCAAAATACTACCATTGAGTCAAAGTCACTGTGGAATTCGACAAGAGAAGATCGAAGAAAGAACAACCATTTAAAGTTTTAGTGGTATGCAATGGTCTAGGGAGAGATTGTTGGAACCTTTGAGAGCATTGTATACCCCACCCTGAAAGTGAAAGTGTTGAAGATGCAACTTATGAAGTTGAAGGATCAAAGCTAGAAAGTCATGAAGACCAATCCAGAAGATCCATTCATCTTTATGTGTAGATGAATTTGAATGATTGAGAAGACGACTTTATTGATTATGTGGATTAGTGTATGAAGTTCAAGTGGTATGCAATGGTTTAGGGAAGATTGTTGGAACTTGTGAGACCATTGTAGACCACAACTTGAAAGTGCAATGACTAAAAGCGTCAAGATTGGAATATTGCAGATCAGGACTCAGTTAATCAAGCTACCGTCATTGGCGACACTCTTAGTATCGCCTAGTATTTGATGTGTGTGTACTGTTCCGGTTATCCCGGTGACATCTAAGTGTCACCATGGCACCACCCGGTGACATCTGAGTGTTGTCGGTGCATATCCCGGTGACATCTCAGTGTTGCCAGTTCATCTACGGTCGAAGTCCATATCTGACAAAGAACGGTGATCGACAATACTTAATGAAGACCACAAGTGTTGGGGGGAACATTGATTGAGCGGCGCCCATGATTGTTCAAGTGTCGCCATGCACTAGGTCAAAGTTCATCGAGCTGCGATCAATGCGTAAGTTGAAGTGAGAAGATCGAATGAGGATTAGCATGGAAAAATTCAAAATATAAAGGAACGTGACGTGCGGTTAATAAAATATTTTTTGTTTGAGACAAAATTTACTTAAAAATGGTTTTATTTTTAGTAATAGCTTTGGTAAGTATTATCTTTAGGGATTAAAAGTGTAATAAGCCTAAACTTGTTTAGGCTATAAATAGAAAGAGTTTTTTTAGGGTTTAGGGGAACACACATTAAGGTGGATTGTAAACAACATTTTGAAAATCATCTTGGGTTTATAAAGATCAAATAGTGTGTTCATCATAGTTCTTCATCTTGTTCTTCATAATTTCCATAAATTTTTTGTTCAAACATCAAACCGATTGATGTTTTAGATCTAAATTGTCGTTTGAAACATCGTTAGCATCGTAGATCCGGGTTTCGAGACTTACAATAGCCGATTAAATTTAAATATTACTAATTAGTAACACATATTGGCATCAACAATGTTGCCTACCCACGTGACCTACAGCACCATAGTTATGACAATAACTTGTCTCGGAAGCTGCTGCAAATGAGGTTCCAAACAACCAATGAACACTATAAATACCCACGTGGTGGGTTCTAGAACAAAATCACGAATCCCAACCATATAAAACATGAAACAACCGTCATGCAAGAGGTCCAACTCTAAATTAACAAAGGCAGCGACCACCTAAAATGACCATAATAACAAGGTGTTAACACACAATGTGAAGGAGTCAAAGAAAGTGAAGCTGTTGGGGCTCAGAAACTTAACACACTTGCATTAAATCATGCCACATCAAATGAAAACAACATCATCTCCCTTACAAACATAAGATGCACTAACTCTTAGATGAGCTTCAAGCCAGTTTCATGGAGACATATGCCAACAAACCAACAGTATCTGCATTCACAACAGGTTCTCGGATGAAACTGTATCTTCATCGTTATCGAAAACATATTTAGTTTACAACAAAAGCTAACCAAAAATGTCGAAAAAAGGTAACAAATCACCACAAAAGAACCAAAATAATGTCAATCAGCTAAAAGTCTTCGATGAAACAACTTCCGATCAAATGGGTATGTAGATAACCCATTACACACTTAAACACCAAAGGGGAAACAACCCAAAAAAAACACAAAATACAACCAAATAAAGCATACACAACCATTAATGCAATAGGTACTAGCAGTTGATGCCAAGATGTGTTGCTAATAATGTAAACTAGACTAAAAGACTCGGATCATACATGTTCATCATCATCGAAGTAGCAACAACATCGATCATCATAGAAGTATCAACACCATTCATCTTGAAAAATAAACGACCTCAAAGGACCATAAGAAAACCAATGTACGTTTTAAATTCCGTCATCATTTAAATAACGAACCAAATAACCTGCATAAACCAAATGATCTTAGATGAAATGAAAAGTTCGTCTACCAAAAAGGAACAGACCTCCGATATGTTGGCCTTAATTGTTTGATTAGAAGATACGGGTCAGAAGTGTAAATAGTTTAAAGTTAGTTTAGATGGCGGTTACAAAATACAGGGACTGAAGGTGGCAAATCAGAAAATGATAGCCACCACCCCAAGGGTTGCGAAGCCCCTTGGGTCGCACCTGTTGGATCGTCGCTTTAATGGAAAAAGAAAGAGACACATCGGTTTAAACTTGTAGACAAGAATCAACATACCTCTTCATATTCAATTACAACCACAAGATCCTAGAGACGCAACTATTCGTGAAAGGACACGTCTCTACACTCACACCCATTGAAGTCTATAAATAGATTAGATTTTCAGTTTGTTTTTGTACCTTGTATCAATCAGATTCAATTGTTCAATTATAATACAATTGCATATTAGGGTTAATCTCTCTCTTCTTGTTCTTTGTTCAATTGTTACTTTGTTCTTGATTGATGGGTTGAATTAATGGTCTCCTAGGATCTATATTGGTATCAGAGCCAAGGCTCAACGATCAAGATCATGGATTCAATTCTTCAATCAAGGCAATATGTCACACACCGGATTTCCAACCCAAATTCATACACCGGTGGGCCCGGGTGGGGAGTATCGTGATGTCAGTTGATAAATCTTTGTCAATTAAACACGACACAGCGGAAGTCTTGGAGTAAAATTACTATTACAAACCAAATGTTCGAAATACAAAATAATATACATGCTCGTAATAGAAGATCCACAGGCGGATCATAAATGTACAAAGAAAGAATATAATACAGACTTTAGGGCAGGTCTAAGGATTTGCAAGATCCTCTTATCCACTACCGAGCAACTTCCGGCCTGTTTCGTATTGTACCTGCAAGCTTAATCATTTTGAAAATACGTCAGCTTTCGTTGGTAAATACACCCGACTGACTTATTTTGAAAACATTTTAAAAATTAGATTTAAGTGCATTGGGCACATATCTTTTATAACTTGGGAAAGTCACTTTGTAACCTTGTTAACAGATTCACATGTTTGTCCATACATACAGGGCCTAGTACAGAGACCGAGACATGATCAAATACATACAACTTAAAACTCACAGATGGAGTTATCCCCAACGTCTTTGGTAATTTGCATTTGAGCGTCTGTCAGGTGTATGCCTACACCCCGCGCTAAGGTCGTGGCCATTATCTAATGTAATAGGCCTAGGATATCCAGAACAAGGTAATTTAACCCCGATGTATAAGTTATCAAACAAAACTGATTAAAACAGAATATGCGGATTTACAAGCCACAATCTGGCATTCGATTTCCCATTTCTGACCAAGCGGTAATAATTTACCGTATCCCAAGCCCGTATAGGGAAAATAAGTCAAGATATTTACCTGAGCTAGTCTTGATTTTAAAATGCAAGATTTAATATCTCAGCCGTATCCAAATTGAACTAAGTGCATATAGCATTTACCGGAAGGCTCTAGTCTGGATTATGGCATAAGCTAAACAATTAAATACTAACAGTCTTATTTAAGTCATAGACTTAGACGAGTAGTGTAATGGATCAAAAACGTACGCTAGATTAAGCAATGATCGGATAGAATGTAGTTTAACATTCTAGTTTTGAGTTTAAATGATAGTTAAACGTTAGGTTGAATCCGTAAACTAGTACGTATAATCAACCGTAAACTTAAAGCGATATGGTAACGATAAGTCATGACAAGTTCTATATGCCATTATATTATAAGTTGTAATCTCAGTAGGATATCAACTTTTATGCCCATATGGTTTTAAATGAATTAGCCTCTAGGCTTTCGGTAATTTCATACCGTATAAAAGGAACTTGAATATAATTTAATGTTATAATTTATAAGTATTCTGGAAAAATAATTTATTTATGATATAATATCAGTAGGATGATAATTATATGTGTAATTTATCTTTTATGACCAAACTATGCACCAATGGGCATTTTGGTCATTTTACACATAGTTTATAAATTATTTGGGATTCTGAGTTTATAATATATACATACTATAAATATGTTTAAAATAAGTTTAAAATCAGTAGGTAACAAGTCTTGGTCAAATAATATGGTTTAAAACCATACTATGTGCCGAAACAGCGCTTATGTCGTAAAATGACGCCTTATGCGATGTTTAATGAAAACTGATGTTAAGGTCAGATTAAAATATCTTAGATATGTTATTTAATATAACATATCAGTAGGTAAAAGATTAATCTTGAAAAGATTTGATTAAAACCATTTTATGAGCCACAAGGGCTAAATCGTCATTTATCGACATAATTCAAGGACCTGCTTGTAAACTCAGTTTATATTCTGATTAACATCCCAAATAATCCTAATATAATATTACATCAGTAGGAAACTTTATTTTCAAGTTCATTATTATTAAAACCTTGTTTTATGCAAAAATGGCATTTTAGTAAAAAATGACATAACTATGGAACTTGCGCATAAACTCAGATTCTGATCATGATCATGTAATATAACCTCAGAGAGTTATGCTACATTATATTATGATCATAATGCAACTTTAGATCACTGGGTAACTAATCTAATTCGGGTCAGAATCGAAAGTTAAAGCAGAAGTCAAACTTCGCGACTTTCGGTTGCGAACCGACCCTAGAACTGAAATTGAAGAGCCGAAATGTTCTCACGTGTTCTAATAATTATTACCAACTTGTTTAAGTGTCAAAACAGGTTTCATAACATATATAAGATCAATTTATGATTTTTTCCAAAAAATGACCTTTTTGACTTTTAATATCATAACTTTGATCCGTCAATTGGTCTAGCAAACGTGATCTGTAGGAGGTGCCCTTTATAGGGATTAACACCTACCTTATTACGATCACTTAGCCATGTTCATTTCGAACAATGGCTGGACCATAATGGTCTTAACCGAAAGTCGCGTTTTCCGTAAAACGCTTGACTTTTGGCTATAGAAGCCTATAAACGAAAATGCAAGAGCAAGGAACACTTACAAGAGGTTACTAGAATGCAAGAGAACTAAGTTGGATGCTTCTTTCAGTTAGGAACTTCCAGAGGAGATAGAAGAGTTATGAATAAGAAAGCTGCAAGTTCAAATGATGAACCTTGACACCTATTTATAGTTGGAGAGCTTGAAGGAGGTGATGATAGGTGTTAAGGGGTGTAAGAGGGAGCTTACAAAGTGTCATAAAACGTGGCATAGCTGATTGAAAGTCCATAGTTTCAAAAAAATGGTTTTTGGCAATATGTGTGGAGGCCAAACAAACTTTCTACAGACATAGGCCTCTCGCGCCCCGTGAGAGCACAGCTTGCCTCTCGCGCCCCGCAAGCGCCCCTTAGGCAGATTTGAAGTTTGCCACTTTTAGCTCCTCAACTTATTAAAACCTCCTAGAACCTCCTAAAACACCTTTTTAGCACTTTTAGCCCTCCGTAGCCAATACTTGGCATACCCGGGATTATGCCCGGACATTGTCGAGCTCTCGGTTCACTAAAAGGTCACTCAAAGGTATAAATTAACATGTTAACACTTCTAATCCCTCCATTATCCAACTTTCATATAATTACGGATTCAATCCCTCTCGTCCAACAAATGGGACATATGAGAGTTAGGACTTCGTAAACGATCACTCAGAGGCTCATTATAAGCATGTTGACTCCGATGTCACTCAGAGGCTGGGCATGTTGACACAACGGTCACTCAGAGGCTATGTTTTAAGCATGTTGACACTAATGGTCACTCAAAGGCTCGGTTTATGCATGTTGACATCAGAAGATCATCCAGAGACTTAGTTTGAGCATGTTGACGCTTTTAGTCCCTATTAGTCTTTAAGAGACTTTAAAATAAAAATACGATATGTGTCACTATATTATTGGACACGATTTTACAGGGTGTTACACAAGGGTTTTGCGGTTCGGAAGAATCATCTGAGGCAAGGTAGGAAATCATCGGGCGAACCGAGCATATTGGTACGGGTCTGAATGGAGGAAAGAGCGGCCGGGCGGCAGAAAAGGTAAATAGTACGCGCAGGGAAGCCATCCTTCGTTCATGGAAATCACCAGTTAACAAGTTTCCCGAGAAGTTGATCCTGGATTCGCATACGGTTAAAGACACTGGGTTCAGAGATTGCCCAAGAAGGAGAAAAGATACAAAGAAGGAAGGGAGGATAACATCACAAAGGTCAATCGCAAGAGACGGCGTTCGCGTCGGAATCGCCTAAGGACTTGTAGGGTTGAATATTGTTGATGAAATCATAGCGGGAACATAATGGTTTGCACAGTCATATGCAGACATGGATGAGGCCGCAAAGCTTTTGGTGTAAGTATGATCAAGGTTGAAGACACTAGGATTATAGTTTGCCTAGGAAGAAGCATTCATGTTCAAGAATCAAACTTGGTTCAATAATTAAAGGGGGGGGGGGTGAATGTTGGCCTTAATTGTTTGATCAAAGTTTGATTAGAAGATATGGGTCAAAAGTGTAAATAGTTTAAAGTTAGTTTAGATGGCGGTTACAAAATACAGGGACTGAAGGTGGCAAATTAGAAAATGATAACCACCACCCCAAGGGTTGCGAAGCCCCTTGGGTCGCACCCGTTGGATCGTCGGCTTTAATGGAAAAAGGAAGAGACACATCGGTTTAAACTTGTGGACAAGAATCAACATACCTCTTCATATTCAATTACAACCACAAGATCCTAGAGACGCAACTATTCGTGAAAGGATACGTCTCTACACTCACACCCATTGAAGTCTATAAATAGATTAGGTTTTCAGTTTGTTTTTGTACCTTGTATCAATCAGATTCAATTGTTCAGTTATAATACAACCGCGTATTAGGGTTAATCTCTCTCTTCTTGTTCTTTGTTCAATTGTTACTTTGTTCTTGATTGATGGATTGAATTCATGGTCTATGGGATCTATATGGTATACCCAAATCAAGACCCCAAAAAGAAAATAAAAAATATAGCCAACATAAACCACAATCAAACCCCAAAAAGTTAATCGGTAAAAAAAAACCCACCAGAAAAGAAGCCTTAAAGGCCTTACCGGTGTAAAAGCAACATGTAACCACATACCCGGTCATGAAACGAGTCAAATACGAATCAATAAGAACATCGAAGCCCATATCGTTTGGTAAACGATACGACTACTTTAAGTAGATCACACTATGGCCGCAAAACTATGCAGGTATAAAATCAACAGTGACCGTTGGCGAGAAGACGGTCATCGTCATGGGGTGGGTAGTGGAAAGAAGAGAACATGTCTGAGATGGAAATCAAACGGGTTCCGTCACTTTTTTTCTACAACGACTGTTCTATCGCGTCTCATATCCGGAGAAATATTTTTCTTGAATAGCTAATGCTACTTTTTAACACCAATAATCCTAAACTATTATCATTTGCCAAAATTTGAACCTGCAACCTCACTGTTAAATGGTATGTGACTCCATCAAATGGTTAGCTATGACTTCTTAATACTAGTTGGTATAGTAGTATCAATAAATAACTGACTTCAAGTATAGATCTTGATTTGATCATCAAGATCATGAAGTTTTGGACACAAATTGTATCCTTTGTGGAAATTTGATGGAATATGAAACAAAATTTCAAAGAGAATGAGAAAATATATAGAAAATCATAACAAAATATGCACATATTTATGTTACATAAAACCACCTTTTGGTCTCTTATTTATCACATTAAAGATCGATGGCTTTTGCTTCTTTGCTTTAACACCAAAAATAAATGATCTTAACGGTATTCCTGGGCGAGACGTCGGTGATGGAACCGAAGTTTGTTGGTAGGATTTCTGATTATCCGAAAGACCAAACTCTTCTTCTAACTTCCTCAACGTCTTCTTTATTTCAAGGTGTAGAGCCCTAACATGATCCATAGCGGCTTCAAGTTCTTCGTTGACCCGGTTGTTTTCTTGCTCCATGTTCAAGATTTCACCTTGAAATTTTGCTGCTTGATGTGTACTGAACTTGATTTCATCCTCTAACATGCCTTCCTTCAATGCCATTGTTATTTCTTCTTGGATGTTTGATAAAGATGTGCATCTCATGTGAAGTTCGTCTTTTAAGGTTTCTGCTTGTTCTAGCCATAATGTGAGTTCACTTTGGATCTCTTTAAGGTGTTTGTAGAGCGGTCGGATATTGGATCTTAGATCAGTTGTGAACATGGATTGGGTGGTTTTGTCCTCGGATGATTCGGCTTCGGTGCCTCTGGATTTAACTTTTGTTATTTCTTGTTGTAGATCTTCTACTTCTGTTTTGAACTTTTGTACCTGGTGGAATTGAGTGCTGAATCTTAGCCAAAAATCGAGGTTTTCGTCGAGTATCACGTCGATGTCAGTTCGGAACTTCTCTTCGATCTCGGAAACAGGCTTGGAGTCATCGATTGAGATGGTGATTTCTTCGTATTCTTTGTCTTCTGATAATATGTAATCTTGTTTTACTTCTTGCCAGTTTTCTGTATCTTGGAGTTGGTTAAGCTTCTGTTTTAGCATTTGGATCTCATTGTCTCTTTTCACTATGCATGTTTTTAATTCTCGTACTTGTACTATGAGTTCAAAGAGGGTTCCTAATTTTTTCTTCTCTTCATCACTCAGTTTCTTCTTGGTTTCCTTGTAGTTTTTCAAGTTGGCAGTATATCGTTTCAATGGATTCTTTTGAGGTTTCTCACCGGTTTCATTTATATGTTCTCGTGCATTATCTTCGGTTTCAGTTCTAGTATTCGTGCTGGTCACATCCACCTCACCTTTTCTAACATCTTCATCATTTTTAACATCCTTTTTCATTGTATTTGTATTCTCCGCCGAATCATGGTGGTCACCATTGTCATTGTTGTTATCATTGCTATTGTTATTGCGGTTGTCATTATCATTGTCATTCTTATTGTTAATGTAAGTGTCTTGGTCTATGTGGTTGTGGTCACTTTCACTGTAAGTGTCTTTTTCTCTATCTTTGTCTATGTGGTTGTCGTCACTTTCATTGCAAGTGTCTTTTTCCCTATCTTTGTCTATGTGGTTGTCATTGTAGTTGTAGTTTGTATTATCCTCATCAACATTGTTCATGCAAGGAATTTCCTTCTCTTTTACAACACCTTCATCCAAATTCATCATTCGTTCTTCAGAATCATCGCAAAACACATCGACAACGCCTTCGACGGTCTTAAAACATTCTTCTTCGGAAGCAGGAGAGTCCATCTCAATCTCCTCATCTGGCTGCACACCATGAAGCTTCTCAGACAGATGCTCAATACTACAATTTGCTTCCGTGAAACACACTTTTAGATTGTGATTTTGCTTCTCAACTTCCTTCTCCAATTCCTCTAATCCATGCAACGTTTTATCCAAGTCCTTCAACTTTCTACGCATGCGAGCCCCATCTGCCATGGAAGCCTTATCACCTTCCAAAATTTGAATTTGCTTTTGAAATTCATGGTCTGATTTCTCAAATTCTCTATATATGCAGTTTGAGATGAAACCTTACTCTCTAAACTAATAACTTTATTCGAAACCTTGTCGATAGAATTCGCCAATTCGGAAACCGTTAATTGTTTCTTCGATAATTCCTCTAAGCTTTCCTTAATCTTTGTCATATCATCATTCTCATCATCTTGATTCATGATTTGTGACTCCCCTTCGCCTTCTTTTTCAGATTCGTTAACTTGGTCCACAGGAAACTTACGCTTCCATGCCTTGATTTTCTGTTTTGCATTGGTAATCTTCTCATGTTCTGATATGGCAGCTTGGTATGAATTCTCTCGTTTTTCTATTAACTTCTCGAGTGTCTCTTTGCATGATTTTAATGCAGCTTGGGCCATTACAGTTCTAGCATCAGCATCTTCAATAACTTTCCCAACTTTAAACTCATCTTGTAATCTACAAACCCTTTGTTGCATTGTGTTTATCTTGTTATCAATCTCCCAATACTTTGAAAGCCCGTTCTCGTACGTGCTTTTTGTAAACTCTTTCATTGTTTGCATAGCGAGAATCTCCTTTTGAATCTTGTCAATTTCTTCAATGGCTTGTTCTTTACTCAAACCAGATTTGGGGACAATACGGCTCGGATTATCTTCCTTCAATTCTTTGGTTAGTTGCATTTTCTTTGACGCATTGCTAATGAGACCCTTTAAATTTTTCTTAGGAAGTTGTGGGACTTTGGGAATGTTTGCTGCATTTGGAGCTTGAATTTGTGGAGGCATGTTTTTGGGTATTTTAGGAGAACTGTCCTCATCATCAAAATCATCATATGACACTTGATCTGGGAAGATTGATGCAATGGTGGTGTTGGCCTTCTGCAAGTTTCTTGACAG
The DNA here is from genome assembly GCA_947069175.1 of Scalesia atractyloides. NCBI lineage: Eukaryota > Viridiplantae > Streptophyta > Magnoliopsida > Asterales > Asteraceae > Scalesia > Scalesia atractyloides. The sequence goes on along the minus strand of CAMTDV010000023.1, from coordinate 38,750,908 downwards.
TTTATCGTAACGCTCGGCTAATGATCTATATGCGCGAAAAGTTTCCTCTATGAAACATATTAGATCCGGGCGGTGCCGGTAGTACATTTCTGCCCTTTTTCCAAATGAATCACCATCTTTTTGAACAATGTTTAGAGCGTAATGAACCTTATCTTCCATATCTACATGTACATCACAAAAAATGCAAATGACAAGAGGCACCTTTTAGAACGTGAAATGTAATATTAATAAATTTGTCACACTTTCTATGGAGATCTGAAAAATTTGAAGTGTTGTGATTTAACAGATTGTATTGGATTTTTAAAGGCAATTATGATCCAAATTCTATATTTCTAGCCGGAAATTTAGATTAACGAAAGAATATTAGTTTCTGTTAAGAATATCAACTATGGTACCATCAAAATATTTATGTAGTTATGATGGTTGGTTTTCTTAACATTTTGCCACAAAGTAATATGAAAGAAACTTCATACCTAAAAGGCTTTGCTCGAGCCATTTAGATTGCTTGGTTCGAATATGGCTAGCCCACCACCACGAAAACGCGTTGCTAGCCGCCCTTTGTAACATCTTTAATGTCTAGAAGATATTCTTCTCTTTCACCTTCCTTACGCTACTCTTACGAATCCTAACAAACATGTAAGCTCTTTCCATGTGGAACACGCGGTGTATTGTATCAATCGAAAGAAAATGAGATCATGAGGATGTTTTGTTGTGTCGATTCCTAAAGATGAGGTAAACCCGTCGAACAATTTGTATCATGCAAAAAAAAATGTGATCGATGGACTAGATGGTGAGTGCCTAGCTTTCGACGAATTGAAAGGAAATTAGAGAAAAGGAAGTTCGGGTTTGAGACTTGTTTGGGTCGAAGAAATCCGGGAACATTGAAAGCGATTATTGTGAATGGGCATTTCGTACACTAAATGAAAGTGAAATATGGGTATGAGGTTGAGAGATAGTATAGGTGCCTGAATAAGTGCAATACCTTTCACCTTATATTGCATTGGGTATAAATTTTATCTCTATTTTACGTACTAATTTATAACCCAGTTGTTTATTGATACAAATTGTATCTATTAAGAGTAAGATTGTTTTTTCTTTTGTCTTCACTACATAAATGAATGCTTATAACAGACAGAAGATATTGTCATTTGTCGGTAATTATTGACGGAATCCATAAGAACCTAAGAAAATAGGACAAGGAAAACTAAAATCTTACCCTTAAAGTAACGGTTGTCGTTCGCTAATTTAGAATAAGCCCAACTAGAGTTCACTATCTCCATTGCAAAATTATAAATGGGAAGTAAAAGATGGATCGTTCATTTTTGTTCATTAGATTACATATAGACTTAACTGTCAAAATCATTTTAGTTCATTAGATTACATATAGAGTTAACTGTCAAAATCGTTTCTAGGGTTTGACCAATTTTATTAGATTTATTCAAAAAAGTTCTTTTTTCTTACTGTAGCATTGAGGTTTATAAATCGTTGCCAAATCCATCCCAATCTCTAATACAGTTAAAATTCAACGTTAAATGAGATGTATTCTTGTCATTCTCTTTACTTATTTAATATTTCTATTTTTTAACCTCCGTAAATGACCATATGAAAAACTTATAAGTGTTAATAGCATCAATAGGAAGGAGTAAGTTCGAAATGAACTTTAAAGTCAAATTTGATATGCTTTGTTTATTATTAGATCCTTCTGTTTATGTATATAGATTTGCATATGCTGTTCATCTTCTTCATAATTAAATAACAGGAATTTTATAAAGCTACGAGTATGGTATGAATAGAGAGGCCCAGTGTTGGCTTGGTCATCATTTGACTTTGTTGGGGACTTGGGAAATCCTTTTCAGTAGGGACAGAGAAAATGGTACCGGGTATTGGTTCGGTATCAATATGGAATTTTCCGAACCAACTTGATGTTCGGTATTGATTCGGTACCGATATTGTGTGTTTCCGGTACCGGTTCTGTATCCAATTGTACCATACCAGGTATTTTCGGTACCGGTACTCATTTTTAGGATTTTTGGTATCGCCATTCTCTTCTTACTTCTTTTATTCACACTTATAAGTTTTCTACCTGGTCATTTACGTAGGTTAAAAAATTTAGGAATATCAACTAAATAAAGAGAAAGCCAAGATCACCCCTTATTTAACGTTGAATTTTAATTATGTTAGAGTTGGATGGATTTGGCAACGATTGATAAACCCTAGTGGTCTATGCGAGAAAACGAACTTTTTTCTTATGGATCTGGCAAAATTGATCAAACCCCATGGATATTTCAGCAATTTACTCTTATCTATAACTGCATTCGGGTTCCTTCGTCAGTCGATTAACCTCCGCACGTTTTTGTTTTAAAGTTGTGATTAAAATGTTGTAATTAGTGTTTTCGAAATTAAACCTTTGAATGGTGATCTTTGAATCCTCATCTTTCTATGTGGTGTCACTATTCATGATTGGTGGAATCGCTAAGTGTTCATATGGTGTAAACATGGGAAAACATAGACTTGTTCAAGATATGTAGCAGTCACCGTACATGATAGGTGACTATTGAATTAACATTTGTAATTTGTATTTGTAATTTATATTAAAAGGTAAGACTTTCAAAATTGGGTGTCTCTCAGTTGGGCCATCACTATTTAAATAGTATTAAAAAATACTTTTAACTTTAATTAACACTTAAAGTGTACATATGGAAACTTTTGTAAAATATATATTATTAAAAGTTCACAGTCAGAGTAACGAAATGCTTACATAAAATTGTACGCGATGGCAACTTTATAAAATATGTTTTATTATAAGTTTTAATTTAATAAATTAAGTCTTTGACTAGGCTTCTTGAGCCGGGTAGTTTAAACAACATCCAAGTGGTCTCGCGTCTGTTTGTCTAACCTGAAATAAATCTAATGTGTATACAAAAGTCAATTTGACTGCGTAAATTTAAGTTTTAATTAATATACTATAATAAAATATTCGTAAAACATTTACTTCTCATTCTTAAAGAATAATTTATCAACTTCAAACGGGTGAAACACCCAACTCATATTTGTAAGCTAAGTAATAAAATAGTACTATATCATGACTTTAATTTTGTACTATTACTATAAGATACACACAATATTCTACGTACTTGATCAACAAATGCATTGTAACTATATAAGGCTTGTAATACAGCATCAGATATAACCATCCATAAGTATGACCCTGAAGGTAACCAACTGTAATACGACCCGAAAGGTAACCATTGGTAAATTTAGCCTCGAAGACACATGCATAAAACTACACAACATTAAACAATTGTTTAAGGGTTTGCCATTTAACATAAACTATATAACATTCACATTAGCCTGAATAATTAAAAGCAGTTAAAAGGTAGTGGGCTGAAGAACTACCTTATCGAAATGCTAGCGTAAGCTATGAACTCTAGCTATATGTAAGTACACATGGACCATGTCGTGGTGATCACCCATAAACTTCAACATCCCTAGCACACTCTCATGCTTCATTTGTTTCCCTCCAAACCAACCATTAGGTCCACGAACCGGATGAGATCTACAGTTCACCGTGTGTAATTACGTATCGATTTATGTGGAATCCAAAACTATACTTATCACAAATACAAGCTCAAGTAAATAAACAATCATTATCCAGTTGATTGATAAAACATGGTTTACACAATGTTGGATCTAGACTTAATGTAACAACTCGCCCGATTAGAGCTGACGTGTTATACAATTCGATAACCATAGATAATTAATACCTTAAATTAAAACATAAATCCTATAGATTTAAAAAAATCGACACAACGGTCTCAGCAGAAAAACATAACTGTCTAAATTTTTTGAATATGAAATTTTATTAAACTCCTTGCTTCCAACTCTAGCATTTTATTATCAGTACTCTTCATACATTCCCCTGATTTCCCTGAGTACCTTAGCTTAATCTTAAACATACTAGACGCAACAAGTCCTCACTTGAAACAAAGTCCTTATGTCTAATAGTAACAAACGGTCGATGCAGTGAAGCAGGTTCAGTGGAGATCTTAAGGTGGCGAGTACGTGATTATGCAACGGTGGCTCGGAACTATCGGTATGTCACTCGTATAAAATGAGACAACTATAAGAACGTGATAGTGGTGGGAATGTTAAATCAATTATGGTGGTGGTGCTCAGCGGTTTTGATTCAGCTCCTGTAAGATTAAATATATTATGTCTATAATATTTAATCATGTAGCCATTATAACATTTATATTATATTAGATCAAAATATATTAAACCTATTATATATTAGTTGGTAACTGTTGATGGACCATATTACCCTTATTAACTAATTAGGTTTCCTTCTGGGTGTGTGGTGTGATGACTAGAGATGTAAAGGGTTAGACAATTACAATAACATTATTGACATCAAATTCGTCACCCTCTACACCTCTCTCTCCATAACCGAATTCAACCCTAGTTCGGTTATCACCATTATAATCTTACACCCTAAGGAGAAACCAGATCACCCTGACAAAGATGTCGAACTCCATGGCTGCATCTTTGACTGGATTCTCTGCTGGCCTGTCTGCCGTCACAGGTATTTCATTTATATTTTCCATTATGTTTAAACAGAACTTATCAACATGTGGTATCAAAGCATATGTTGATAAATCATTTCTGTTTGTTTCCATGAATTTGGAATTAAAATCTAGCAAACAAACTTTATGAAAAACTGATAAAACTTAACAACAAGAATTCGGATAAAAGCTTTAAAATTCACGAATTTGATGTTCTAAAGGGATGTTTAATCACATTCAAAATTGTTATTAATCTGAAATCCGTATTACAAAACTTAAAATTTCAGATTTCGGATTCCAGATGATATTTTAATCTTTAGGGTTCATCATGTTCTTATGAAATTCGAAAAAAAAATCATATATTTTGGACTGTAATTCGGATTATTGGGTGTTTTCTTGGTTTTGATCTATTTTATCTGATAAAAACTTTTCGAAGTCTGTTATTATTATAAAAGGATATAATTTTCGAAATAATTAGATAAACTAAATTGACATGTAAAAGGAAAAAGATATCATAAAATCCCTTAATTTTCGAATTTCAAAACTTATCACAACTAATTGCCTTGATTAGAGAATTCAAAATCTTGGAGAACAAGTTTCGGATGGATCCGAGATCCATTCGAGATGAACATCTCGAACTAATTCAACTCTCATCAGAGATCCATTCGAGAGGCCCATCTCGAACTAATTCGAGTCTCATCAAAGATCCATCCGAGATGCCTCATCTCGAACTAATTCAAGTCTCATCAGAGATCCATTCAAGATGCTCCATCTCAGACTAATTCGAGTCTCATTCGAGATCACCATCTCAGACTAATTCGAGTCTCATCCGAGATGCCCATCTCAGACTAATTCGAGTCTCATCCGAGATACCCATCTCGGACTAATTTGAGTTTCATCCGAAACTCATTCGAGATGCCCATTTCGGACTTATTCGAGTCACATCCGAAACTCATTCGAGTTGCCCATTTCGGAGTAATTCGAGTCTCATTCGAAATCCATGATTTTATCCGAAATCTCATTACTTCATTAGGCTATTATTGTGAACTAAAGTTCGATCCGCGCTAACAGGTGATTTGCTATTAAATAAATGGTTTTTTGTAAATACTTAGTTAATCATAATCAGATAACCTTTTTTTACAAAACCAAATAGCTTAACTTGAATGAGCTTATGATGTATCATTTCTACCCAAAGGTGATTTGATGCATCTATTTATTGTTCAAGTACTACAAAAGCTATGTTAATTATGTATTACAAACGTGAATGTCTTATTTCTGGCTAAATCTGATCTAATTCATTCATGTCTAGCATACTTAACAAGTGCATAATGAAAGTGATTGTCTCATTTCTAGCCAAAGTTGTTTTGTCACAATTACTTTGAACACATACTTAGATGATTACACTTCTGGCCAAAGCTAATTTGTTTTCATTTAAGTAGAATTTTTTAACTAAGTCTATTGTTTTGATGTTAGTAATAGACAATATCACAACTTCATAACTAAAATGGTCATTACTCATGTCTGCCTTAGTGTTACTTTCCCTTAGATCACATTAAGACTTCTTTCTTAGTACACAATTCGCTCATATTATTTCCACTCCCAGCGCGCAATTGCAGGATTCCACCATTGACTGGTGATAATTTGCTACATGGAAAGACTCTCTCATGCTTATTCTTGCTTTGTTGTTTTTCGATTATGCTTTAAGAGAGAATAAGCCTCAAGACCTTACTCCTTAGAGTACCGCTGCTAAGCAGTTGGCTCATGAAAAATGGACTAGGTGTAACCGCATGTCTCTCATGTTCATGAAGCAATCCATAAGTAATGCAATTCGAGGAGCCATTCCTGATTCTAAAGATGCTAAAACCTACTTGGCTTATGTGGAGGATCAGTTCAAGGGAACGTCTAAAGCACATGCTAGTACTCTAATCCTCAAGCTGGTGACTACTAAGTATGGGAGGAGCGACATCTGTGAACACATCATGATGATGAATGACATGGACCATAAGATGAAGGTATTAGACATGGAGATCGGCGATGGTTTTCTCGTCCATTTCATTATTACTTCGCTTCCTTCGTCCTATGAAGTATTCAAGATCAATTACAACATTCAGAAGGATAAATGGACGATGAGTGAGCTGATCGCCATGTGCGTGCAGGAGGATGAGCGTATGAGGATGGATCGGACTACTGATGTTGCACACTTTACTACCTCCAGCTCTAAGAAGAGGAATAACACTTATCCAAGGAAGGATGTTTCAAAAGTCCAAAAGCCCAATCCTAATACAAGTGCACTTTCTAGCTCTAAGAACTCCTTAGGCAAACCCTATTCGTCCTATGAAGCATTCAAGATCAATTAAAACACTCAGAAGGATAAATGGACGATGAGTGAGCTGATCGCCATGTGTGTGCAGGAGGATGAGCGTATGAGGATGGATCAGACTAATGATGTTACACACTTTACTACCTCTAGCTCTAAGAAGAGGAAGAACACTTATCCATGGAAGGATGTTTCTAAAGTCCAAAAGCCCAATCCTAATACAAGTGCACCTTCCAGCTCTAAGAACTCCTTAGGCAAACCCTACTGCAAGTTCTGTAAAAAGACAGGACATAAGCAGAAGGAATGCCCTGACTTTAAGGAGTGGTTGGCTAAGAAAGGTAATGATTTTTTCATGATACTTGAGTCCTATAATATTAATGTTCCTTCTAATTATTGGTGGTTTGATTCTGGTGCTATGACTCATGTCACTAACTCTACTCAAGGATTCCTTACAATCCGGAGGCTGGGAAGAAACCAAAGAACGCTTAAAGTGGGGGATGATAGAGAATTAGAAGTGAAAGCCATAGGAACTTTACAATTATTTATGAAAACTGGTGTCACACCCCGACCCGCAGCGGAAATAAGAGTCGGGGCATAATTGGGTTATCACCAAAGCACATGACATTTACTATTATGTTTCATAATTAATGAAGTCAAAGTTACATTCTCAAACATCCAAACATGTTCATTCAATACAAGGGAAAATAACCAAACATAACAATCCAAATACTAAATCGTTTTATTTCTTCTAATCCAGGTCCTATGTGTTCCTAGCTGCTGCTGGTTCACCTGTATCATGTGTAAAATGGGAGGTTTTGGGTCAACATAAGTTGGCGAGTGAACCTTATTAGATAAACATTTGACAATGATATTATGGTTAGTTTATCAATAAAATATTGTGCATAATCATAAAAGAGCACATGTAAATAATCAAACATTGGCAAATAGCATTTACAATTATAACATACATTAACACCGGATAGCATACATGAATATACCAATATCATATGATAACTAACATAAATGAACTGTGCGATCAAGGCTCAATCAAACGGAGCCGATCGTATTGCATGAACTGGAAATGTAAATTGAACTGTGCGCTCAAGGCTCAATTAAACAGAGTCGAACGTATTGCATGAACTGGAAATGTAAATTGAACTGTGCACTCAAGGCTCAATCAAACGGAGCCGAGCGTATTGCATGTATTGAAATGTAAAATGAAATGACCGATCAAGGCTCAATCAAACGGAGCCGATCATGCGGGCACGCCAAAATCAACCGCATAATAAAATGGGGATCAAGCTCAACCTCGATGGATGGGGAGCTGCGGCCTCGGCAATTGCATGTACTGAAATGATAATTTGCATCCAATAATAACTACTTAACAGCAACAAACAAATACACATGTCATGATATGATGTATGCACAATAGTTTCATTATAATATGTAAATAAACAAAGACACATGATACACCCCAAAAACGTGATTAAAACGGGGAATTTGAAAGGTTCACTCACATTGGGTGCGTTGGATTGGAGATGGTGAGATGCGCACGATTTAGACGAGCGAGTCGACGAGGAATACTAACCTAAATAATAATGGAAAATATATTAAATGGATGGATTTTTATTAAGGATTTTAATGGGATTTTTAGATATATTTTTGTGAGTTTATGGCTATTTTCTATCTTTAAAAATGTTATTTTTAAGTATTTTAAATGGATTTTTAAATTAAAATAAACAAATAAATATATAAAAAAATATTATTTTTTTTACTGTTGACCGTTGACCGTTGACCGGTTCGGTCAGCGGTAAATGCTGCGCCAAGCGGGATTCGAACCGGCGACCTTCCGTTCACGTGCACGTAGCTCTACCAACTGAGCTACGTGACTAACCCGTTAGAAACTCAGTTTTAATTATATTTATATACTTATTTGAATTAACCGAAAATACCTTTATTTACAAAAACGTTTTAATTCAATTGACCGGTGCTTGGGACAGGATTCGAACGCGTGACGTTAACTTTATTTTGCACACAGTCCACCGCTGGACTGTGTGTCTAACCCGGTTATATTCTTGATTTATAATATACTTAACAACTACCTGTTTTAACCCGGGTTAGTTCATGATAAAAAAAGGAATGTTATTATACAAAGCGTGCGCGTAGTAAGGTTCGAACTCGGGACGTGAATATGAATTTTGCACACAGTCCACCGCTGGACTGTGTGTCTAACCCGTTTATAAACCGGATTTTAATTCCTCTTATACTCTGGTATAACTTCATCTTCTTCGTCGGATTACACGGTTATCATAATTCAACTGGTTAAGTTTGATTTTTGTGATTTACAAAGTTCTTAGACACTACCAGTAATTCAAGAGTAAGGAATGGAGAGAGTTTAAAGAACAGAAATTACCGATTGAAGATAATCACAGAAATCCGGCGAAGGTTCGTCGGTACTGGAAATGAACTCCGACTGTTGAATCAATTAACAGTGTGGATCGTTTATTCATAAAATTTAATCACCTAAACAAGGTTTAAAAGAAGTGCAGGATATCTTACCAGTTCACAGTGGGATTCCGGCAATCTCAGGAACTTTCCGGCGAGGGTAAGATTTCCGTTAAACGTTGGCTAAGATTGATTCTGATGATGGAGTTGTGTTAGAGATTGACTAATCACATGTTTTAAACAAAAAGAGCCGAAAGAATTACCGTGAGAATGTGAGTCCCGGTTTTCCGGTGATTTGCAGAAAAATTCCGGCGATCTGATTAAGAGAATTTTACGGTTCAGAAACTTGACGAAAATGAAATTGAGTGTTGTGGTGATAGTTATGAATCGTGCAAATGATCAGAACTTGAATTAAATTAGAGTTTGATAAATTTTTCGGTTTCAAATACCGGAAATGATGAAGCTTTATGTTCATTCAATTCGGACTTAATTAGAAACCGAAATACATCGGTTATAAGCTGGCCAGACGAATTCGAAATGGTTTGGCGATCGGTTTGCCGATTTCCGTTATTCAGATGGCATTAACGGTTAAATCGAGTTTGTGTATAAGATCCTTTTGCTTTCCTAGTGATAACAGAAAATACATTGTGGCGGAGTGGTTTAGTGATAGATGGTTAAGTTGTTTTGAAGGTTTGGCTGACCCGGGTTCGAGTCCCGGCAGCTACAAATGTTTTTTATTTATTTTATTTTAACTTTTTATCAAATATAATTTTTATAGTTTAGTTTATTTATTAATTATGTAACGTTTAAACTCAAAATAATCATAATTAATTAACGAATCCTTTATAACATGGTACAAGATTACAAAACGGAGCGGGTTTTGGAGACCCGATTTTTACAAATGTTACAACTGGTTTATGCATTAAACTTTATGATACCTTATATGTTCCTGAGGTAACTCGGAACCTTGTATTAGGACCAAAGTTAGACATATACGGTTTTGATATTACTCATGGTTATCCCAAACTCTCTATTTTCTATGATTTTGTGGTTTATTGTACTGGCATTCTGGATGGTGGTCTCTATAGATTAGAACTAGATGATGATTTTTCCAAATCTTTGTTATCATATAATATTAATGAATCACTCACAAAGATGAAATAAAATCGAGACTTAGAGACTTCATCCATGTTGTGGCATCAACGTTTAGGCAACATCTCATGAGAACAATTAAATCAACTCGTAAAGGATGAAGTCTTACCTCCTTTTGATTTCACTGATTTTGGAACATGTGTCAAATGTCTTAAAGGTAAAATGACATTAGCGAATAAGAAAGGTGTCACTAGGAGCTCTAATTTTTTAGAACTCATTCATGCTGACATTAGTGGTCCTTACCAATCGCTGGCATAACAGGGCATACTTCATTTATCACTTTCATTGATGATTATTCTTGTTACATGTACTTGTATCTCATTAAGGAAAAATCTGAATCTCTTACAACTTTTAAAGATTATAAAGCTGAAGTTGAAAAACAACTAGATCGTCAAATTAAAGTTGTGAGATCAGATAGAGGAGGTGAATATTATGGAAGACATACTGATGTGGGTCAAGCTCCTGGTCCATTTTATGAGTTTTGTAAGGGACAGGTGATTGTAAACCAATACACCATGCAAGATACACCTCAGCAGAATGGTTTCGCTGAATGAAGAAATCGTACCCTTATGAACATGGTGCGCAATATGTTAGCCAACACTAATTTACCATTATTCCTCTGGACTGAAGCATGTTCATATACTCAATAGAGTTCCTTCTAAGTCTGTCCCTAAAACTCATTATGAACTTTGGACAGGAAGGAAACAGAGTCTTAAATATGTGGAAGTATGGGGCTGCACTGTTGAAGCGAAATTTTACAATCCTTTCCTAAGGAAACTTGACCCTAAAACAGTTACCTGCTTTTTTATTGATATCCTGATCACTCAAAGGGTTATCGTTTCTATTGTCCTTTCCCATGTCACCCGTATTGTTAAAACCAAGCATGTCGCGTTCCTGGAGGATTTTAAGATCAGTGGGAAAAGTACCAACCCTTACGAAGAATTGCAAGAGGTACAAGACGCGGGCAGAGAGACTCGTCGCTTACCATTACTCTGTTTACTCCTCTTGTACCTAATGCAACAACTGCACCCGAATCAACTACACTAAATACAAACTTACCTCCACACTCAAAACCCATTATACCTCATAACGAAGGCACATCAAACGCTCAAAACCTAGACAATGCTTTCCTTAACGAAGAATTAGACGGAGATTTTTACATGAAACAACCTGAAGGCTTTAAACCTGAAGGTCAGGAGCATCTAGTCTGTAAGTTGAAGAAATCCATTTACGGGTTAAAACAAGCATCACGTCAATGGTACCTTAAGTTTGATGAAGTCATGAAGAAACAAGGTTTTATAAAGAATCAAGTGGATCAATGCACCTACCTCAAGATGAGCGGGAGCAACTTTACTATACTTGTCCTTTACGTAGATGATATTCTATTGGCAAGCAATAGTTTAGACATGTTGCATGAGTCAAAGCAATTACTCTCGCATAACCTTGACATGAATGATCTCGGAGATGCTTCTTACGTCATTGGCATCGAAATTCACCGAGACAAACACAAAGGGATCTTAGGATTGTCCCAAAAGGCTTACATAGATTGTGTCCTCACACGTTATAACATGCAACAGTGCAAACCCTTAGTCATTCCAGTAGTTAAGGGAGATGTTTTCGGTTAATTCTAATGTCCGGCAATAGAGGTTGAGAAGGAGAAAATGAGCCAGATACCTTATGCGTCAGTAGTCGGGAGCCTAATGTATGCTCAAGTTTGTACTCGCCCAGATAGTGCTTATATGGCTGGAATGCTAGACCGTTATCAGACTAATCCTGGTCTAGATCACTGAAAGGCAGCTAAGAAAGTACTTAGATATTTGTAAGGGACGAAAGACTATAAACTGACTTATAGAAGAAGTGATTATTTAGGAGTGGTAGGCTATTCTGATTTTGACTTTGCCAAATACAGAGATGACAGGAATTCCACTTCAGGCTATATCTTTATGTTAGCAGGCGGACCTATCTCATGGAAGAGACAAACAATAGTTAACTACAACTTCCACAATGATGGCAAAATACATTGTTGTTTATAACACAACCTGTCATGGAATGTTGCTTAGGAATCTGATCACTGGACTCAAAATCGTTAAGTCCATTTCTAGACCATTGAAACTTTGCTGTGATAACTCAGCTGCCGTTAGTTTCTCGAACAATAACAGTTCGACTGGAGCTGGTTTATATCTCGATACAAAGTACTTGTTCGTACGTGAATGAGTTGAGGAAAATAATCTTTGTATTCAGTATATAAGTATTAAAAATGCGGATCCGATGACTAAAGGTCTCCCACCTAAAGTTTTCGAAGAACATGATTGAATATGTGATTTACTAAAGACCTTATTTAATAGCATATTGTACTTACTTATGTTTTAATTAATGAAATTTCCTCAGTTTGATTTTGTATGTCTCTAACATATGTTCTGCCGGTGTAATGACATATACACAAATATATATACAACTCAAACGCTAAAGGGCTTATTTGCATATTTTGATCATAACTGTTAGGTTTTAAATTGAGGCTGTAGTATGACTAATGGGGTCCTAAGTCGAATGATGATTCAACGGTGTATTTCTCTGCTACGGTTCTTGGTTTAAAGCTAAAATGAGTGTTAACTCCTGATCAGGTGTATCTAATACTCATGATAAATGATTACTCGGCTAAGTGGGAAAATGTAAAATTAAATATATTATGTTTATAATATTTAATCATGTAGCCATTGTAATCATTTATATTATATTAAATCAGAATATATTAAACCTATTATATATTAGTTGGTAATTGTTAATGGACTATATTACCCTTATTAACTAATTAGGTTTCCTTCTAGGTGTATATATATAAGGAGATGACTAGAGAGGTAAAGGGTTAGAAAATTACAATAACATTATTAACATCAAATTCGCCACCCTCTACACTTCTCTCCATAGCCGAATTCAACCCTAGTTCGGTTATCACCATTATAATCTTACACCATAAGGAGGAACCAGATCACATTGACAAAGATGTCAAACTCCATGTCTGCATCTCTGACTGGAGTTTCTGCTGGCCTGTCTGCCATCACAGGTATTTCATTTATGTTTTCCATTATGTTTAAACAGAACTGATCAACAGCTCCAACTAGACCAAACACATGCGAGACGAACTGGCGAGATAGGTTTGACCTAGTGCTTGACGGCGGCTAACTCGTCTGTAATCTTGAAGGTTAACAAGCGGTCGAACGATAGAGGAGGGATGACTTTTTGAAAGGGTTCTTAAGAAGTGAAGGGGCTTGAAGGATATCCATTAAAAAGGATCATTCCATTATTTGAAAGGGATACGAAATCCCCAATGTACGCAAAGAAGTTTTAGAAAGAAAGGAAGACGCGAAGTTGTGAAATGCTATACGGAGAATATGATAGTTTTTTGACATTCCATAATTGATCCATTTCTTTTAAATTACATTCTTTCCAAAAATTTTTTTCGGTCACTAAACGTACAACAACATTGCAGTTGCAATTGAACTTTATTTATTAGGTTACTTACCAAAAAACAACAATTTTAATGTAATATTCAGAAATTCAATAAAATAATATATAGTAAATAATACAATTTTAATTACTTCTATAAAAAGAGATTTAATTAAATTGATAGAGAAATGTATTTATGAGCATTAAATTACCTTTTTAACAAATTCTTTTGAGAAACACATTATTTCCTTCAAGAAGAAAATATAATATTAGCGAGTATGAATATTATTTATATGAGTTTAATAGTTTACATTCAAAGAAGATTTTTTTTTAAATGAGAACTTCATTAAAGACATACTTCCGACCTAAACGGGCAAAAGGTCAAACAACAAAACACACCCCGACCCAAACGGGCAAGGGGCCAACAACAAACTACAACATATAAAGCGGATATTTACACCAATCTACCCAACTAATAAAATTACAAGCAGATCTATTATCAACCCAAGCGAAACCTCTCGATTTTATCTCCCCAAAAATATCTTGAGGACTTCGTCTAATCTGCTTGAAAACCAACTCGTTTCCTTCCTTTCCAGATGCACCAACACAAAATAATCACCAAGACTTGAATGATCTTCTTTGCTTTCTTTCCCAATTGAGAAAAGTTGTGGATATCCAAAATGTCTTTGAATTCGAAAATATAAATTGGAGGAATGTTGCACCAACCACTAAACGCCAACCAAACCCAATCCACTACCGAGCATAGTAAAAAGATGCTCCATCGTTTCCTCGAACTCATTGCAAAAAGGACACATGACCGATGTTATAACCACATTCCTTTTTCTTAAATTAACCCTCGTAGCTAATCTGTCCAAATTACATATCCATGCTATAATGTTAAATTTTAACGGCACCCATTTACGCCAAACAAAATTAGGAAGATGATAATTTCCTCTATCGTCAATTAAAGCCCTTTTCACAACCTTCACCGAAAAGCCGCCCTTTTTACACATCAAACCAATACCACGAATCTTTACTATTGGAAAGTCTTACATTATCCATAGCTTCTTGACACTCTTACCATTCCTTAAGCTCCACTTCATTCTCGGGAAGTCTAGACCGACCAGTTCCAAACCAGACCGCCGTTTCCTTAGTCGTATCCATTTTCTCTGCAACCCTACCATTTTAAACATTTCCAAACCGAACCAATGTGGCCATCTTTCCACGAAAGGCCGATCGCCCACCCATGTGTCTAACCAGAATCTAATCTCCTCCGCGTTCCCTAATTTACCCAAAATCATATTGTTTAAACTCTTTCCTTTGAATTTCATATTAGTTAACGATTTCACAATATTTTTCCAACACCCTGCAATGTTACTGCTAATCGGGAGGAAACTCCTTTGGTTAATTTTTCCATGACACGCTTCCATGACCTTCCTCCATAGGTTTTGATTTTCAACCCTAAACCTCCAACCCCACTTGACCAGCAGAGCCTCGTTAACCTCTTTGAGCCTGTTGATACCCAACCCTTTTTAACCTTGGGCCACGTAACCCAATCCCAAGCCACCTTGTTCATTTTGTAATTATCGCTAGATCCCGCCCAAAGGAACTTTATCATTTGTGCTTCAAGAATATTAATGATGCCAACCAGGACTTTATATAATAAGAAATAATAAATAGGAAGACTCTCCAATACTGAGTTAATCAATGTGAGCCTCCCCCGATCGAAATAGATTTCGCTTTCCACACCAACAATCTATTATTAAAAACTTCAATAAACGGAGTCCAGTTATTAATTTTGTTCATATTAGCCCCCACCGTAATCCCCAAATAAGTTAGCGGGATATTATTGATACGTGTTTGAAAACCAATGCTTTTGTGTAGTTTAAGTTGACGTTTTACGCGACTTTTAGTTTCGAATAGCCTACTTTTAATTGGATTTGTGTTTTGTAGATTTATGAAGTTTAAGGAGCTATTCGGGAGCGTTTTGGAGCATCGATATGGAAAACGGGTCAACCGGGATCAAAAAATGGGAAAACAGGAACTTGAGTATTGTAGAAGCCGTCGCCGACGCCCAAAGGGACCGGCGGCGACGCCCTTTAGATAACCCGTCGGAGAAATTTTGCCATAGACAGTGATTTAGAGCGTCGGAGAAAACATGGGTTTTCTAGGTGCCGTCGGTGACGCCCCTTTGATTATCTAGTCGCTGAAATTCAATTTTGAACGGGTTTTTATGAGTGTGTTGACCCATTTGTGAAGAGTTACGGAATTTTGAACTTAAAAGAACCATCTTGGAGCCAAGAACATCATCTCCTTCAACTCCAATCCATCTCTTCCATTCCCCATCAACCGAATCAATCATCCACCATTCCTAACCCTAATCCATCATCATCACTCTCACCAATCCACCAATCCTTCCATCATCATCATCCATCCCAAACCCTAGTTTTCACCATCAATACCATCAAAGCTCAAGATGTTCATGTTCAAGGTTTCATCAATCGTTGATCTTGCACCGGTTGCCATGAGCGGCTAATTTCCAAGGTTTCACCCCGGTGTAGAATTTGTAAGATTTAGGGTTACTTTATGAATTTGGTTGATTTTGTAACAACTTGAATTGTATTTTGGATTGATTGATAATTGTCTTGCATTTGAACTATTTGCGAATTGTCGAATGATTATAAAATTTGACTTTGTGAAACAAGTTTGTGTATTTATGCTTTATCTTTCGAAAGGGATTATTTGTCCGAAGTAACAAAGTGTGTTGTGGTCCGTTACACATGTGATAACAATTGGCACCTAAGCTTTGTGATATTAAAACCGTTAATGACAAATTCAATTGAATCAAATAAAATTGTTAGTAACCCTAGGTCTTGCATTTGTTGAATCGGGTGTGAACCTTGTTTCCAACCCATTGTTTTAATCAAGTAATTTAGTTTCGTGCAATCGTTTTAAGTTAGTAATTAGATAGTCAAACCAAATTTGTCGGTCATTCCGACATCCTTTTCAAAACAAATCAAATTAACTAATCGCATAGCAAGCTTCATAAAGTGGCAATCTTATTAAAAATCAATCACATCCGAATGCAAACCACAAACTCTTCGTGGTTAGACCCCTTACTACCACTAATGCATTGTTAAGGGTATTTGGGTGTATAAATATTATCTTTGATCGGGACGCGACACTCCGATTAAATTTTGGCGCCGTTGCTGGGGAGTTCGTGCGCTTTGTGTTTGGAATTGTTTGATTTTGTGATTAACTGTTTAAAGTACTTATTCTTATTATCGTCTTTGCTTTTGTGTTATACGGGTGTGTTACTTGTGCAGGTTACAGGTAGTGCATGCATACACGGAATTCCGGGAGGACCTCGCCATTAGTGTTCGAACCGAAAATCGAGCGGGTCGTGAGAAGAAATTTGGCCAACCGGTTAGAGGCAACACTTGCTTCTAACCCACCCAACACCAATTCACCATCTACACCATCTTTTGGACCTCTTCCAATGGATCCTTAAAATTCCAACCACCCTAACACTCAACATCAACAACATGACTACCCAACCCAAAATTAAACCATCAATCGGGTGGTGGTCATAACTCTAGACCACCGACACCACCATTCCAAAACCGTAACCGAAACCCAAGCAATCGCCAACGCACACTCCACTTCAAACCAAAACCGGCAAAACACGATACCACCCAACATCAACAACCAAAACGTTAACGCCAACCGTGGAGTTAACAATAGTCGTGGCAATCCCACAAATGAAGCTCAGTTCATTGACCTTGACGAGTTGAGGAACAATATCCCGATGATGCACCATACAGTGTTCCCGGTTATCAATCACCGGACCACATGAGCATCCACTCGGAATACTCAGACGATGGAGGGAATCATCATGAGAGATTCGGAGATGATGAATGGGGGGATAATAATATGGGAAACTTCTACAATGCGCGGGGTTTGAGTATGACGATTTTGGTTATCAAAATGCCAATTTCATAGGGAATGATGGCGGTTATGGGAGAAACGATGGTTATGGGAATGATCGCCAGCCAAGAAATGATAGACGGAACCGGGATTACAGTAACAACAACAATAACGGTAACCGTGCCCAAATCCCACAATTTGTAGGTGGCGGAAATCAAGGTGGAACGGGGTGGCGACAGAAGAGGTAACTAGAGGCCGATGAATCAAGAGGTAAATGGTCCAAGACGCCAAGTGAATCAACAACCTCCGAGGGGTGTTAACGGGCGATTCAGACCGGTGGTCACCGAAAATGACTCACCAATTGTGCCTACACCTCGAGGAAGAAGGGCGTTCGATTGCAAGCCTAACTACATCAACATTCTACCCCACTTCAACGGTAGAACCAATGACAAGCCATATACTCATTTGGCGGATTCTCAGCCATTTGTGGCACAATTGGCGGTTTATGACTTTGCCCTAGAAGAAGTGAGATTGAGACTTTTTCAATTTTCACTAAAGGATAAGGCAAAGCAATGGTTTCTCACATTGCCAGCGAATAGTATTCACACATGGCGGAGATGCAACAAGTGTTTTTAGATGAGTATTATACTATTGCTACGACTGACGATGCAAGAGATGAGATCCGGTCGTTTAGGCAATTACCAGGGGAGTTGTTACATGAGGCTTTGACCCGTTTCAAGGAATTGGTCAGAAAGTGTCCTCATCACCAAATTCCAAGGGGAGTTGCTTAAGTGCTTCGTAAGGAGGTTGGATGCCGATGACCACAAGTATTTACAATCGGCTAGCAATGGAACTTTGTTGAACAATCACGAGGAGGACGATTGGGATTTTTTGGAGCGGATGAGTAAAAATTTAAAAGCGGTCGCTATGGCGGACCGGTCGAAGAAGCATCCAATTTCTCGATCTCTTCCGATCTTTATTCAAGTGCCAAAGATAGAATCGCTACTTTGGAAAGGGAGTTGGCGCGGATGAAAAAGAAAGATGTGGGTGCGGTTCAATTTGCGGTGTGTGAGGATTGTGGTGATATTGGACATCGAACCGAGGAATGTCAATGGGCATGGTACAAGCGAATGAAGAGGTGAATCAAGTCTACAATGAGCGAAAACAGTTCGATATGAAGTCAAACACCTATCACCCCGGGTTGAGAAATCATCCCAACTTCCGCTATGGAAATGCCTCAAATTTGATGAATCCCAACTTTCAACCGAACAATCAAGGCGATAATCAAGGAGGATACCAACAAAATTATAATCAAGGGAGTGGCCAACATTATCAAAATCACGAAGGTGGGTATCAACGGGGCTACATCCAAGGTAGTAATGGAGGTGGTAATGCTAATCCTCCAATGGGTAGTGAAGACTCCGTAAGCTCCAAGCTTGATGCTATCATGAATGCCATCACAACTTCGAATCAAGAGATCAAGATGGAAATAAAGAAACAGCTCGAGGTTCGTGACAAATCGCATAAAGCTTTGGAGAAGCAAGTGGGGCAACTTGCGGAGGAGATGGCGCAATTGAGAGGCAATGGAGGAAAGCTACCTAGTGACACAACTATGAATCCAATGCATCAAGGTTCGAGCTCAAAGAACACACGTGAGGTACCTATTAATAAAATTTCTTTGCGTAATGGTCGAGTTGTTGATAACGGTGTCGTGTCACCACCACCCCAGTTTGTTGAAGGGGTGGTGGAAGAGGTTAGCGATGATGAAAGTGTTGAAGGTCAAACGGGTCGAAACGTAAATGCTTTGAAAAATGAGAAAAGTACACCCGTTGTGACCATCCCCGTCCCAAAAGCTAAGGACAAGGGTGTGGAGGTTAATACCACCCCTTACCCGAAGCTTTATTGGGACCATCAAAGAAGGTGGTAAACAAAAGAGGTCCCCACCAAGAAGAAATGTGGGAAATTTTTAAACAAGTAAAAATCACTTTACGTCTTTTGGATGCCATAAAGCAAGTTCCATCCTATGCTAAGTACTTGAAAGACTTGTGTACTCAAAAGCGAACTCACAAATTTCCTAAAAAACTTGATTTAATTGAAAATGTGAGTTTGATTCTTTCGGGTGCGCTTCCACCTAAGCTACAAGATCCGAGGGCGCCTATCATCTCCATTAAGTTGGAGAATTAAAATGACAAGGGCACTTTTGGATCTTGGAGCTAGTGTGAGTATTTTGCCGGGTAGTTTATATGATCAATATGAGTTTGGTCCGCTTAGAGCGGCAAACACTACTGTAGTGTTAGCCGATTTAACTCCTAAACTACATCGTGGAATAGTCACAGATGTGATTGTCAAGGTTGAGGACTTTTACTATCTTTGGATTTTCTCGTGCTTGATTATGTTTCATTGGACCTAACCAAGCAACCCACGTTATTTTGGGTCGACCGTTTTTAGCTACATCAAATGCTCAAATAAATTTCAAAACGGGAACGGTCGACATGACTTTCGGTAACCATCGGTTGCGGTTAAACATTTTTTCCGGATTAACGGATTCTCTAGTCAATGATGAATGCTATATGGCGGAGGTCGTTGATACGTGTATATTTCTTTGCGACATGGGTGTCGAGGAGGAAAACACAATAGAGTAGTGCTTTATGTTTAATAGGTTGCAATCGGAGACAAATCGAAGCATTGATGAGGAGGAGGGGAAAATAGAGGTAATGGCGGTAAGGGAAGGAAGACCACCTTGGACACACCAAGTGGAAAGTCTTCTCGAGAAAATTGACACCAAACTAAAGCCGTCATTGGTGGAACCTCCTATTGTTGAGTTGAAGGTGTTGCCCAAGTATTTGAAGTATGCTTATGTGGGTGAGGGCAACATGCTACCGGTTATCATTGCGGCAGATTTGACCGGGGAGCAAGAGAAAAGGCTGATGAGTGTGTTGGTCACCCATAGAGCTGCTATTGGGTAGACCATTGCTGATTTGAAGGGGATTAGCCCTTCGGTAGTGATACACAAGATCATCACTGAGGATGGAAGCACGCCTTCTCGTGTCACACAACGAAGACTGAATCCTAACATGAGAGAAGTGGTCAAGAAGGAAGTGCTAAAGTGCTAGATGTGGGTATTATATACCCCATCTCGGATAGCCAATGGGTGAGTCCAACGCAAACGGTTTCTAAAAAGGCGGGCATCCAAGTCGTCACAAATGACGCAGGTGAAGAGGTCGCCACTCGGCCGGTAACCGGGTGGCTATTTGTATTGATTATAGGAAGTTGAATTCTACAACTTCCAAAGACCATTTCCCTTTGCCTTTTATTGACCAAATAGTTGAAAAGTTAGCGGGTCAAAAATATTATTGTTTCTTGGATGGATATTCGGGTTACAATCAAATAGCTATCCATCCTGAAGACCAAGCTAAGACCACATTTACTTGCCCATATGGTACCTTCGCATTTAGGCGAATGCCGTTTGGGCTATGTAATGCCCCCGCCACCTTTCAAAGGTGTATGATGAGCATCTTTTTAGATATGGTGGGGGAGTCCTTAGAAATCTTCATGGATGACTTTTCAATTTTGGGTCATCATTTGATGGTTGCCTTGACCAACTCGAAAAGGTTTTAAGAGATGTGTTGAAAAGAATTTGGTTTTGAGTTGGGAAAAGAGCCATTTATGGTTCAAGAGGGAATCGTGTTGGGACACGTTGCGTCAAGTCGTGGGATAGAGTCGATAGGGCAAAGTTCAAGTTATATCTACGTTGCCATATCCCACGAGCGTTAAGGGTGTTAGGTCATTTTTGGGTCACGCGGGGTTTATAGCAGGTTTATAAAAGGGTTTAGTGACATCACGAAACCTTATTTGTAATCTATTATTAAAAGATCAACCGTTTGACTTCAACAAAGAGTGTCAAAATGCCTTTAATGTTTTGAAACAAAAGTTGGTTGAGGCCCCTACCTTGCAATCACCAAACTGGTCGTTACCATTTGAAATCATGTGTGATGCAAGTAACTATGCGGTGGGGGCCGTGCTGGGTCAAATGGTAAAAAGAAACCCGTGGCAGTATACTACGCAAGTAAGACTCTTTCAGATGCGCAATTAAATTATACAACAATGAGAAAGTGCTACTTGCGGTGGTATATGCTTTGGATAAATTCCGGGCTTATATTTGGGGAAATAAGGTAATTATTTATTCTGATCTTTGCTGTCAGGTACCTTATGGAGAAGAAGGATGAAAAGTCCCGGTTGATCCGATGGGTTTTGTTGCTACAAGAGTTTGACCTTGAGATTCGGGATAAGAAGGGCAGCGAGAATGTTGTGGCTGATCACTTATCCCGATTGCTGGTAGAAGAGGGTTCCTCTCGTGTGGAGATCAATGAGACTTTTCCAGATGAGCACATTCTGAAAGTGTCAAAGTTACCTTGGTTTGCTAACATTTTGAGTTATTTAGTGACAGGTGACTTACCAGCTCATTGGGACAGAAGAAGAAGATTGCATTTTCTGTCTCAGATCAAGTACTACACGTGGGAGGAACCAGATTTGTTCAAGACATGTCCGGATCAAGTAATGAGAAGATGCATCCCAGATGAAGAGATCCCGAGTGTCTTGAAGCACTTGTATACCTTTGCTTGTGGAGGCCATTTTAGTGGTCATAAAACGGGACATAAAGTGTTGAATAGCGTCCTTTATTGGCCGACCATTTTTAAGGATGCTTTTAATTTTGCTAAGAACTGTGTTGAATGTCAAAAGTTAGGGGGCGTTTCTAAGAGGGATGAGATGCCCATACAACCGATCCTTATTGTCGATATCTTCTGACGTTTGGGGAATCGATTTCATGGGCCCATTCCCCAATTCTCATGGGAATTTGTATATTTTGGTGGCAGTAGATTATGTGTCGAAATAGGTCGAAGTGATCGCCACCAAAACAAATGATCATACCGTTGTATGCAATTTTGTGCAAACGAATATCATTTCTAGATTTGGGATACCTCGGGTAATCATAAGTGATGGGGGATCTCACCGTAAGAATTTTAATTTTGGAAAATTGCTCAAACGGTATGGTGTCAACCATAGAATTGCTACCCCTACCACCCGCAAACAAGTGGTCAAGTTGAAGTGTCTAATAGGCAAATTAAAGAAATTTTGCAAAAGACCGTTTGACTGGACCGTAAGGATTGGTTAACCAAGTTGAACGATGCTTTATGGGCCTATCAAACGATACATAAGACTCCTATTGGCACTAATCCTTACCGCTTAGTTTAGGGTAAAAATTGTCATTTACCGGTCAAACTTGTGCACCATGCATTTTGGGCTATAAAAGAAGTTAACCTAAAATTTGATGATGCAGGTAAGGAGCACAAGTTAAAGCTGTGCGAGTTGGAAGAGCTTCGGGAGGAGGCATATGAGTGTGCGTCAAAATATAAAGATGACATGAAACGCGCACATGATGCCAAGCTAAAGCCGAAGGAGTTCGTGATAGGCCAAAAGGTGTGGCTATACAACTCGCGGCTCAAGTTTTTTCCTGGAAAGCTTAAAAGCAAGTGGATGGGCCCGTTTTTGATCACAAGGGTTGGCAAGTTGGGGATGTTACCATCGAGGACCCAAAGGATGGGTAAAAAAAAACGGTCAACAGTCATCGCCTCAAACCGTTTATCGATGTGAATGAGGATAATGTTGGAGCAAACAAGGAATTAGTAAGCTTTTTGGTAAGCTTACCGATGTATGAGGTCAATTAAAGGACCAAGAACACTTGTTGTAGAATTTTGTATATTTTAATTGTTTGCGCATTGTGGTTGTTTTGATTTACGTTTGTTTTGTACTAATCTCGTTAAACGTGTGAAGTTCGGATGTTGCAAACGGGTCACGAAGACATAAGGTATGTTTTTAACTTGTTTTGTGTGTTGGAGACAATCCACAGTTTTTCGGGGGGTGGTATAGTATGGCGTTTTGTAAAAAAAAATAAATAAAAAAATGGTGTACCATCGGCTACGGGCGTCAGGCCGTGCCGACGGCTTCTCAGTGGTGCCGTTGGGTAAAATGTTCGTATACAGTGGTTTAAGCCATTAGACCTTTTTGGGTTTTTAAGAGGGCGTCGGCGACGCACCAGTGGGCCGTCGGCGACGCCTCCTGGTTTGTCAGCCGACGTTGATTTGATTTTGACGCGTATTCTCGGACCAAACTCCATTTGAGCCACCGAAACTCGACCCAAACATGTTTTTAACCACAATCTCGACCCGGGTTAACCTCATCCACCTAATACCTCTTTAAAACAACCCAATCCCTGCTCTTTCTCCACAAATCATCCATCTTCTTCCTCAAGAACCCTAAAACCTCAAACCTTCAAACCTTCATAACTTCTTCAATTTCCCACCAAATCACCTGATTCTTGAGCCTATTTTGTGTGTTTTTTCGCATAGAACAAAACCCCTAACACGGTTTCCTTTAATTCTTGCGTATTTGCAAGATTAGTGAAGATCAAATTCCAGGTTTTTGGAGAAAAAAGTGTTCTTCATAGTGCATTACATCTCTTTGAAGTTGTTTTGTTTAAACAACACTAAAGGTACGATTTTTACTTAAATTTGAGCATGGATTTCATATGGTATGTGATTTTCTTCGAAATTTTGAATCTAGGTTTAAGAGTAGGTTGTTTATGATACCATGGATGAGTATTTGCTTGAAATTGAGTATATGGGTGTTTGGGTGGGATTGAACATGTAACATAGTTATGTAATGAGTATGATTATTTACGTTACATGTTTGAGCATACACGCAATGTTGAATCCTGTTTAAAAATTCTATGTGTTTAGGATTAAAAACATAGAACTTGAATTTAAAGGTTGGCAAAACTGCAAAAATTTAGAAGATTTAAACTGGATAATTGTCTAACCATTTAAGTTGCGTTTCAACATTGTATGATATGTTCATAAAGTTCGTTTGGTTAGAATCTGAAGTGAGGGTATAAGGGTTGAGATTTACCATGTTTAATTGTATCTTTGCTTTATGTCTTGTAGATATGGCAAGCCGAAAGCGTAGCAAGATTTCGGGTCAAGGTTCCTCTTCGGGAGCCGGGTCATCCTCAGGGCAAATAGCAAGGAAGTGGGAGCAGTTAACTAGGTTGGAAGATAATGACGATCGGATATTCATGCAAGATTGGGCATGGGAAAGGATTCGGGATAGTAATGTTGGCGAACCTTGGGAGAATAATAAACGCAAACCTCTCTCAAGGTTTAATGATAGGCGGTTGGAGGTTAGGTTGTGGAAGTGTAAGATGGTTAATGGGGTTCAAACAACGATTCCAGAACGGATTGTGCCAGAGCACACATTGACTGTAGAGGAGTTTAGAACGATAGGGATCGTTCAAATGTTTGAGAGGATCGGATGGGAGAGAGTTTTGGATTGGTGTGAGGATATCACACCACGGGTATACTTGGCCGCTGTTTGCGAGTGGTTGGCCTCGCTCAGGTTCGTGAATAAGGATGGCCCGCTGAGTACATGGCAGCTGGTGGGTGACACTAGGAGGGGCAGATATTGATGTCTTTCGAGACAATGAATTGTATCGCCGGATTCGATTCATTAGGGGTCAACGAGTATGACTACTACACTGCTGACCAATTTTTGGATAATAAGGTCAATACCGCTGATCCTGAAGGAATGGTTGAGTCGGTTCTGCCCTATTCTGATGGCGTGGCTGCACTTCATAGTCAACTGTCGGTTGAAGGGAAGATTCTTCAGCCCTTTTCTCTTGAGAACATAATGGTCAGATTTGGGGACCGAGGGAAGGTGAAGGCCTCGGACTGTCGGGTGCTCCACGCTTTGCTTTATGGAACCCCCAAGTTATCTAGGCGCCGTCTGGTCATGATCAACACTTGGGAGACGCGCGAGTCGTACACTCAAAAGATGATACCATATGTACGACTTATTAGCGTGATGATAGTGCAACAAAACAAGTTGTCGATTGATTCGTTATGGGTGTTAAAGTTGGTGGATCAGATTTGCTTCGCGTCAATGAAGCAACATTGGAATATCCAAGTTCAGGTATACGGTCATCAATACACCGTCACTGACGATCAGGGGCATCGATTTCAGTTTGTCGATCCAAGTGTAGCTCAAGAGGCTGCAAGAGAGGAGGAGATGGTTGATGAAGAAGAGGAAGATGAGCCTCAAGGTCCAAGGGGGCCTCGTCAGAGATACACCTGGCCACACCGAGAAATCTTGGCCGGGGTGGCTACTTTCATCCAAACCGGCGAAAACCAGGATACCTCAACTACAACCGGGGACAGCAGGACGTTTATGACAACGTCTCCGTGTGTATTGGGGAGAATCGGGAATATGAACAGCAGAGGCAACAATGGGAACAAGATTGGGGGGCCCAACAATAAGCCCATTAGGATGAAGATGCTGCTCACTGGGCCAAAGAGCAAGATTTTTTTGCAGAGACAGCAGGAGCAGTGGGCTGCTCAACAGGCGCTTATGGAGAGACAAGACTTGTATCAGGCACAAGAATTGTCTCGAAGACAAGATTGGGAGGAGGAGCAAGATAGGTTGCGCGCTGAACAAAACGCGTTGGAAGACCGCCGATGGCATGCTATGGCAGTGGCGCTACAGATGGCGGTATGTAACGCCAAACATTTGCATGATCAGGAGCGCCACCACCGAGATTGGGAAGCAGGTCGTCCAAATCAAGAGCACGCTCCTTGGGTATCTTATGAGAACCTAATCTTCCCACTGGGCCTTCTGATCCATCTCCGCACTGGCCCGAAGCAGGTGGTTCCAGCTTCAACCCGCCACAGTTCCCAATGCCGGCTGAAGGTGAAAGAGGGCTGCTTGACGATTTCCACGATATGATGTCAACCCTCACCGGATATCCCTATCAGCCATACCCACCGTTGGATCCTAATGAACGATTCCAATGATGAGCCAGTACGTTTTCTTTGTTGTTGTAATTTTTATGTATTTTTAGTTTGTATTTCTGTCCGTTTTAGTAGTTAAATGAACTTTGTGGGTGTGTTCCCTAGATAACCCTCACGAGACCTACTCGTCCTTCCGAGCTATCTGAAGGTTTAAAAGGGCTTGTTGCATGAGCTAAATGCAACCGTGATTCCTACGAAAGTGAGTTTAGGTTGTTGTTGTAAAATTTTCTTTTCCACAAAATCAAAGTTGAATAAATTATATGCCTTGGTAACTATTTTAATAAAAATGGTAGAACTAAATAACTAACGAATTTTTGTAGTTGTGAGAAGCTTGCTTCTACACGAAGATTGAAATTTGTAGGTGCATTGGGTTCGCTTAACAACCATTTTTGCTGAAGTTGAAGAGCACACGAGGAATGAGCGAAAACCAGGTGCATACATTTCCTTTAGTTCTGATTTGGTCTTTATTGCTTTATAAGTGGATTGTAGTTTGTGAACATGATCTGTTTCTGATTATGTTAGGATAAGTTATGTATGCATCTGATTGTGGTTCCGATCATGTATTGGATTATGTTTCTGACATGTTCAGTTTCCGAATATATCTCTGTTTATAATTATGGATTTGGGCCTAATTATGTTCAGTATCTGATTCTGTTTTGTACTTGTCAATCTGTTTTGACTTAGCATTGTATCGCTTTTGTCTCGGTATCTGTCTTGGTATCAATTTCAGTTTCGACTTAGATTCAGATGTCGTGTCATGCATTTAGTCTGAATTCATCATAATCTATTTTAAGTATTCATGTTGGTGTCTGTCTCGATATTTATTTTTAGAACTATTTCCGCTTTCATAATGAGTTACCAAATTTTCCTAAACATTTAATTAATTTATTTTTAAAACTCAGGTTGTCTAAATTATCTTGTTTATTAAATATAAACTTTCAAAGTTAACAGAATAGTTATTTTAATTAAACAATAACTTATGAAATTTGATTAATTAAGAGAAATTTATTTTGAATCTAAACAATTATTTAAACATAATAATTTTAAGTGATCTATTCTTTTAAAGTTCGTAGAGTTTTAAATGGTATTTAAATATTTCGACTTAAGTATTGTCTTTGTTTCTATATATGTTTCCCATGTCGGTTTACTAAATGTATATTAAGTATTTGTTAGAAATTCAGGTTATTCAAGTTACTCTTCTAATACTCTTTCTTAAATATAACTTTTCAAAGTTAGAAAATTAGTTATTTTTGTCCAATAATAATTTGATGTGAAATATGATAACTTATTATATTTTGATAAAACTCAAACATTCAACATAAGAAAATAAATTTGCTAAGTATCTTGTATTAAATATATTTTCATTATTAAACGATGTTTTAAAAGGAGTCTGTTTATACAAGAAAATGGGTTTAGTCATCATGGTCAACAATGTATCAATCTCTAACGGTTTTTTGTTGGGTTCGGTATCAATTATGTATATGACAGGCGTTTGTTTCCGCATCAGTGTCCGTTATAGTTTTAGATTGATTCGTGTATAAGTTCTTGTGTGAGTCTTGTGTCTGTGTCGACATCTATTTTCAGTACCCGTGTTAGTAATCGCTTTAGTTCAGTTTCGTTACGTTATGTTTTGCTTTCCGCTACTTGACTTGGCTTTACTTGTACTGTTTATTTCTCCGTTACTGAGCAATTTTTGGCTCAGCTGTAGTTTCTTTTTGTGTTTGTGTTATTTGTTTTATAGGTAATCTAGGAACTTCAAGGAATCAGTGTGGAGCGTTTAAAGAAGTTAAAGATCAGGATTTAATTGTTTATTTCTGTAACATAATAAAATGTAAATAGATCCTTTGTTATGGAGTTTGTTTTGGTTTTGATATCTGTAAGAGTGACAAGTCAACTCTAGCAGGGTAGGGGTGTTGCATTTAATATGATAAAAGTTAAAATATCTGATTATGATTATCTCCTTTTTTTTATAAGCATAATTTTTTATTCAACTTAATTGAAATAACTATATTTAATATTTTAGGTTATAAATGTTGTATGAGATAAACTTTTGAAACATTATATGACATAATAATTTGTCGCAATACTTTTAGCATTTATTATTTTTAGGGTCATGAAATTTCATATATTACAATTTTACCTTCCTTAAAAAGAAATTTTGTCTTCGAAATTAACGTTATATTATACAATACATGTATTTCAACTCCCACCCCTTAAAATAATTTCATCCACTAAATTAGCAATTATGAATTAGTTATACTATTCATGTTACATCTTAATGATACAAATAATGATAACGAAGTTGCAAAAACGATAGCAAACGAGTCAGAAAGACACACGAGTAAGTTTCATAGAGGGAAGTTATACTATTAGGAACACTAACCTTAGGTTTAATTCGGATAAATACGGATATTGAGAACGGATCGAATCCTCCGATTCCCATGTGGCTTCACGTTCTGGATGATTTTCCACAAGATTTTGACGAAGGGAAAAGACTTCTTATGCATCACGCGTTCATGTCGATCCAAGATATTTTATTGTTCTACAACTTTAATGTAAAAATGCCATACTAAATATGAAAAAATGTCAAGCTGGCAGCAAGATGCTTTTGCAAATTACTTGATTGGAAACAATACCTAAGTGCACGGCAGATAAAAGGGCAAAGATTGTGAGACAGAAAATGGATTGGAGAACAGCATCTAACTTGGTCAACTATGGGATAGTTTTATCTTCTCTAGGTGTTATATAACTCTATTTCGTAATGAAATTCGTGAGGACTTATCGTACGAAGAGGAACCCGAGCATCCCTGATACTTTTTTTCAACGATCAAATAGTCGTATTGAGCAATGTTGTCCAAGACATCGACTTTATATACGATTTTAAATTGAAGCAGATAGCACAAAAATGCCTTTGCCGTTTTATTAGCATGAAGACCAGATCATCATCCTTTATCATTTTATCTTTCAGCCCTTCTTTGAAACGAGCATCTTTTAAAACCGTCTCCATGTTTTGATTGAACTCAATGTATCGAAAATCTTCTTCTTGTTAAACGCGACCCTATTCTGTAATTTTACATGTGAACATTTTATTAACCAAAAAAAATTATAATATAACCGCAAGTTTTAATTTAGAAAAATACTGACCAACATTATTTGAGTGCAGAACAATCTTGATTGTGACTTTGGGGCCTTAAACCTTTCTTCACAGTTCAGGGTTTGCCCCCAAGCTTGAACGCAACTGTTGTGTGCATATAATCCTGGTCTCATGCTCTCGAATATCACCCATGGGAGTTCCTGCACACCTTGAATCTTGAAGATTGTACTCCTGAAAAATAGCACATGGCTTAAAAGTTATAGGACTTCACATTTATTAGATCATGGCGTTTTGTGTGTTTTATGCCTCTGCATGTACTTTCTATAGCAATTTAAGATTGCAACTGCAAACTATGGCGTTTTATGAGTCATGAAATGTACATACCATGGATAACCACATCCAGTGTATATGTAGGGTGATATATTGTTTTCCTGTGTCTCCCTTGTTGCATTTATAACCACTGGACTTCTGAAATAAAGGGGACAAACATGTCCTTGATGGCTGTGACTTTCTTTTCCCATCTTTACTGACAATCTCCTCCACTTCATCATCTTCATGATCATCTTCTTCATCCCCACATCCTTTTTTTTGCTTTCAATATTGTATTTTCTTGCAGCATCTTTCCTATGTTAGGTGTTCTCTCTTCCACCTATTTTCCTAAGCCCCTGCCCTCTCTAGCGTTTTGCCAGTTGATGGTTGAGTTGGTGTTAACATATCAAAAGAAGGTATATTTGATTTTTGTTTTTCACTAGTTGTGGCGTTTGCACTACCTGGGTTTTTTGGTTGTTACTTCTTCTTCTAGCCTCTGCATGAGAGTCTTTCTACCTTCTTGACATTAAACATTTATGGGTTTTCACTATATTGCTCTTATGGCGTTTACATTACAGCCGGCTAGTCAGCACCCTTGGTCACAATCTCCATTTCAGTTTTTTCCAACTCAGATATGAAAGCATCACTAAACTATGACTCGTTCAAAGGTAGTTGTATATCGTTTGACGTTTTATCAAAGGTTGCAAAAGTTGTTTTATAAAGTTTAGCGATGAAAGTTTCACCGTATTGTGTTTATCTTTGGAGAATAACAGATTCTGATTCTTATTTTGGTCATCCAATGGCATTTTATCAATATAAGAACCTTTGGTATGTCGTTAGTAGGTTGGAGGTGCTTCTTCAAAGCTTTAACTAATTTTACCACCATCTTTCTTTGGGCAATCAATATCTCTTTTCAATTCAATCATATGTTCTAGAGATTGTCTTTGTAGTCCCAAAATATCAATCACATTCCTAAACATTGTTCTTTCACCATATACCTTACAATTTCATACTCCATTCTCTTGTAATCACAATACCAGTTTTCTATCTCATTGTCATCAACATCTTCATCTGTGGGTTTTCATCTGACCACATATATTCTTCATTTGCACTTTTAACATCACCTGGAACTTCATCTCCACTTTCAATTGTTTTGTTGTAGACATGACATTTTGGTCAATCTCATTTGTAACTGCATCTCCACCTTCTCCTCCATGAACAACTTCAGCCTCAAATGCAACCTTACATGCAGCTTCCCCTTCAATTGATTGTTATTTTAGATATGGCGTTTTCGTGAATCTCACTTATAGCTTCATATGTAGCTCCAGCATCCTCTTTTTCACCTTCACATGCAGCCTCACTTGTATTTGGATTGTTAGTAGTCATGTCGTTTTCAGTGTCAGCCCTCTCACCTTCCCCTTCCCCTTCCCCTCACCTTTACCTTCACCTTCCACAACATTGATATTAGCAGCAACCACAGCATTCTCATTTTCTACGCTTTCATTTGTCCCTTCTTTGGTGTTTTCATTAACAAACTTTGACATGCTATTTAATAAGGTCAGATAGTGTGAATATTTGATATGCACCAGTAGGCTATTTGGATGTTCATGCTTTGATTAATGTAACGTCTTCATCTTGTTGTAGAAGTCTATTAAGTCTTTGTAGGCACCATCTAACTTTTCAACCATTGCCTGTAAAATTAAAAAGGAAAGTTAAGTATTCCGTTTGCTTAACTATTGTCTTTTTTTTTTGAAAAAAATCTTAATTATATAACATACCTTCTCAGATGCATTCATGGTGTTCTTTTCTAGAATACCATTGTCTTTTTCTTAGCAGCATCTTGTTCCCCATTTTGTGTTAGTATTGTGATTAGAGCATGGTTTACAGAGGCAGAAACTTAAAACATCTTGTTTTGGCTTTCTAAATCCTCTACAACAATTTTGTGAATATAAGCTTCGTCCTGCTCATCATCCATAGCCATGGCGTTTTGTACTTCACGGTTGAGATCTAATGATTGTTGGCAACAAATGTGGGATTTTCCATATGTGGTGTTTTGTCAAAGTCTCCAACATATTATGAACATCATGATCAAAACCATCATCATCATCATCATCATCATCATCATCACCATCATCATCAACCTCATCATGAACATTATTTACATCAACATTATCAACATCATTGTCAACATCACCACCACCTACTTCATCTTTGTCACACCTCGACCCGCAGCGGATAAGGTAATCGGGGCATGATTGGGTTTTCATCAAAACTCATGACATTTCTATTTTAAAGTTTCCATATTTATTATTCCAATATAATTAAAAGAAATTCCAACAAAACATAATTTCCAATAATCAAAACATAGTTCCAATCAAGTGAAAATAACATCTTTTATTCTTCTAAGGCCAAATCGTATATGATCCATGCTTCAAACCTGTAACATCCTGTAAAATCATGTCCAGTAGTATAGTGACACGTGTTGTATTTTAAATATAGTCTATTAAAGACCAATAAGGACTGAAGGCGTCAACATGCTCAAATTGAGCCTCTGAGTGACGGTCCTATGTCAACATGCATAAATAACGGCCTCTGAGTGACTGATATGTCAACATGCTTAAATCATTAGCCTCTGAGTGACTGATGTGTCAACATGCTTGAAATTTGGCCTCTGAGTAACTGATATGTCAACATGCCCAACCTCTGAGTGACATCGGAGTCAACATGCTTATAATAAGCCTCTGAGTGATCCTTTGCGAAGTCCTAATCTCATACGTGCCAATTATTGGACGAGAGGGTTCAATTTTGTATATATGTGAAAGTTGGATAATGGAGGGATTAAAAGTGTCAACATGTTAATTTATACCTCCGAGTGACCTTTTAACGAACCGAGAGCTCGACAATGTCCGGGCATAATCCCGGGTATGCCAAGCATTGGCTACGGAGGGTTAAAAGTGCCAAAAAGGTGTTTAAAAAGGTTTTTAGAAGCTTTATAAAGTTAAGGGGTTAAAAGTTTCAATTTTTGAAACTGGCCAAGGGCAGTTGCGGGCAGCGAGAGACCTGGCCTGGGTCTCTCCCGAGGTGCGAGAGAGGCTCTGCTGAAAGTATCACCCTAGAAAGGTGTGATGTGTTTTGGAAAGAAGGGCAAGTTGAGCCCAAGATATATTGGACCATTCGAAATAGTCGAATGTGTCGGCACTGTAGCTTATAAACTCAAATTGCCAGATGAGCTTAGTGGAATCCATGATGTATTCCACATATCTAACCTTAAGAAATGCCTAGCTGATGAGTCGCTAGCAATGTCACACAAGGATGTGCAAATTAATGAAAACCTGAGGTTCGTTGAGAAACCAATTTCGATCGAGGATCGACAGGTTAAGAAGCTCTGAAGGAAAATGATACCTATAGTAAAGGTTAAGTTGGACGCTTTTAGAGGTCCTGAGTATACATGGGAGGTTGAGTCCACTATGCGACAAAAGTACCCCCATCTTTTTGAATAAAATCTTGAGGTCGAGATTTCTTTTAAGGGGGTGATGATGTAACACCCGGTAAAATCGTGTCCAATAGTATAGTGACACGTGTTGTATTTTATATATAGTCTATTAAAGACCAATAAGGACTAAAGGCGTCAACATGCTCAAACTGAGCCTCTGAGTGATGGTATGTCAACATGCTTAAATCATTAGCCTTTGAGTGACTGATATGTCAACATGTTTGAAATTTGGCCTCTGAGTGACTGATACCTCTGAGTGACTGATATGTCAACATGCCCAACCTCTGAATGACATCGGAGTCAACATGCTTATAATAAGCATCTGAGTGATCCTTTGCGAAGTCTTAACTCTCATACGTGCCAATTATTGGACGAGAGGGTTCAATTTGGTATATATGTGAAAGTTGGATAATGGAGGGACTAAAAGTGTCAACATGTTAATTTAAACCTTTGAGTGACCTTTTTCACACCAAAAAGGTGTTTAAAAAGGATATTAGAAGCTTTATAAAGTTAAGGGGTTAAAAGTGTCAATTTTTGAAACTGGCCAAGGGCGGTCGCGGGCCGCGAGAGACCTGGCCTGGGTCTCTCGCGGGGTGCGGAGAGGCTATGCTGCAGAAAGTTTTCTTGGCTTCGAAACAAAAATTCCAAAAACCATTAAATCGAAACCATAGCTTCCTAAACTGCTATGACACGTTTTGGGACACTTGTAAGCTTCTTCTTACACCCCTAAACACCTGGCTTCACCTCCTTTGAGTTCTCCAACTAAATAGGTGATCAAGTTCACCATTTGAACTTGCACCTTTCTTGTTCATACTTTTCTCCCTCCTCTGGAAGTTCCTAGCTAAAAGGAGCATCCAACATAGTTCTTTTGCACCCTACGAATCACTGGTAAGTGTTCCTTCCTTGTGCATTTTCGTTTATAGGCTTTTATAGCCAAAAGTCAAGCGTTTTTTTGAAAAACGCTTTGACTTTCGGTTAAGACCATTATGGTCCAGCCATTGTTCGAAATGAACATGGCTAAGTGATCGTAATAAGGTAGGTGTTAATCCCTATAAAGGGCACCTCCTGAGATCACGTTTGCTAGACCAATTGACAGGTCAAAGTTATGATATTAAAAAGTCAAACAGGCCATTTTTCGGAAAAATCAAAAATAGATCTTATATATGTTATAAAACCTGTTTTAACACTTAAACAAGTTGGTAATAATTATTAGAACATGTAAGAACATGTTCGGCTCGTCAATTTCAGTTCTAGGGTCGGTTCGCAACCGAAACTCGCAAAGTTTGACTTCTTCTTTGACTTTCGATTCTTTACCTACTGATCTAAAGTTGCATTATGATTGTAATATAATGTAGCATAACCCTCTGAGGTTATATTACATGATCATAATCAGAATCCAAGTTTACGCGTAAGTTCCATAATTATGCCATCTTTGACCAAAATGACCTTTTTGCCTAAAACAAGGTTTAAATGGTAATGAACTTGAAAATGAGTTTCTACTGATGTAATATTATAAGTAAGATTATTTGGGATATTAAACCAAGATATAAACTGAGTTTTCAAATAGGTCCTTAAACTATGTCGATAAATGACGATTTTAGCCCTTGTGGCTTATAAAATGGTTTTAATCAAATATTTTCAAGGTAAATCATTTACCTACTGATATTTTATATTAAATAACATATTTAAGACATTTTAATCTGACCTTAACATGAGTTTTCGTAAACATCGCATAAAACGTCATTTTACGACTTAAGCGCCGTTTCGGCGCATAGTATGGTTTTAAACCATATTAATTGACCAAGACTTGTTACCTACTGACTTAAAAACTTATTTTAAACATATTCACAGTAGGTACATGTTATAAACTCAGAATCCCAAATAATTTATAAACTATGTGTAAAATGACCAAAACGCCCCTTCGGTGCATAGTTTGGTCATAAAAGATAAAATACACATATAAGTGATATCCTACTGATATTATATCATAAATAAACTATTTTTCCAGAATAATCATGATTATAAACTTCAACTATATTCACAAGTTCCTTTTATACGGTATGAAATTACCAAAATGCCCTTATGAGTCATAGTTTCGTTTTAAAACCTTAACGGGCATACAAGCTGATATCCTACTGATATTTTAACTTATTTAAAATATAATGGCATATAGAACTTTCCCATGACTCATCCGGTTACCCATTATCGCTTATAAGCATACGGTTGATTATACGTAACTAGTTTACGGAATTTAACCGAAACGGGTTTAACCTTGTCATTTAAGTTTCAAATCCAGAATGTTTATAGTTTACACATATTATGCAAGTCAAATTACTTGTCGGGTTTAAGCTACATTCTATCTGATCATCGTTTAATCAAGCGTTATACGTTTTGATCATGTACACTAATCGGTCTAAGTCTATGACTAAAAATAAGACCGTTAGAATTAATTGGTTATCTTATGCCATAATCCAGACTAGAGCCTTGCCGGTAAATGCTATTTGCACGTTAGTATTTTTGTATACGGCTGAGTTATTGAAATAAAATGAAGACTAGCTCAGGTAAATACTCTCGACTTATTTTCCCTATACGGGCTTGGGATACGGTAAACTATTACCGCTTGGTCAGAAATGGGATCAATCGAATGCCGGACTGTGGCTAATAAATTCTCATATTCTGTTTTAATCAGTTTTGTTTGATAACTTAAACATCGTGGGTTAAATTACCGTGTCCTGGATATCCTCGGCTCATTAGATTAGTTAATGGCCACGACCTTAGCGCGGGGTGTAGTTATACACCTGACAAACGCTCAAATGCAAATTACCCAAGACGTTGGGGATAACTCCTCTGTGAGTTCTAAGTGGTGTGTATTTAATCATGTCTCGGTCTCTAACTGGGCCCTGTATGTATGGATAAACATGTGAATTTGTTAACAAGATTACAAAGTAACTTTCCCAAGTTATAAAAGATTTTGTGCCTTGTGCACTTAAAAATCATTTTAAAATGTTTTCAAAATGAGTCAGTTGAGTGTATTTACCAGCGTAAGCTGACGTATCGTCCAAAGACTAAACTGTAGGTGCAATACAAAATAGGCCGGAAGCTGCTCAGTAGTGAATAAGAGGATCTTGCAAATCCTTATATCTGCCCTAAAGTCTGTTTTATATTCTTTCTTTGTACATTTTATGATCCGCCTGTGGATCTTCTATTACAATCCTGTATATTATTTTATTTCGAACCTTTGGTTTGTAATAGTAATTTTACTCCAAGACTTCCGCTGTGCTGTGTTTAATTGACTATGATGTTATCAACTGACGTCACAATACTCCCACCCGGGCCCACCGGTGTATGGATTTGGGTTGGAAATCCGGGGTGTGACAGGTTGGTATCAGAGCCAACGTTTGAGAGAATTAAACACTCTCCTTTTTGTGTTTAATCTCAAACTTACACGAGCACATTCCTTAGACTTTCGAGTCTAGGCATTGACCTAGGATTACTCATTTCATTATTAAGTTATTAGTATTGTTTTTAAATTGATTTTTAACAGGAAAATGTCGCCACGTGTACGAGGACAAAGTGGGAGAGGAAAAGGTCCAATGAGGGGAGGACCATCGGGGTGTATCCCCCCTCAACCTCACAACTCAGATGCTTACCAAGAATCTGGAGATTCATCTCCTTGGCAACCAGCGAGACGCTCTGTCTCTCGTACGCACTCGCCCCCACATTCCCAAAATTCTTACCACTCTCACCACTCCTATCATTCACACCATACTCACCATTCTCACCATTCCAATTCACACTCTTACCATGAAGAATTTAATCCTAACCACTACTTTAACACGCCTCCAGCCGATCAAAATCAGTTGGACCAGCCAAACCCTATGGACGAGGACTCCGACCCGGAGATGCTACCGTCGGGTTCGAATACGCATCCCATTGAAATTTCAAGCGATTCGAACTCTTATGCAGATCGCCCTACCAAGGTCCTAATGAGTGGGACCAATATTGGAATCAATTCACCTTCCCCACACTCCTTCTCATCACTCTCAACCACTTCCTGTTCAAGAAGATGTCCACATGGAACTAGTGGACCAACATCAATCACCACCTGAACCACCAAGAAGGAAGCGTGGAGCACGTATGTCGGTACGTGCTGAACAAAGGTCGGGATCGCTGCCACCTTTGCCCAACTCTTACCCCACAATTCAAGAGGACCCACAAATGGGTGGACCCTCTAATGTTTCACCTATAGTGTAACCAACGTCAACACCTGCTGTTCAACCACCACCATCAGGTTATACTAACCCAATCCCCACATATCCAGACACATCTGGATATGATCCTTTTAACCCGTCTACACCGGTAGACTATCAAGCATGGTCGCAAGACCCCTATATGCAAGCAGTTATGCACAATGCACTTTACCCGTCTCCTTTGTCACCTACTTTCCACCGACTGGATATCCAACTTATGGGTACCAGTATCTGGTTATGCCACAACCACAACAACAACCTCCGCCGCCACTAGAGGCCATTAATGAGGCCTTAGAAAGAATGAAAGAAATGCAGCAGCAAGCGGAGAAAACGAAGAAGAAGACAAACAAGTTCTTCAAGAAACTCTCCAAGTTGGTCAAGGGAAAGAAGGACGAGTAAAGTCTCTTCTAATTATATGTAGTCCCTGCGAGGACATTGTTATTTCTTTAGTCCCTGCGTGGACATGTTTATTTCCTTAAAGTCCTTGCATGGACAGTTTATTTCATTTTTTTAGTATTGTAATTTCTAATTTGGAATTTAATGAAGTGCTTTTGGAATTATATATATATGTATTCATCCTCTTCAAGCGAGCGTCTCGATTTTACTCGAAATTTATGCTCTACGATATAATTCCAAAAAGATCTTCCATGGCTTTGATTAGCCAAGTGGCACAGACCACACATTGCCAAATTATAAATGATAGTTAAGTACGAAAGGGGTCTTCTATCAGGATAGTTAAGGGAAGTTATCCTTCTATCCAGAGGTGGTGGACTTAAGTTCAAGCCTCCAAGTCATTAAGGTCAGTGCGACCAGGACTATTAATCAACCATTAAGGTATTCTTATGTTAACATTTAGGAATGTTCATACTCTTGGTAGTGTGACTTGAGGAATCAACACTAGCCTTCAAGGTAAAGGACTATGTCCTGACCTTATATAGCCCATGTGATCAGATTTGATCCCGACTAATATCATCTGTGCGATAAATAATAAAACATTAGTGATTATTGCTTGGTATGATTAACACATAGTGATGTATTGCCCTTGGGGCTATGATTAAACATCCATCAGTGACGTATTGCCCTTGGGGCTATGATTAAACATCCATTAGTGATGTATTGCCCTTGGGGCTATGATTAAAACATCCATTAGTGATGTACTGCCCTTGGGGCTATGATTCAAACATCCATTAGTGATGTAGTGCCTATGTGCCATATCTTATGTCCATTAGTGACAGGTCTATGTGCCATAATTTATGTCCATAAGTGACAAGCCTATGTACCATATTTTATGTCCATTAGTGACAGCCTATGTGCCATATTTTATGTCCATTAGTGACTAGCCTATGTGCCCTAATTTATGTCCTTCGAGACAAGCCTACGAGCTTAAATATAATTGTCAATTATGGCAATGACAGTTGTGACAATACGATCCACTGTCCAATAATATATGGACTATGTCCAAATTGTAATTTTCCTTTGATGGTCCTATTAAGACCTAGGCCAAATATAGTTATGTTAAGCCTAAGAGTTGTGATGTTATTCACACTAGTTTAGGCAATGGATTGTTATAGCCAATGTTAAAAGCCAATATGGTCAATTAATACCATGGATAAGAGAAGTTTTATTTGGTGTATAGAACCAAATCTCAAGGATGGCTAACTCAAATGAACCACAAAGTATCCACCAGAATGTGGAATCTAACAAAGCTGAAAATAGAGATGTCGATAATGATAATTTTCAAGCTCGCATTGATGCGACAGTTGAAAGGCCATAGAAAGGCGTAGAGAGTCGAGTGCTACTCACTCTAGACCGTTATCTATTCCGCCATCCTCAGCTCATAAGGAGAGCTCCGTTCACTCTTCAAATACGAGGAGTGAACCAAAGAAAATAGATTTTGCTGAAAGGTCCCGTTCTGTTAAAGATGGATGTACCTATAAGTACTTTGTCTCCTGTAAGCCCGAGACTTTAACGGGGAGAAGGGAGCTGTGGAAGCCCTAAAGTGGCTAGATGAGATGGAAACGATTGTAGATATCAGCAACTGTGTTGATAAGGATGTGGTCAAGTATGTATCACAGTCCTTTAAGGGCGATGCCCTAATCTGGTGGAAAGCCATGATTCAATCTACAAGTAAAGTACACCTGTATAATTTGGGGTGGTCCAAATTTGTGGACCTTGTTAAGGAAACATACTGCCCACCCATGAGGTGGAGAAATTAGAGACCGACTTGTTGTCTCTTTCCATGAAAAACCTACATTGTCAGAAATATGTTTCCAATTTCAATTCCTTATCTAGGTTAGTTTCCAATTTGATTACCCCGGAGCCCAAACGCATTGCGCGTTTTATTAATGGGTTAGTGCCCGAGATAAAGGGCATGGTAAAGGCTGCTTAGCCTACTACCTATAGGTCTGCTGTTGACCTATCTCTCTCCCTCACCTTGGATTTGGTGAGGAAAAAGTCATTTAAGTCTGATACTGACGGGAAGAGGAAAAGAGAAGTTGACAACTCCCATAGGCTTAATAAGAAGAATAAAGGGAGATTTGGGTTCAAAGGGAACCAAGGCAAAACGGCTGTGATGCCAACATGCAAAACTTGCAATCGCAGACACTGGGGACAGTGTAATTTTGGTTCACAGGCCAAACCCTGTTGCATCTGTAAGAGAAAGGGCATAAGACCCTAGAATGTAAGGATCTTAAGGATGCCGTCTGCTACGTCTACAATGAAAATTGGCATATTAAGACTAACTGCCCTAAAATTCTTAAGAATAATAATGCAAAGCCTGGAGAGGCCAAGAAGGGGAATGCTCGAGCCTTTCAATTAACCAATTAACTGCAAGAGAGGTTGTTAATGACGTCAATGTCATAACAGGTACATTCCTCATTAACAATATTTATGCTAGAGTTCTTTTTTATTCAGGTGCAGATAGATCTTTTGTTGACCATAAGTTTAGTAAACTATTAAACCTGCCCTTAAGAACTCTAGATAAAACTTATGAGATAGAACTTACTGATGGAAAATAGTGTAAGTCCCGATAATCCGGATCTAACACTGATATCACACAATCACCAAGGATGGACGGAATCCAAACTTGATGATCTTTAAGAAAAACTGAAATGTGAAGAACAATACGAATTCACTTTAACACCTTGCACACGATTCTGTTACTTGAATAAGCAAAACCGTCTGGTACAAGATGAAGGTTTTCCAGAGAAAACCTAAGAGTCTCCAAAAGTCTAACCCTAGGAAATGACATAAGCTTAGCTTATATACCTAGGGTAAGGCATAACCCTAATGGGCTTGCCTAGCCCACATGGCCTATGGCATGCCCAAATGACCTATAAAGGTCCAAACCTAACACAAACTAACATAGTTAAGCCCAGTTAACTACCATATACGTTTCATATATTTGATGCTTCAGTCTCACAGTTCTAGGGCCTAACAATCTCCCCTAGACTGATGCATCAAATTGTCTTCATAGTGCAAATTCAGCAATGTCTTCAACAGAAACTATGGTTGTGTTGTGTCGTAAGTGTTGTGGAAGTCAGTCTCATTCTTCTTGGACCCCACTCTTCAATGAACTCTCAGCACTGGGTCTCTTTCTTCAGCTCTTGTGGTTAGCTTCGTATTAGGATCTTGATCAGCTTTGCTTGAAACATCTTTGTCAAAAAGAATGCGAGAGGAAGAACCTCAGCTGCTCTTTTCTTCTACAATCTTTCTCTTTCAAGCAAGTAGATTCACAGGTACTTCTTCAAATGCACTATCACTGTCAGACGATGACTGGATCTAGTTCTTCTGACTCATGTACACTTTGATGTTGTGATACTTTATGCTTTGTTGGTAACTAACAGCATCTTAATTTTCAACAATCCCTGTTTCTTGATCTAAATCAAGATCTGCACATTCTCAGAAATTTATAAGTAAAACATTCTTATGCAACAGGGAGAGTACCACATGAACACTTGACACATCCAAGTACTTGTACTCGGATCGGAATTCAAATTTCTTTCTTCTTTAGATGATTAGTCAAATCTTCAAGAACGGTTAATAATTTTTAATAAAACAAATAAAGCACTCTATTTTTGGATTTTTGAATTTCTATTTTTTTAATTTTAAATATAAGAATATAAACAGAAACACAAATAAACAAAGAAACTAATTCAATAGTTACAACTATACAATTGCAATGGGATCAAAATCGTTTTCAGGCAGACCAAGGAATACTTTTCAGTGCGAACTTATTCAGACTGGTCTAAGTGATTGCCAATATGTTTGTCCACTTAAACTTAAACGCTCAACTTTTATTTTTCAACTTCGTGATATGCTTAAGCTAGTATTATACTATAATACCCATGTGTCCCATACCATGACATACCCTCGCGATCAAGGTAAGAACAACGATTCATTGTAGCAGGTGAGTATACTGAGATCATCCTTTATCTTTTACAATGTCAGACTATTGGTGAACAGGTCAGTACTTCGTACAGCAGAGTGACCAATAGTTTCTGATGAGGGTTAGGCAAATACCTTATTTGGTATGTTTGGATTCATGGAATTTTCTCGTGATGTGATTTCCTTTCTTTTAAGGTTTTGGCCTTTTTTATTTTGGCTCTTTTAAGAATATCCTGACTGTGCCTAGGTCTGCATATAATCTGGATGCAACAGAAGGGCAGCCAAGATATCCCCGGATGACTCAACAGCATAAAGACCCGAAATCTCAGATGTTGGCTATCTATCAACGCAAGATTTAAGACCATGAAATCATACGCCGATTGTATGTTACCCACAAGATACATAGTTCGTTATGTTTATATCACTTAGTATCTTTTAATCACTTTGAGCGTAAGCCTACCGACATATCACATTAGATTCTAGTCTTTTCAGCTATAACACCTTACATGTGTCAGTCATGCTCTTTATCACGAATATTCATTTCATTTCCCATGACCCTTTTTTCTGTTTTTTTTTTCAAATAATGTTTTTGTATTTTTCTAATATTCTCCCCTCAAACAATACATATATACATCTATCGCCCTCTTCCCCCTAAATTTGTGCATCATACTTTATGCACAAATTTACCTAATAAAGAAAACAAATGCACAAAGTTTTAAACAAAAGGAAATGGAAAATATTTTTGTTGTTTTTGCTTAACCGTTCCGTCATTAGATTAAAAACTAATCAATTTCAAAATTTAAGCACAAAATTCAAATTTGTACCTTTTCGCTGATCTTTTCTTACCTCATCTCCTCCAAAGAAAACATCACAATCGTAAAAATTTGACCTTTTTGCAATAGTGAGATGTGATCCTTGATGTCCCTGGAACAACCGCTATCAACACTCCAGAGATTGTCAACAGCTCCTCCTTGGCTGTTCCTGAGAAAATAAAAAGATTAGTAAGACAGTGGGACCCAGGCCTCGTGGTCCTGGGTTTCCCTGAAGCATCAAAATAAGACACTTCTTTTAGACAAAAGTCCCCTTTTGTTTCGAGGATTGGTGATGTTGCTGCCACTTTGGATTTGGGTTTCCAAATCTGTTTCGGTTTAACAAACGCGGTTGTTGCCTTTGATTGAGCAATTATGGCTTGTTTCAGGTTTAGTCATTTTAGAAAAAGATTTTTGTTTCTGAACAGCCTTGCGTTTGTTTTTGGCAACATTCCAATCCCATCAGATGGTATAACCTTGGAATTCACATTCTTCATTGCCTTAGGTGATGATACCTTCATCGGCTTGGAATGATTGTTATTCTTTGGTGTAACCTTCTGATTTTTAGCGTAACACGAACATGGGGACCCGTGTAAGTTTCGAGCAATGTGACCAGGAATCCGCAAGTAAAGCACGTTTGTCTCTTCACATGTAAAGCATTCTGATCAGCTTGATTTGCTCGTGCAGGCCTTGAAGGATGAACTGATCCCTTCTGTGCTCGATTTCCTTGCACGTTTCTTCGAACGAAGATGAATTTGGATGTCTGTACTTGTCGTTTGCAAGGGCCTTCTTCTGCTGTGGAGATTTCTTTTGATTCTTCTTCTTTTGTATAGACTACAAGTCTTGTTCAGAAATCTCCCCAACCTTTCCAAAAGCTTTGCTAGCACGGTCAA
The DNA here is from genome assembly GCA_947069175.1 of Scalesia atractyloides. Lineage (NCBI taxonomy): Eukaryota > Viridiplantae > Streptophyta > Magnoliopsida > Asterales > Asteraceae > Scalesia > Scalesia atractyloides. The sequence continues at coordinate 38,706,927 of CAMTDV010000023.1, read as the reverse complement.
AGGCATATTTTTCACATTTTCCATTAAAGACCGGCTTAACAAAAGCATTTTTCACAACACTAGTCTTTTGAGGGCTATTCTACCCACTGATGATTTTGGAGAGCTTGATTGTCCTTGACGTTTTGACTTCTGCTTTCTTCGTCTCCGATTTGCTCTTTTCTGCTCTTTTAGCTTACTCTGAACCTTTTCATCAGTAGCAGAAGGTTCAGATTGTTTAGTTTGCGTACTTGGAGCCTTGTTCACATCAGCTCTCTCTTCATCAGCTGACTCATTAGAAGAGTCTACAGCACCAGATGGTTCCCGAGCATCTGGTGTATAATCACTGGGTTTGCCATACACCATATGTTGTGCTTTCTCAATATCTTCGTCGGTTTCTGGCATTGTTGTATAGTTGTGATTATACGGTGGGGCAACCTGATTGAAACCCAAACCCTTCCCTTTGTTCCCCTTATATGCCAGCTGCACATTGCACACGTCTTGAACAAGCTTGCTGGATGTATCAAACCTCTTTATATTAACCTCGTTTTATTGATATTTTCTAGTAAGAAGTCCTAGCTCAAGTCTTACCGAGTCGCATTCCACGGTTTTTGATTCTAATCTGGTTTTGTAATCATGGACCCAACATTTCTGTTGATTTACGTCCAGGTGGAGCTCAGCTATATCTTTCTTTTGTGCTTCAACCTTTTCTTTGAGTAACTTGTTGCTTTCTCTAAGGCTGATGCACTGAGCCATTGCATTGTTGTATTCATCGGTCATTTTGGAATTAAGAGCCCGGAGTTGAGCAACCCTATTCCTGCAAGGTTCAGTGCACAAAAGATAGTTGACTGTGACAATGGACGAGCTAGATTTGTCAGCGTTAGTTTGGGCTTGAGGTTGAGTTTGGGGTGCTGGGCTGCTGATTGCTGCTTGCTGTGGTTGAGGTTTCTAATCAGACACTTCTTCAGGATTAGACTCAGTTGATTTTGCGTATCAATCTTGGAGATCTTGGTTTGATTGTAACCGACCCATAACCAAGATACAAAAGAGTCTTTGCCATCACCCAAAAAGTTATTCAAATCATTCCTTACATCCTCTTTTTGCCTTCCACGGTCAAGCAAACGCATCACATAGTCAGCAACCGGATCAACATTGTAGTCTCCGATAAACTCATTTAGCCTTTCCTTCACTTCATCCCGCATGCTCAAATGCTGAGTTTGGGCTGCAAACATCTTCGGATAATTGAAAACTGGACCGGGAAACACGATAAAAAGTGTCCGAAAACTATTTTTATGTACCGTTAGACTCGTCTCGACGATACGATTCCAACGTTATACACTATCCGATGGTGATTTTAGGAATTTTCGTGCCTTTTTTGCCCTAAAATCACACGAGTCTAGCCGTGCAACCGGTTTGTTAAAATTGTCTAAGGATCAAATTCTGTGTATGAAAACGTTTAACTCCGGTTACGTCAGCTGGTTAACTTTCCACCTTTTTAGGTACAACTCAGAACAGTACCAAATTCGGAACAGTAACTCGGATTAACAATACGAGATGGAATCCGAAATCAGTGATCCGAGATGGTAATTAGGAACAGTGATCCGAGATGAGAGAATCCGAATAGTGAATCTAGTCCGGAATGAAACCCTGATCCGGAATGAAGACCAAATCCGGAATAGTAATCAGGAATGCTATCAGATACACAGCAACAGTCAGAATCCCGAACAGTAATCCATAATGAAAGTCTATCCGAATTCGGAACAGTTACGAATCCGGAATCTTTGAAGATTATCCGAAATCCTTGAAGATTTATCCGAAATCCTTGAAGAAAATCCGAAATGCTTGAATCTTCTTCGTGTTCTTCATGTTCTTCAGCAGAAAAACCGAACAGAATCTTGTAATATCAGATCTGATCCTGGAAAACAGGTTCAAACAGGCTCTGATACCACTTGTAAGTCCCGATAGTCTAGATCTAACACTGATATCACACAATCACCAAGGATGGGCGGAATCCAAAGTTGATGATCTTCAAGAAAAACTGAGATGATGAAGAACAATACGAATTCACTTTAACACCTTGCACACGATTCTGTTACTCGAATAAGCAAAACCGTCCGGTACAAGATGAAGGTTCTCCAGAGAAAACCTAAGAGTCTCCAAACGTCTAACCCTAGGAAATGACATAAGCTTAGCTTATATACCTAGGGTAAGGCATAACCCTAATGGGCTTGCCTGGCCCACATGCCCTATGGCATGCCCAAATGACCTATAAAGGTCCAAACCTAACACAAACTAACCCAGTTAAGCCCAGTTAACTACCATATACTGTTTCATATATTTGATGCTTCAGTCTCACAGTTCTAGGGCCTAACAGATAGAAACAGCATCTTCCATTCTTGATGGATGCTCTATATCCATTAAGAATCATCCCTATCTCTCTTCTGCCAATGAAATTGGCGGGGTTCGATGTTGTCTTAGGCATGGATTGGTTATCTCATAACCAAGCCCGCATTGCCTGCGATAAGAAGCTCATCGAGATTAGAACCCCATCTGGTGAATTGATCACAATCCCTGGAGACTCACACTATGGACTGCCAGACAAGGTGTCGTTATTTAAGGCATCCAAGTGTTTGAGGAAAGGCTATGTCATTTACATGGCACAAGTGACTATAAATGAGCCTAAGCCAAACATGGAAGACCTACCAGTTATCTCAGAATATTCAGATGTCTTTCCAGAATAGTTACCAGGCCTACCTCCAGACAGGCAAGTGGAGTTCAGGATTGATATTATACCAGGATCAGCACCCGTGGCTAGAGCTCCATATAGGCTAGCACCAACGGAAATGAAAGAATTGAGGACGCAGCTAGACGAACTCTTGGAGAAAGGCTTTATTCATCCTAGTTCCTCGCCTTGGGGAGCTGCTATCCTCTGTGTAAAGAAGAAAGACGGTTCGATGCGAATGTGCATCGATTACCGAGAGCTAAACAAGTTAATAATCAAGAATAGATATCCTCTGCCCAGGATTGATGATTTATTCGATCAACTTCAAGGGGCTTGTTACTTTTCCATGATCGATTTGAGATCAGGATATCATCAGCTGAAGGTTAGGAATGAAGATGTTCCTAAGACCGCCTTCAGGACCCGATACGGTCACTTTGAATTCTTAGTGATCCCTTTTGGGCTCACAAATGCACCTGCATCATTCATGGATCTCATGAATAGAGTCTGCAAGCCATATTTGGATAGTTTGTCATTGTCTTCATAGACGGCATAGTAATTTATTCTCGTAATCAAGCTGATCACGAGAAACATCTTAGGTGCATCTTAGAATTGCTAAGGCAAGAGAAGCTCTATGCTAAATTCTCTAAGTGTGAGTTTTAGCTTAGAGAGGTCCAATTTCTTGGTCATATGGTTAGTGAGCGTGGTATCCAAGTGGATCCCGCCAAAATTGAGGCCATAATGAATTGGGAAGTGCCCAAGACCCCATCGGAGATTCGTAGTTTTCTAGGATTAGCCGGTTACTACAGAAGGTTCTTTGAGAACTTTTCAAGAATAGCCACTCCTATAACTACCTTGACCCGTAAGAATGTTAAGTATAATTGGGGTCCAAATCAACAAGAATCTTTTGAGGTTCTTAAACACAAGTTGATCAATGCTCCTGTGTTATCTCTACATGAGGGTATTGAGGAATTTGCAGTCTACTGTGATGCATCACACACTGGCATGGGATGTGTGCTAATGCAAAAAGGCAAAGTAATTTCTTATGCATCATGACAGTTAAAGGTGCACGAAAGGAATTACACCACTCATGATATGGAATTGGGTGTCGTTGTATTTGCACTAAAACTGTGGAGACATTACTTGTATGGCACAAAGTGTATTATATACACAGACCATAAAAGTCTCCAGCATCTGTTCGATCAGAAGGAATTGAACATGCGACAACGCCGATGGATGGAAACGCTTAATGACTATGATTGTGAAATGCGCTACCATCCAGGCAAAGCAAATGTAGATGCTGATGCCTTAAGTCGCAACGAATGGGTTAAACCTATAAGGATTAACGCCAAGAGCATTGAGCTCAGAAATAGCTTAAGTGAAAAGCTATTAGATGCGCAAAATCAAACCTTATTAGAGACTAATGCTCCTAAGGAAGGATTAGGTGGAACTGTGGATCAGTTAGCGTCTGAAAAGGATGGAATCCTTAGATTCAATGAAAGAATCTGGGTTCCAGTCTTTGGCGGACTTAGAGATCTAATCCTCCGAGAAGCGCATAGTTCAAAATACTCAGTTCACCCTAGAGGTGACAAAATGTATCAAGATTTGAAGAAGAATTATTGGTGGATGGGTTTGAAGAAATCCATAGCCACCTATGTAGCTAAATGTCTTACGTGTATGCAAGTTAAGGCCGAACATCAGAAACCGTCAGGACTACTACAACAATTAGAAATTCCCACATGGAAATGGGAAATGGTAACTATGGACTTGATTACCAAGTTACCTAAGACCAAAAGTGGAAATGACACTATTTGGGTCATTATGGATAGGCTAACTAAGTCAGCACATTTCTTGCCAATAAAGGAAACGTACAATTAAGATAAATTGGCTAAGTTGTATGTGGACAAGATTGGGTCCCTACAAGGTGTGCCGGTATCTATTGTATCTGACAGAGATACTAAATACACATCTCACTTTTGGAAAAGTTTCCAACAATCTTTAGGCACACGATTAAATTTTAGTACGGCTTACCATCCACAGACTGATGGTCAAAGTCTGCGTACTATCCAGACACTAGAAGACATGATTAGGGCATGTGCGATTGATTTAGGTGGAAGTTGGGATGACCACTTACCCCTAATAGAATTCTCCTACAATAACAGTTATCATACGAGCATCAAGGCTGCTCCTTTTGAGGCCTTGTATGGGAGAAAATGCAGAACGCCCGTGTGTTGGGCAGAAGTTGGGGAAGCCCAACTATCAGGGCCAGAAATTGTCCTGGAGACCATGGAAAAGATTGTACAAATCCGTTATCGTCTCAAAGCTGCCAGGGATAGGCAGAAAAGTTATATTGACAAGAGGCGTAAACCTCTTAAGTTCCAAGTAGGGGACAAGGTCATGCTGAAAGTATCACCCTGGAAAGGTGTGATGTGTTTTGGAAAGAATGGCAAGTTGAGCCCAAGACATATTGGACCATTCGAAATAGTCGAATGTGTCGGCACTGTAGCTTATAAACTCAGATTGCCAGATGAGCTTAGTGGAATCCATGATGTATTCCACATATCTAACCTTAAGAAATGCCTAGCTGATGAGTCGCTAGCAATGTCGCACAAGGATGTGCAAATTGATGAAAACCTAAGGTTCGTTGAGAAACCAATTTCGATCGAGGCTCGACAGGTTAAGAAGCTCCGAAGGAAAATGATACCTATAGTAAAGGTTAAGTGGGACGCGTTTAGAGGTCCTGAGTATACATGGGAGGTTGAGTCCACTATGCGACAAAAGTACCCCCATCTTTTTGAATAAAATCTTGAGGTCGAGATTTCTTTTAAGGGGGTGATGATGTAACACCCTGTAAAATCGTGTCCAATAGTATAGTGACACGTGTTGTATTTTATATATAGTCTATTAAAGACGAATAAGGACTAAAGGCGTCAACATGCTCAAACTGAGCCTCTGAGTGACGGTTCGATGTCAACATGCATATATAGCAGCCTCTGAGTGACTGATATGTCAACATGCTTAAATCATTAGCCTTTGAGTGACTGATATGTCAACATGCTTGAAATTTGGCCTCTGAGTGACTGATATGTCAACATGCCTAGCCTCTGAGTGACATCGGAGTCAACATGCTTATAATAAGCATCTGAGTGATCCTTTGCGAAGTCTTAACTCTCATACGTGCCAATTATTGGACGAGAGGGTTCAATTTTGTATATATGTGAAAGTTGGATAATGGAGGGATTAAAAGTGTCAACATGTTAATTTATACCTTTGAGTGACCTTTTTAACGAACCGAGGACTCGACAATGTCCGGGCATAATCCTGGGTATGCCAAGTATTGGCTACAGAGGGTTAAAAGTGCCAAAAAGGTGTTTAAAAAGGATTTTAGAAGCTTTATAAAGTTAAGGGGTTAAAAGTGTCAATTTTTGAAACTGGCCAAGGGCGGTCACGGGCCGCGAGAGACCTGGCCTGGGTCTCTCGCGGGGCGCGGAGAGGCTCTGCTGCAGAAAGTTTTCTTTGCTTCCAAACAAAAATGCCAAAACCCATTAAATCGAAACCAAAGCTTCCCAAACTGCTATGCCACGTTTTGGGACACTTGTAAGCTTCTTCTTACACCCCTAAACACCTGGCTTCACCTCCTTTGAGTTCTCCAACTAAATAGGTGATTAAGTTCACCATTTGAACTTGCACCTTTATTGTTCATACTTTTCTCCCTCCTCTGGAAGTTCCTAGCTAAAAGGAGCATCCAACATAGTTCTTTTGCATCGTAGGAATCATTGGTAAGTGTTCCTTCCTTGTGCATTTTCGTTTATAGGCTTTTATAGCCAAAAGTCAAGCGTTTTTTGAAAAACGCTTTGACTTTCGGTTAAGACCATTATGGTCCAGCCATTGTTCGAAATGAATATGGCTAAGTGATCGTAATAAGGTAGGTGTTAATCCCTATAAAGGGCACCTCCTGAAGATCACGTTTGCTAGACCAATTGACGGGTCAAAGTTATGATATTAAAAAGTCAAACAGACCATTTTTCGGAAAAATCATAAATTGATCTTATATATGTTATGAAACCTATTTTGACACTTAAACAAGTTGGTAATAATTATTAGAACATGTAAGAACATGTTCGGCTCGTCAATTTCAGTTCTAAGGTCGGTTCGCAACCGAAAGTCGCAAAGTTTGACTTCTGCTTTGACTTTCGATTCTGAACCGATTTAGATTAGTTACCTACTGATCTAAAGTTGCATTATGATTGTAATATAATGTAGCATAACCCTCTGAGGTTATATTACATGATCATAATCAGAATCCAAGTTTAGGCGTAAGTTCCATAATTATGCCATCTTTGACCAAAATGACATTTTTGCATAAAACAAGGTTTAAATGGTAATGAAATTGAAAATGAGTTTCTACTGATGTAATATTATAAGTAAGATTATTTGGGATATTAAACCAAGATATAAACTGAGTTTTCAAGTAGGTCCTTAAACTGTGTCGATAAATGACGATTTTAGCCCTTGTGGCTTATAAAATGGTTTTAATCAAATCTTTTCAAGGTAAATCATTTACCTACTGATATTTTATATTAAATAACATATTTAAGACATTTTAATCTTACCTTAACATCAGTTTTCGTAAACATTGTAACATTTGTCAAAAAACGGGTTTTCGAAACCCAACTTCGTTTAATAACCGAACAATCAGTTTTAAATTTTTGTTGTTCATTTATGGCTTATTTTAATTTTAAACGATTCATAATTAATCAACAAATTAGAAGATATAAATTATAATTGTAAAAATATAAAAATAAATTAATTAAAAAGGAAAACCGGCAGCCGGGAGTCGAACCCGGGTCAGCCGGAAATCCCCCAAAGACTTAACCTTCACACCATCAACCGCTCCGCCACTTTGATTTTCTGATATCATATTGAATCAATTAATTTAAATAATAAGGCACGAAAGTCAAATCAGTCAAAAACGCGCCCAAATAGCAGTCGTCGGAAATCCCGACGACTTCGCCGATAATTTACGTTTCCGTTCAAGATAACCAAAGAATTAACTCTAACGACGGTTATAACCGACGTCTGAACCCGCGACATCAGTCGTAACCGCCGGAGAACGGCTGACTTCGAATTGAGACCGAATTCAGACCCCATACATCCCGATACTACCCTATAAATTCACCCACAATTCACTGAAAACCTTTTCGCTCACAAATCGCACCTTTTCTCGACAAAAATTCAATCGCCGGAAAAAAAAACTGTAAGTCGCCGGAAAACCGAGACTCACATCCACACGGTAATTCTTTCAACCCTTTCTGTTGCAATCATTCGAATAATCTGTCACTAACACAACTCCACCATCAGAAGCAATCCCAGTCAACGTTCGTCGAAATCCTCACCTTCGCCGGAAATTTTCTTAAACTTCCGAAATCACACTGAGAGCTGGTATGATCTTTCCAACTCCTATTAAACTTTAATTAAGTATCTCAACTTCGTAATAATCGAACAGAATTTGTTAATTGATGTCGACAGCCGGAGTTCACTTTCAGAACCGACGGACTCTGCCGGAATTCTGCGAACAACCCTGATCGGTATATCTTTTTCTCCCAAACCCTCTCCATTCGTTACCTTTAAGTTACTTATAAAGTTAAAAACCAGATAAGGCATAAACCAGACCAAACAGTCGGACCTTATTTTCTGGGTAAAATCTAACGAAGAAGACGAAGTCGGGTTGTATTATAAGATTAATTAAAATCGGTTTAATGAACGGGTTAGAAACACAGTCCAGCGGTGGACTGTGTGCAACAAACACACATGCGACGCGAGTTCGAATCCTGTCCCAGCTTTACTCGCTCGAAATAAAAATTTGCCTTTTTAACTGAACCGGGTTGACTCGCAGACCATGTTAAGTATAATAAAAACCGAGTTAATAACCAGGTGAGACACACAGTCCAGCGGTGGACTGTGTGTACGCTAACCCACAGGTCCCGGGTTCGAGACCTGTGGTCAGCACCGGTCCGATACGTTTAAAATCTTTTTAAAACAAATAATTTTCGGATTTAATTAAATAGTATATAAGTATAATTAAAAACAGAATTATTTCGGGTTAGACACGTAGCTCAGTTGGTAGAGCTGCGTGCACGCGTACGGGAGGTCACCGGTTCGAACCTCGCTTAGTGCAACAATATAACCGACCGAACCGGTCAACGGTCAAAGTCAACATTTTTTTTATTTATTTATTTAATTTAAAAATCAATTAAAAATACTTAAAAATAACGTTTTCAAGGTTAGAAAATAGCCTTAAACTCACAAAATTATACCCAAAATCCTAATAAAATAGTTAATAAAAATCCACATACTTACCGTACCTTTTCGTTATTTATTTGGTTAGTTATCTCTCGTCGATCAATCCCCTAAACTCGTGCCCATTCAACATCTCCAAACAAACGCACCAAAGGTGAGTGAATCTCTACAAATTCCCCGTTTTAATCACATTTTGGGGTGTATCATGTGTCGTTATTTATTTATTATAATTAAACATTTGTGCATCCATCATGTTCATGATCAAATGTGTATTCAATGTGTATCCAATGTTTGTGTGGTTGAAGTTTAGATTAATTTTATCATTTCAGTACATACATTTCATAGGCCGCCGCTCCCCATTACCTATGAGCGTGAGCTGTTCCCCATTACCTATGAGCGTGAACCAGGCGTTGCCAACATAAGATCGGCTCCGTTTGATTGAGCCTTGATCTCACATACATTTGCATAGGCCGTCCGTTCCCCATTAAATATGAGCGTGAACGGGACGTTGCCAACCTATACATTGTCATTCTTATTTCATGCTTAAGCAAGGTGGTTTGTGATTGTTATGCCTACATACATTTGCTCATATATGATTATTGCACAATTTTCCTAAATTAAATATCAATAATAAATCATTAACAAATGTTTTTAACAAGGTTCACTCGCCAACTTTTGTTGACCCAAAATTTCCCATTTTTACACATGATACAGGTGATCAAGTTGAAGCACGAAACATATAGGGCGGCTTAGAAGAATAAACCAGTTTAGATTATGGATTTGTTTTAGTTAATTTTTCCTTTCCTTGTATTGTATGAATTTGACTTGGAATATTGAAATGTAATTTGGATTTAATAAATATGAAACATATTAGTAAACATCATGAGCTTTGGTGATAACCCAATTATGCCCCGACTCTTATTCCGCTGCGGGTCGGGGTGTGACAAACATCGCATAAAACGTCATTTTACGACATAAGCGCCGTTTCGGCGCATAGTAAGGTTTTAAACCATATTAATTGACCAAGAATTGTTACCTACTGACTTAAAAACTTATTTTAAACATATTCATAGTAGGTACATGTTATAAACTCAGAATCCAAATAATTTATAAACTATGTGTAAAATGACCAAAACGCCCCTTCGGTGTATAGTTTAATCATAAAAGATAAATACACATATAAGTGATATCCTACTGATATTATATCATAAATAAACTATTTTTCCAGAATACTCATGATTATAAACTTCAATTATATTCAAGTTCCTTTTATACGGTATGAAATTACCAAAATGCCCTTATGAGTCATAGTTTCGTTTTAAAACCTTAACGGGCATACAAGTTGATATCCTACTGATATTTTAACTTATTTAAACTATAATGGCACATAGAACTTGCCCATGACTCATCCAGTTACCCATTATCGCTTATAAACATACGGTTGATTATACGTAACTAGTTTACGGAATTTAACCGAAACGGGTTTAACCTTGTCATTTAAGTTTCAAAATCCAGAATGTTTATAGTTTACACATATTATGCAAGTCAAATTACTTGTCGGGTTTAATCTACATGTGAATCTGTTAACAAGGTTACAAAGTAACTTTCCCAAGCTATAAAAGATTTTGTGCCTTGTGCACTTAAAAATCATTTTAAAATGTTTTCAAAATGAGTCAATTGAGTGTATTTACCAGCAAAAGCTGACGTATCGTCCAAAGACTAAACTGCAGGTACAATACGAAATAGGCCGGAAGCTGCTCGGTAGTGAATAAGAGGATCTTGCAAATCCTTAGATCTGCCCTAAAGTCTGTTTTATATTCTTTATTTGTACATTTTATGATCCGCCTGCGGATCTTCTATTACAAGCTTGTATATTATTTTATTTAAAACCTTTGGTTTGTAATAGTAATTTTACTCCAAGACTTCCGCTGTGCCATGTTTAATTGACTATGATGTTATCAACTGACGTCACAATACTCCCCACCCGGGCCCACCGGTGTATGGATTTGGGTTGGAAATCCAGGGTGTGACAAAACCTGCTCACCTGTATAATGTATAAAAGAAAAGTTTGGGTCAACATAAGTTGGCGAGTGAATCCCTTTTTGTTATTAGTAAAAGTAATATATTAAATCTTTTATTTATGAAAATGTGCATTAACCAAAATACGTGAATATCGCGTACGCCAATTATTAATTTCCACAAACAAACTCATTCGATAAGCAACATAACAATGTACAAGTGTGCACGGTAATGCTGTGTGCTGCAAGATTGAAGCTCAATCAAACAGAGCTAATCTCTATGATAGGCGACGTCGTGTTCTGCTCATGGTAACGGGGAACGGACGGCATTTAATGAGGAAATGACTTCAATGAATGTGAAACACTAAATGGCAAACACCAATTATCACATAACACGTTAGTTCACATAATGGTAATTGCACGTAATTAAATAAAAAAAGATAATAATGCAGAGCGACACATGATACACCCCAAAAACGTATAAATAAAGTAAAAGAGGGAGTTGTAAGATTCACTCACAGTAGTTGCAAATAAGATTTCTTGAAGATATCGCACGAGTGTAAAGTGGAGATACCGAGTGGACGAATCGTTTATCCTAGATATTCGCATAATGGTTTAGTTAAATAATAATTCATTGCTCGCAAGTTATTTGGGTACCTAATTATTTACGTGGGTGTTAAAGGATTAAATTAGTATATCTACACGTTTAAGCTAAAATCATATTTGAGAAAATAAAAGAATTTGAAGGGTTATTAAATATTTTCTTTATGATTTAAAGGTTATATATATATATAATAAAAATATGTTTCTGAATTAATCAGAAACATTTTGCTCAAAACCGGCCCTTTACGCGGATCTAACTCAAAACCGGCCAACTGCGTGTCTAACCCGGAGGGTATACTATTTTTAATTCTATTATATTATGTCTGCTTCAGTTCATATTTTGGTTTGATTAAAAAGAAAAACTGGTGCACCGCTCGGAACATGTGTAAGGTTCGAACCCGTGATCTCTTGTTTCCGTGCACACAGCCCGACCAACTGGGTTGTGTGTCTAACCTGTTGATACGGAGTTTTTAATTAGACTTATACTAAAACTGCATTGATCTCCTTTACTGGTTTGTTTCAAAAGGAAAAAAGGTGTGTAGCAGTATATCGGGTCGGGACTCGATCTTGGGGTCTCGGCTGGCTTTGTGTATTTCACTCACAAAACCAACCACTATGCTACAACATCAGTTTTGAAAATCGTTTAAGTTATAAACTATTTGAAATAAATTAAGCAAGTTCATCTTCTCCGTTTTGTATAAACCGGATTATTACCTGGTTACTTCTCAGTGTTTACCTTAGCAAAACTCTTGGGTTTTGGTTCAGTAATGAAAGACGAATTGGTGAATGCAAGATATACCTTTCGTATGCGGAGGAGAGGAGGGGTGTAGTGAGTTCCGGCGTCTGTGAACTCCGAAGTGATTGTAGGTTTCTCCGGGGAGTCTCTTTGGCGGCTAGGGGTTCGAGAGATGGCAGTGGGGGTTTGTAAAATCGTGAGGTTTCAATTGGCACGACCTATGTACACACAATTCACATTAAATTGATTTTCCGATTTTGAACGGATGTGAACTGTTTACAGCTACAATCCACGCGGTTTCGGTGTCCATTCTTTGACGAATCGTGACTATCTACATTATGTCAAACATGGAAACTGATTTCCGAATCAATTACGAGTAAACTTGGAAAGGGTTGAGGATTTGACCAGTTTTCGTGAGCTGTCAACTAGGCAGTAACTGGGTTTTGAAAGAAGGCTTTACGAAAAGTGTGTATTTATTTCATCATTTTAACAGGTTTACACCAAAAATACTCAGTAGTGTAGTGGTTAGTTTGTTGTGAGTTAAGGGCGGAGACCCGGGTTCGATTCCCGCGGTCTTCGTTTCTTTTCTTTTATTTTATCTCCATTATTTATTATTATTATTATTATTGTTGTTGTTTTAATATATATATATATATATATATATATATATATATATTATTTGGGGGAGGTTCATTTGAGAAGAATATTCTTATAAGAAGAAAAATAAATTAATCTAGGCTCTATATTTTTTTATCAATGGTTGTGATCAAGATATGATTTTTGTCCACTTTTAATTAATGCTTTAACTAATAAGGTTATAGTAGACAATTTGATATAGAATACTAATAAATATAATAAGAGTTACTTAAATCTCATTAATGTCATCATATTTTCCTCCTTCATCACCATTAGTGTGTTGTGTCCTACACCAATTTTATTAGGAGACAAAATTATTTAAAAGTGTTGTATCTTACACATATTTTATTATGAGTCACAAAATTATTTAAAATTGTTGGGGTCCTACAAATTTTGTACCCTCCACCAAAACATTACTTTTATGGTGTAGGAAACTTTGTTTTTATGGTGTAGGAAGTATTGAATATGTAGGATCATGTGCGATTGTTTTTATTGTGTAAGGTGCACAACTATTTAATAGGAAAAACTTATTAAATGATTAGGGTTCATTAATTAAAATAAATATTAAAAATCAATGATAGAGTTATTAAATGATTTGTTCAAATTACCTTTGTATCCTTTATTCTTTTTATTCTTAATTTGTAATTCTTCTCATTTGAACTCTCCAATATATTATTTATATACCTATGGGAGGAGATGATTTGTAAAAGAAATGGATAGAATAAATAAATTCTAATTCGTGTTTATTTGTCGAAAGTTCGTTTACAAGTTGGTTTGGACTTTAGAACACGTTTTTCGGCGGATGTTACAATCTTTAACAACAGGTATATTTTTTACCTTATTGAACATGGCGTTTTTCGAAATGCTTTATTGGCATCCATGTAAATGCTTTATTGGCATCCATGTACTCTTTGTTTCTTGTAAACATTCAATGAGGTAATTACACCACTTCATTTGGTTTATTTGAATGTTTTGTTTAATGTTATGCAAAAATCGTTGCTAACAACTGCGTTATGATTTGCATGTCCAATTATGGTGAAGAATGCAACAAGGAAATTTAGTCTGAAGTTTCTTCCATAATCATGCATGTGAGGTAAAATGTTATCAAAGTATGGCTTCACACCTGGTCTTGCTATCCAGGCTATCCTACTAAATTGTTCTCTCTACTCTTCAATTACTTGGTCGCTCTTTGACGATCTTTTGCCATCACAGCCACGTCCTCTTTTGGCCAACATTTTAATTTTTGTTTATTCATTGTAATTTTCCACTCACCAATAGCCAAGCATTGGTTGGATACTTTCTATTTTCATTTTTATGCAGCTCCAAATCCCATGTTCTGTACAACTTTTATTTGGTTTGCATTAAGTTTGACAAACCAACCAATAAAGTTCGTTAGTTTCAATCTTAATAAAATTCTAACCCTACTAAACTGATAAAAAAGGTTCTTTTTGAACCTCAACCTCCAGACTTGTAGCCTTTTTCTTTTTGGCATTTTCTCCATTTTCACTATGCACCTTGAGTTTCACTTTCAACCCCTCTTTGTCTAAAATGGGAGAAAAAGAAATTGGCGTTTTGGTGGTTTATCGCGTTTTTAATAGTTATTACACATTTGGCATTCAAAGTTTTCACAAGTAATCGCATGTTCACTAACATTTACTCATACATCAATAAGCTCAGTTGGGCTTCATAATTTACATGGCGTTTTACATGAATTTCAATAGTTAATATACATTATGGTGTTCAGTAACTTTCTATAGTTATAATGAATGTAAAAGGTCCATAGTTCAAAATTTGTACAATACATCAAAACATTAGTTGTCCTTCAGATTTTAAAGATATTTCAAAGTTATACTTATATGGCATTTACAAACCCAAACTCAAAGCATACATGTACAAAGTTCATAGAAATCATACATCATTAACTACAGTTTTACATGAATTTCAATAGTTAATATACATTATGGCGTTCAATAACTTCTATAGTTATGATGAATGTTAAAGGTCAATAGTTGGTTTTTTCATAATACATTTTGGAGTTCAAAATTTATACAATGAATCATAAAATTAGTTGTCTTCACAGTTTGAAGATATTTCAAAGTTATACTTTATATGATGTTTACAAACCCAAACTTAAAGTATACATGTACAACGCTCATAGAAATCATACACTCACGTTTTCGATGTCACACCCTGACCCGCAGCGGAAATAAGAGTCGGGGCATAATTGGGTTATCACCAAAGCACATGACATTTACTATTATGTTTCATAATTAAATGAAGTCAAAGTTACATTTCTCAAACATCCAAACATGTTCATTCAATACAAGGGAAAATAACCAAACATAATAATCCGAATACTAAATCGTTTTATTTCTTCTAATCCAGGTCCTATGTGTTCCTAGCTGCTGCTGGTTCACCTGTATCATGTGTAAAATGGGAGGTTTTTGGGTCAACATAAGTTGGCGAGTGAATCTTATAGATAAACATTTGATAATGATTTTATGGTTAGTTTATCAATAAAATATTGTGCATAATCACAAAAGAGCACATGTATGTAATCAAACATTGGCAAGTATCAGTTACAATTATAACATACATTAACAATCGATAGCATACATGAACATACCAATATCATATAATAACTAACATAAATGAACTGTGCGATCAAGGCTCAATCAAACGGAGCCGATCGTATTGCATAAACTGGAAATGTAAATTGAACTGTGCGCTCAAGGCTCAATCAAACGGAGCCGAACGTATTGCATGAACTGGAAATGTAAATTGAACTGTGGACTCAAGGCTCAATCAAACGGAGCCGAGCGTATTGCATGTATTGAAATGTAAAATGGAATGACCGATCAAGGCTCAATCAAACGGAGCCGATCGTGCGGGCACGCCAAGATCAACCGCATAATTAAATGGGGATCCAACTCAACCTCGATGGATGGGGAGCCGCGGCCTCGGCAATTGCATGTACTGAAATAATAATTTGCATACAATAATAACTACTTAACAGCTACAAACTAATACCCATGTCATGATATGATATATGCACAATAACTTGGTTATAATATGTAAATAAACAAGACACATGATACACCCCAAAAACGTGATTAAAACGGGGAATTTGAAGGGTTCACTCACATTGAGTGCGTTGAATTTGAGATGGTGAGATGCGCACGATTTAGACGAGCGAGTCAACGAGGAATCACTAACCTAAATAATAATGGAAAAATATATTAAATGGATGGATTTTATTAAGGAATTTAATGGGATTTTTAGATATATTTTTGTGAGTTTATGGCTATTTTCTATCCTTAAAAATGTTATTTTTAAGTATTTTTAATTGATTTTTAAATTAAAATAAACAAATAAATATATAAAAAAAATATTATTATTTTACTGTTCGACCGTTGACCGTTGACCGTTGACCGGTTCGGTCAGCGGTAATTGTTGCGCCAAGCGGGATTCGAACCGGTGACCTTCAGTTCACGTGCACGTTGCTCTACCAACTGAGCTACGTGACTAACCCGTTAGAAACTCAGTTTTAATTATATTTATATACTTATTCGAATTAACCGAAAATACCTTTATTTACAAAAATGTTTTAATTCAATTGACCGCTGCTTGGGACAGGGTTCGAACGCGCGTCATGAAGTTTATCTTGCACACAGTCCACCGCTGGACTGTGTGTCTAACCCGGTTATATTCTTGATTTATATTATACTTAACAACTACCTGTTCTAACCCGGTTAGTTCATGTTTAAAAAAAAAAGGATGTTATTACGCAAGGCGTGTGTGTATTAAGGTTCGAACTCGGAACGTGTATAAGAACTTTGCACACAGTCCACCGCTGGACTGTGTGTCTAACCCGTTTATTATCCGAATTTTAATTACTCTTATCCCGCTTTTAAGTTCGTCTTCTTCATTACGATTACCGATTTTACTCAAACATCTGGTTCATGATTTAACTGATTAATAAACATGACGACTCGCTTGAATGTACAAAACCGAACAGTTTGGGGAAAGAATATACCGGACAGGTTGTCTTCCTTAAGGAGTCCGGCGAGAATCAGACAGCTCTGTTTTTGAACCTCCGGCTGAGAGAGTCTATCAACAGAATTAAGGAATTAGATTTGAAATTGAACCAGGGTACATTGATTATTAGTACGTTTGAATGTGCTTACCGTTAGCTAGCGAGTTTCCGGCAATTCCAGAATTTCTCCGGCGAACCCAGAAAATCCAGCAAAATCTTCTGTGGCTGATTTTGGGTGATGGATTAATGTTAGTAGAGTTCTAACAATAGATTGAAATCGCAAGGAAAGGAATATCTTACCGGTTTGTGTCGAACACGGTTTTCCGGCGATTTCTGCAGAGAATTCCGGCGAACAGTTTTAGGTGCTCAAATGATTTGAAAACGCGACGAAAAAGAAATGGAGTGTTGTTGTGACAGTTCTGAATCGCACAAATGATTGGAACTTGAATTAGTTTGGAGTTTGATAACTTTTCGGTTTCAAAAACTGAAATTGATGAAACTTTATGTTCATTCATTAAAGACTTAATCAGAAACCGATATACATCGGTTATAAGTTGGCCAGATGAAATCGAAACGATTTGGCGATCGGTTTACCGATTTCCATTATGCAGATGGCATTAACGGTTGATTTGAGTCTGCGTATAAGATCCAATTGTTTTCCTAAGGTTAACAGAAAACACTTGGTGGCGGAGTGGTTTGGGGACAGAAAGTTAAGTTGTTGGCGACAGCTGACCCGGGTTCGAGTCCCGGCAGCTACAATTGATTTTTATTTATTTTATTTTAACTTTTTATCCAATTTAATTTTTTTAGTTTAGTTTATTTATTAATTATGTAACGTTTAAACTCAAAATAACAATAATTAATTAATGTATCTTCATAACTTGGTATTTGATTACAAAACGGAGCGGGTTTTGGAGACCCGTTTTTTTACAAATGTTACAGTATCCCCTACTTTTAGGAATTTCGTCCCGAAATTTAAACAGTTGAAGTAGTAGGAAAAAGGTGAGGGTATTTTTCACGCATTGAGTCTTCACGTTCTCAAGTAAACTCAGGTCCCCGTTTCGACTCCCAGCGTACCCTAACAATAGGAATGCGACTTCGTCGTAGACGCTTTTCTCCATAGTCCATAATCTCCACTGGTCTTTCAATAAAATGCATGGATTCATCGATCTGAATATCTTCCAGTGGAATATGAAGATTCTCATCAGCGAGGCACTTCTTCAAGTTCGACACGTGGAATGTGGGATGAATCCTGTCGAGTTCTTCCGGTAGGTCAAGCTTGTATGCTACAGGACCTACTCTTTCGAGTATCTTGAAAGGTCCTACGTAACGTGGTGCTAGCTTTCCCTTTGACCAAAACGAACTACTCCCTTCCACGGTGATACTTTTAAAAGTACATTATCACCAATGCTAAACTCCAAGGGCTTCCGTCGTTTATCTGCGTAACTCTTTTGACGACTTTGAGCCGCTAGAAGATTGTTTCAAATTTGATGAATCTTATCTGTGGTTTCTTGGATCAATTCTGGACCACTAATTTGTGCTTCCCCAATTTCGTGCCAACAAACAGGAGATCGGCACTTTCGACCATATAAAGCTTCAAAAGGTGCCATGCCGATGCTAGAATGATAGCTGTTGTTGTACGAAAATTCAACTAACGGTAGGTGGGCGTCCCAATTTCCCTTGAAGTCCAAGACACATGCTCTAAGCATGTCTTCAAGAGTTTGAATGGTGCGCTCAGACTGTCCATCTGTTTGAGGATGATAGGCGGTACTGAGATCTAATCGAGTGCCCATAGCGGATTGTACTGCTTGCCATGTTCGTGAGGTGAAACGACCATCACGATCAGAAATAATACTTACTGGTACTCCATGCCGGCTTACGATTTCGCTGATATAAATACGAGCAAGCTTTTCGTTCTTAAAATCTTCTCGAATAGGGATAAAATGAGCTGATTTTGTAAGTCGGTCTATAATCACCCATATAGTGTCATACTCACTAGAAGTGCGAGGTAACCCGGTAATGAAATCCATGGTTATATTTTCCCACTTCCATACAGGTATTTCCGGTTGGACTAGAAGTCCTGAGGGTCTTTGGTGTTCAGCCTTCACCTTAGAACATGTGAGACACTTGGAAACAAAAACGGCAATATCTTTCTTCATTCCAGGCCACCAATAGGTGTACCATAGGTCTTGATACATCTTATCGGCTCCTGGGTGTATAGAATATCGCGTCTTATGAGCTTCATGCATGAGTGTTTTACGAAGATTGATGTGGTTAGGAATCCATATACGATCTAGGTAATACAAAATACCATCAGATTTAGTTTCAAGTTTTAGCTCGGCTCCACAGGACATCTCTTTTTGTACATCTTCCTCTGTTATTGAAACGTGTTGAGCTTCTCGAATTTGATCCTTAACATTGGTTATAATTTGCGAACATAGAAGATGAATGGAGTTCGCATAACCCTTTCGACTAAGTGCATCAGCCACCACATTTGCTTTACCAGGGTGGTATCTGATTTCACAGTCGTAATCATTTAGGAGTTCGACCCATCTTCGTTGCCTCATATTTAACTCTTTCTGATTGAAGATATGTTGAAGACTCTTGTGGTCAGTGTAGATTTCACACTTCGTACCATAGAGATAATGTCTCCATATCTTAAGAGCAAATACAACAGCTCCAAGTTCAAGGTCATGAGTGGTGTAGTTCTTTTCGTGTGTCTTGAGTTGCCTTGAGGCATAAGCTATGACTTTTCCTCTTTGCATGAGAACGCAACCTAATCCTTGCCCTGACGCGTCGCAATAGACTACAAAATCATCACAACCTTCAGGAAGAGTGAGGATTGGTGCATCACAAAGTTTTTGCTTGAGAATTTGAAAAGCTTCTTCTTGCTTGGGTCCCCATACAAATGGTTTCCCTTTATGGGTTAAAGCTGTGAGTGGCACCGCAATGCGAGAGAAGTTTGAAATGAACCGACGATAATAGCCAGCAAGTCCAAGAAAAGACCTTACTTCAGTTGGTGTACGTGGAGCTTGCCATTCTTGAACTGCTTTGATCTTTGATGGGTCCACATGTATTCCTTTGTCATTGACTACATGCCCGAGAAATTGCACCTCTTTTAACCAGAATTCACATTTAGAGAACTTGGCATAAAGCTTTTCCTTTTCTAGAAGTGCAAGAACAAGTCGTAGATGACGCTCATGATCAGCTTTAGATTTTGAATAGATAAGAATATCGTCGATGAATACAATAACAAATCGATCAAGGTAAGGTTTGCAGACTCTATTCATTAGGTCCATGAAAACAGCTGGTGCGTTGGTTAATCCAAACGGCATAACCATGAATTCATAGTGACCATATCGAGTTCGAAAAGCAGTTTTTGGGACGTCTTCTTCATGCACTCTAAGCTGATGATAGCCAGATCGAAGGTCGATTTTCGAAAAGCAACTGGCACCTTGTAGTTGGTCAAGAAGATCATCTATGCGAGGTAAAGGATATCGATTTTTGATAGTTAACTTGTTGAGCTCTCTGTAGTCGATGCACATGCGAAAAGATCCATCTTTCTTCTTTACAAAAAGTACAGGTGCACCCCAAGGCGATGAGCTGGGGCGTATGAATCCCTTGTCAGTCAACTCTTGCAATTGACTGGCTAGCTCTTGCATTTCAGAGGGGGCTAACCTATATGGAGATTTTGCCACTGGTGTAGCACCAGGTATGAGATCAATACGGAATTCGACATCTCTGATTGGAGGAAGTCCTGAAATGTCGTCAGGAAAAACTTGTGGAAAATCTTTTACAACAGGAATATCTTCAAGGTTCTTCTCTGCGGTCCCCTTCTTGATGATATGGGCTAAAAACGCAACATAATTCTTGCGAAGGCATTTTTGAGCTTGAAGACAAGACATTAAGTTGAGCCCTTTCGACGAGGTTTCTCCAAAGATTCGAAGAGTCTGACCGTTTGAAAGAGGAATACGAATAAATTTCTCACGACATACAACTTCCGCATGATGTAGACTGAGCCAATCCATACCGATTATGATGTCGAAACTTCCCAGCTTCATAGGAATAAGATCGACTGGGAATTCGTGGTCGCTTAAGGTGAGTGTACAGTTGCGTAAAATAGAGTCTAATGAAACAGGTTTTCCGTCCGCAACTTCTACCGTTATGGATTCCGCGAGCTTATCCCGATTTTTACTTAAGATAGGTTCAAACTCTAATGACACGAAACTTCTATCCGCACCAGTATCAAATAACATAGAGGCATATCTACCATTTATAAGAAACGTACCGTTGACCACATTGCCGTCAGCTCTGGCCTGGTTTGCGTTAATATTGAAAGCTCTTCCTCTAGCAGGTGGAGGAGCTTGGTTTGCTTGATTCACAGGGTTGGCTTGGGCCTGAGCATGAATAATATTGACCAGCCTTGGACACGTGTTTCTGAAATGACTTGGGTCGCCGCAGTTGAAACAAGCCCGCATAGGTTGGCCCATAGGGTAATTGGGTTGATAGTAGGTTTGGGCTAACTGTTGAGTGGGTGGAAATGGTAGCTGTTGTTGGGCTTGACCCATTAATTGTTGGTGGGTTTGGGTTATAGGTTGGTGGCGGTTTGTTCGTTGAAGCGTGCGGCAGTTTTGAACAGTGTGTCCGGCGCGACCGCAGCCGGTACAGTATTGGCAAGGATAATCAGGGGAGTGGTGATACTGACAACGGTTACATTTTGGTAATGGGCCTGTGTAGGGTCTTTTGTATGGCGCGGGTGGAGGTGTGACTTGAGTGATGGTTGCAGCAGGAATAGGGGTGTTGGTTTGGGTGACTGCAAAAGTTCCTGGTGTTACGCTTCCTCTTGTTAGTAAATTTAGAGGACGGAGGGTGGTGGTTTGAGGTTTGTCCCTCAGCAGGGGTTTTCTTCTTTTCCTCCTTGAATTTCCCATTGCGAATTCGGTTTTCGGTCAGTTCTGTTGCCAACTCCATGGCAGCTTCGAGGGTTACCGGTGAAACGCTGAGGACCGAATCTTGGATTTTCGAGGGTAGTCCTCGAATGTAATGTTCGATCAGACGGTAGGTTGGAGTGAATAAGTTTGGAACCATTTGGTTCAACTCCAAGAACCTTTTGTTGTAAGTAGAGTGATCACCATCTTTTTGCTTCAAGGCATGAAATTCATCCTCCAATTTCTTAATTTCACTTCTAGGACAAAATCGCCTAGTCATGATTTCCCTTAACTCCTCCCAAGTTAAGGCCATCGCATCTTCTGTTCCCCTCTTTCCTTTCTCAGTATTCCATCAAGTGAGAGCTACACCAAGTAGTCTCCCGGTGGCGTAACGAACTTTACGATCCTCAGGACAATCGCAGTTTAAGAAAACGTTTTCCATCTCCCCGAACCAATGTAGGAGAGCAGTGACTCCCTCAGTCCCTTCGAATTTCGGAGGATCACAGGACTTAAAATGTTTGTAGGAGCATTTGATGGTAGGAGGGTTGTTGATGTTCTGGTCCTGTTGTTGAGGAGGGTTAGTAGGATTTGCAACAAGGGCTTGTTGTACTTGTACTACGATGTCAGGCAATATCGTGGCCATTTGATTCGCGATATGAGTGGCCAAACGTTCCCGAGACTTTTCCGAATTCCTACTCCTTCGATGCTGTCTAGACGACATCTACAGGATCATAAAATGAGAAGATTGTGAGTTTATGGTGTCTTTTTAGGTGTCATGTGTCTTTAGGAAAAATGAAATTAACATAAATATCAATAATGCAACTACATCCAAAGGATGTCTTGGGTTCGCTCATGTTGGGCCTCAAATGTCCCCCATACCTTCACCTACATAGTCATGTGGGCCCCCATGGCTATTGGCTTGGTAGGATTCACATTAGTATTGGCAATTTAACACTCGCATCCCCCGAATGCTAACCACAAAATATGTTCATGAGATGTTTGGTCGGAACGTGTCCAGGTGTAGACACAATGACAACTCAAAGTGGGATTTGCTCTCACGACGTTTGGTATAGCATGCTTTGGCCTAATAGGTATTTCGTACTCTCATCGTTAGTCCCCAGGTAGGCAAACTGGTCCTTTATTTTGGATTTATACGAATGCCAGCCTAGACAGGACGTTCCGACTACCGGTACTAGTACCCTTCCAGTTACTACATGCCCGTCATGAGAACTCACTTTGATGAGATTTGAAAACACGAAAATCATTGTAAAATCAATCATGATGTGGTGTGTGCTTGCATAGATGTGATATGTTATGATCATACGATTTCATGATAGGCATTATTTGATAATACATACTTATGAACATGCTTGAACAATATCAAATGTAACATTTAACATAAACATATAAACATCATGAAATTTGGCATATAACACACAAAATTCTTGTAAGTTTCTAATCGACTATAGTATAGGCTCTAAGGGTCTAATTACCTATCCTATATCCCTATAGTCATGGCTCTGATACCAATCTGTCACACCCCGACCCGCAGCGAAAATAAGAGTCGGGGCATAATTGGGTTATCACCAAAGCACATGACATTTACTATTATGTTTCATAATTAAATGAAGTCAAAGTTACATTTCTCAAACATCATGTTCATTCAATACAAGGGAAAATAACCAAACATAATAATCCGAATACTAAATCGTTTTATTTCTTCTAATCCAGGTCCTATGTGTTCCTAGCTGCTGCTGGTTCACCTGTATCATGTGTGAAATGGGAGGTTTTTGGGTCAACATAAGTTGGCGAGTGAACCTTATAGATAAACATTTGATAATGATTTTATGGTTAGTTTATCAATAAAATATTGTGCATAATCATAAAAGAGCACATGTATGTAATCAAACATTGGCAAGTATCAGTTACAATTATAACATACATTAACAATCGATAGCATACATGAACATACCAATATCATATAATAACTAACATAAATGAACTGTGCGATCAAGGCTCAATCAAACGGAGCCGATCGTATTGCATGAACTGGAAATGTAAATTGAACAGTGCGCTCAAGGCTCAATCAAACGAAGCCGAACGTATTGCATGAACTGGAAATGTAAATTGAACTGTGCACTCAAGGCTCAATCAAACGGAGCCGAGCGTATTGCATGTATTGAAATGTAAAATGGAATGACCGATCAAGGCTCAATCAAACGGAGCCGATCGTGCGGGCACGCCAAGATCAACCGCATAATTAAATGGGGATCCAACTCAACCTCGATGGATGGGGAGCCGCGGCCTCGGCAATTGCATGTACTGAAATAATAATTTGCATACAATAATAACTACTTAACAGCTACAAACTAATACCCATGTCATGATATGATATATGCACAATAACTTGGTTATAATATGTAAATAAACAAGACACATGATACACCCCAAAAACGTGATTAAAACGGGGAATTTGAAGGGTTCACTCACATTGAGTGCGTTGAATTTGAGATGGTGAGATGCGCACGATTTAGACGAGCGAGTCAACGAGGAATCACTAACCTAAATAATAATGGAAAAATATATTAAATGGATGGATTTTATTAAGGAATTTAATGGGATTTTTAGATATATTTTTGTGAGTTTATGGCTATTTTCTATCCTTAAAAATGTTATTTTTAAGTATTTTTAATTGATTTTTAAATTAAAATAAACAAATAAATATAAAAAAAAATATTATTATTTTACTGTTCGACCGTTGACCGTTGACCGTTGACCGGTTCGGTCAGCGGTAATTGTTGCGCCAAGCGGGATTCGAACCGGTGACCTTCAGTTCACGTGCACGTTGCTCTACCAACTGAGCTACGTGACTAACCCGTTAGAAACTCAGTTTTAATTATATTTATATACTTATTCGAATTAACCGAAAATACCTTTATTTACAAAAATGTTTTAATTCAATTGACCGCTGCTTGGGACAGGGTTCGAACGCGCGTCATGAAGTTTATCTTGCACACAGTCCACCGCTGGACTGTGTGTCTAACCCGGTTATATTCTTGATTTATATTATACTTAACAACTACCTGTTCTAACCCGGTTAGTTCATGTTTAAAAAAAAAAGGATGTTATTACGCAAGGCGTGTGTGTATTAAGGTTCGAACTCGGAACGTGTATAAGAACTTTGCACACAGTCCACCGCTGGACTGTGTGTCTAACCCGTTTATTATCCGAATTTTAATTACTCTTATCCCGCTTTTAAGTTCGTCTTCTTCATTACGATTACCGATTTTACTCAAACATCTGGTTCATGATTTAACTGATTAATAAACATGACGACTCGCTTGAATGTACAAAACCGAACAGTTTGGGGAAAGAATATACCGGACAGGTTGTCTTCCTTAAGGAGTCCGGCGAGAATCAGACAGCTCTGTTTTTGAACCTCCGGCTGAGAGAGTCTATCAACAGAATTAAGGAATTAGATTTGAAATTGAACCAGGGTACATTGATTATTAGTACGTTTGAATGTGCTTACCGTTAGCTAGCGAGTTTCCGGCAATTCCAGAATTTCTCCGGCGAACCCAGAAAATCCAGCAAAATCTTCTGTGGCTGATTTTGGGTGATGGATTAATGTTAGTAGAGTTCTAACAATAGATTGAAATCGCAAGGAAAGGAATATCTTACCGGTTTGTGTCGAACACGGTTTTCCGGCGATTTCTGCAGAGAATTCCGGCGAACAGTTTTAGGTGCTCAAATGATTTGAAAACGCGACGAAAAAGAAATGGAGTGTTGTTGTGACAGTTCTGAATCGCACAAATGATTGGAACTTGAATTAGTTTGGAGTTTGATAACTTTTCGGTTTCAAAAACTGAAATTGATGAAACTTTATGTTCATTCATTAAAGACTTAATCAGAAACCGATATACATCGGTTATAAGTTGGCCAGATGAAATCGAAACGATTTGGCGATCGGTTTACCGATTTCCGTTATGCAGATGGCATTAACGGTTGATTTGAGTCTGCGTATAAGATCCAATTGTTTTCCTAAGGTTAACAGAAAACACTTGGTGGCGGAGTGGTTTGGGGACAGAAAGTTAAGTTGTTGGCGACAGCTGACCCGGGTTCGAGTCCCGGCAGCTACAATTGATTTTTATTTATTTTATTTTAACTTTTTATCCAATTTAATTTTTTTAGTTTAGTTTATTTATTAATTATGTAACGTTTAAACTCAAAATAACAATAATTAATTAATGTATCTTCATAACTTGGTATTTGATTACAAAACGGAGCGGGTTTTGGAGACCCGTTTTTTTACAAATGTTACATTCGACATTTAAATCAGACAAAATGTAACGATTATGACCTTATTTTATTGTTCCGTTCTTCATTTCTTTGTCCGTCTTACGACGTTTATGTTCAGTAGACTTTGTGGGCTTCATTCTTATCGAATCTCTACATAAATTATCGAAATCAAAACACTAATAAAGTCAAATAAATTTGGAGACCATACGACATTTAACTCACTTTATTTTTCTTCTCTTGGATCGTTATTGATCTTCAAACGCAATAAAATATCTAGGGTTTTCGTGTTTTCCATAGAATTTTGGGAGGTTTTTGTGGGAAGTTATAGGTTTCGGTGTTGTGTGAATTATTTATTTAGAGGCACAATTACCTTTTTTACCCTTAATAAACCCCGCATCACTATGTAAGTGATTGATATTTACATAAATGCCACCGCTTTATTTTAGTCCATAGATTGTTTGATCCAACAGATGGGGACCGTTCTTACCGTTTTCACACTTTAGGGTGTTTTGTTTTTCTAAATCCATAATATAACAAAAGTTTTAGATAGAAGTAAACAACGATCATTTATTGAAGTACATTTGTTCTCCACACCTGCAACTCTATGAATGACATGAAACATGTACCAAGAGAAACTGTAATGAGAAATCGATATACCTCACTCTGTTATATCGTCTACTAACACATTAACAGTTGCAATCTTCCACGGGGATTGCGAAGTGTTCAAGATCAAGAACTTCTTCTCTCAGTGTAAGTGGGTTTCTTCCTTTCTTGAGTCTTGCTTGTAAAAGCTCTTTGTAAAAGAACCCTTTATACTTTGGAGCTTCACCAATCTCGTAGGAAAAATTGGGCAATGGTTCAATCCACTTTTCACCACCAATATTGTAGAAAAAAAGCAAACGAATGACGATTTCTTCCTTTGGGTATCCAAACTCGATGACGTGCCGCAACCATTTTCTTATTCGTCAAAGCCTATGAAACAAAACCAACGTGGTGTTTTAACTTCAAGTTCAAAAAGCATAACTTAAAGAGTAGCAACTTCAAGTCAAAATGTATAACTTAGAATTATTCACAAAATGCCAATCACCATCATGCTTAATAAATCCCACCAATAGCAAAGCTAAGGCAGGGTTTGAGCAAGGTAAGATGTAGACAACTTTACATCTACCCTATAGGAATATAGAGGCTGCTTCAGTGAGACCACCGGCTCGATAGTAGTTTTGCATCAAGCCTTGAACATAAGGCACATAACACTCAACAATCGGGACAAAGGCCGATTAGGGCATGTACCTTTTCGTATTTCGGCTATCAACGTCACGACATGATGCATGATGCATGAGCATATGTTATATGTTTTGTTCAATACCATTTCATGCATATCAAGTAGCCATGCATAGAGGCGCATCATAGTGGGGCGGGAGGGGCGGCCGACTCCCGAACTTTTCACTAAGTAGTGGAGACTATGTAATTTTTGTATAGAAATTTTTGGGTATATACGTTTTCGACCCCCTGGTTTTATAGAAATATTTTGGTATATACGTTTTTGACCCCCCAGTCAGAAACCTCAAGCTTCGTCAACACCCATGCATGCAGGCCCGAACCAGGGGCGCATCATAGTGGGGGCGGGAGGGGGCGGCCGACCCCGAACTTTTCACTAAGTAGTGGAGACTATGTAATTTTTGTATACAATTTTTGGGTATATACGTTTTCGACCCCCTGGTTTTATTGAAATATTTTGGTATATATGTTTTTGACCCCCGGTCAGAAATCTTAAGCTTCATCACCGGCCATGCATGCATGCCCGAACCAGGGGGTCAAGAAGGTCTACTGCCCGGGTCACGGGAATTTGTTAGAAATGTATATAATCTGATTTTTTGAAGAAAAACATGAAGATCGAGAACCTTATGCTAACTCCTGGTAAAGAATTCTGGTCGCACCATTGAAGTCATGCTATAACATTATTGAAGTAATAAGGCCCTAGTATGTTAATTACCTGGATGGTTGAACCAACATTAACCACAAGAGAGCCCCTCCATGGGGGGTACAGAAATCCAAGAGCCATCTTTCTCATATTCAAGACCACCAGCATCATCTTGAAGCAAAAATGTAAAGCAATTAGTGTCTTGGTGAGCCTCCCTTCCTATCTTGTTAGGATCGTCTGTGGCCGCCGGTGGATATCGCCACCGCATGAGGACATCCTCGGATCTATCGTCGTTAAATTGATTAAGGAAATTGGACGGGAGATCTAAGTATTCGTTCACCATGTTCTCCACCATTGCTCCAAGCTTCTGTAAATGCAGAAAGATGTCCTCCAACGTTTCACTGTAAATAACAAAAATGTATATCTTCTAAACATACATTCACCAAAGAAAGATCATAACAAGTTAACACTTCTTTATATGACTATAATATTTGGAATGATATATGATACAATGACCATATTCAACTATTATCTCATAATTTCAAATAAATATATGTAATAATAATAGTAATGTTTTTTTGAAGAAAAACATGAAGATCGAGAACCTTATGCTAACTCCTGGTAAAGAATTCTGGTCGCACATTGAAGTCATGCTATAACATTATTGAAGTAATAAGGCCCTAGTATGTTAATTACCTGGATGGTTGAACCAACATTAACCACAAGAGAGCCCTCCATGGGGGGTACAGAAATCCAAGAGCCATCTTTCTCATATTCAAGACCACCAGCATCATCTTGAAGCAAAAATGTAAAGCAATTAGTGTCTTGGTGAGCCTCCCTTCCTATCTTGTTAGGATCGTCTGTGGCCGCCGGTGGATATCGCCACCGCATGAGGACATCCTCGGATCTATCGTCGTTAAATTGATTAAGGAAATTGGACGGGAGATCTAAGTATTCGTTCACCATGTTCTCCACCATTGCTCCAAGCTTCTGTAAATGCAGAAAGATGTCCTCCAACGTTTCACTGTAAATAACAAAAATGTATATCTTCTAAACATACATTCACCAAAGAAAGATCATAACAAGTTAACACTTCTTTATATGACTATAATATTTGGAATGATATATGATACAATGACCATATTCAACTATTATCTCATAATTTCAAATAAATATATGTAATAATAATAGTAATAGTAATAAGAATAAAAGCGTGGTTAGTTTTTTTAATAATTCTATACAGTTAGATTTTTTTAAATTCAATATAAAAACAGAAGTTATTGAGGAAGAAGAATAACAAACGAAGGATAGATATTAAAGCAGGAAATATTTATTCTTTCTTCTGCTTTACGTAGTGGCGTTATTATACATCTAATTTCTGGACTCATCGAATTGGTGTTGCATAGCAGAAGTAGACCCACAATTAAAAAAAAAAATTATCTCTATTTCTTATTAAATTAGCAGAAAATCATGATAATATATTCTTTATCTAGAAACATACATAAAAAATTTGTGAGATGTTTGAATTAAAATGCAGCTTTTGGATATCTCGGGTGGCCATTATAGAGATTAGTAACTATTTCTATTATATAGTTTAATAAATATACGGAAAATTTTGTATATGTATGTGTATATGCAGATGCATATTCATGTACATACCGTTATACATGTTACATACGCATACGCATGCACACACAACTGAAGGCTTATCAAAATGTGGCACACCAGAAGGTAAAAAGACAAAATTTTGTATATGTATATGTATTTGTATATGCATATGCATGTAGATACAGATATACATGTTACATACACGCGCGCACGCACATAAAACTGAAAGCTTACCGAACATGTGGCACACTGGAAGGAAAGACGTTGAAACCCAAGATGGGTTGACAGACCATTAACCATTCATTGCAGCCAAAGCTACCATGCATCTTGCCATAACCTGCAGGAAGTACAGTTGACACTGGCTTACACTCTAGTTTTTCGTTAATGGGACGATCGAAAAACTGTTTAGTGACTTCCCGGCTGCGGTCCACTAGCTCTTGGGGCAAGCCATGGTTTATAATCTGCAAAAAACCGAATTCTAAACATGCTTTGCCAATTTCATTCACAGCCTTCTTTCTGTCAGCCTCATTGGATTGCTTGATCATGGAAGCAAGGTCAACACTGGAATTGCCATTGGAATACAAGTTTTGTTAGAGAGTTCGTTGGTGGTCTTCATGGGTATATATAGTGAATTTATAATGTCATCATATATCACCATAAAATAACAAAATCCTTATTTAGTAAATAATATATTTGATCGTATTTTCATTAATTTATAGGGGTGATGTAAGACACGGGTTAATGATTGTGAAAGATATTAATATTGAGAGAATTATTTGTCTGACTTTTTTACTTAGAAAGAAACGAAGTTGGGAAATCAAATCACATTTACGAATGTGACAGATTTGTTCGTTTGATATTATTTGTTATTATTTAATCATAAAAACCTTAAGCATTTATTTCGTTTTTATAAGTTAAAAATATTCTATTTCTAAAGCGAAAAGTATAAGTCAAAATGTCTTAAAAAGAAATGTTCCTTAGCGTATTTTCCATTTAAAGTTTGGTATTTTAAAGGAAAAGTTTTAAAAAGACTAAAGTTAAATGTATATGCATTTATGAGGCCTGTCGACGAGGCCCCCCTTGTGCTACTCATTTCGGCTCACTTTTTTATAATGGTGATTGAGCCTCAGCTCGTTTAGGTTTTTCCCACTTGCTTAGTAGATTCATGTGGGTCTGGATCTAATAAGTCCAGTCAAAGACCAACCCATAAGGTAAGGCCAACAGTCCCCACCATATGAAGAAAACTTGTTCACTTGCCCCCTTCTCTCTTACAACTTATGCGCTTTTCTCTCTCTAAACTATAGTTACATTTGCACTATAATCATCAGCATGGCTGATATAATACTAGCTTGAGCATCGGAATGCCTTCGGGGTAAACCCCCTCGGGCCCCTCTAACTACATTTTCATATGGCTGCAACCCAAGACCCGACACCCGCAAGAGGAACCGTCATCACGACGATGAGAGGAAGAATCTGAACCGGACCTGCCGTGTTCAAGGTTAGTAATGCTCTGCCGTTTTAACCATGGATTCGACAGTGGCACCATCTGTGTGACCTGAGCACAAGGATGCTCGTGTTCTTTACATAACGGTCAGATCAGTAGTTGTCGTGTACTCTACATGGTGTCAAGATCTGCATCTATAACCCCGGTCACCAGGTTTTAACCTCATTCTCATAAATATGATTGAAATATGTTGGTACACTGTCAAACAAGCACATATTCTATCTACGAAACTAAACACATATATTGGTTTAAAAAGAGACAGAAATGAAGTTGGTCATGGTTGTGGAAAGCAATAGCCTAATAACTAAAGGTGTCTCAGGGACAGCGACGGGCCAAAATAACGAATGCAAAGCTCCATCAATGTCCACCAAACTTGTACAAAGGTCGAAACATATGTTCCTCCTACGATTGTTACTATGGGTTTAGCCCCACCATTTTCCCCTGCCAAATGATTGCCTAGGCCAACTCTAGCTCCGACCAGGTCTCTCTTTTTAATGATTGTCATCTCCGGGAGAAGAACCGACTGCTGCATCCTTGCTCTACAATTATTATAGCACGGAAACGAAGAGTTCCTTACTTGAGGAATGTTACAGCTTGACGATTATCATTGTCCTACAGAGCTCCGGCAAGCCGTAATAACCTTACACTACAAGGCACACATTACCTTCATCTCTACGGTACTTCAGACCACAAGGCACACATTACCAAAGGCCATGACATCCAAAAGAAAAAAAAACTTCTGGATATAAAAAAAAGGGGCATGAGGCATGGATGGAACACGTCGTGACTTTGTACCTTTGTCAACTTGAATATATTGAATGATTTTATCACATCACACATATTATATGTGCATGAGATGCATGCTTTCGTGGGTGGCTACCGGCTAAAAGTCATGAGAATAGAATGATAATTAAGAAGAAAGGGTACAAGCAAAGCTAGCAAGAGTCATCACCGTACCAACCAGTCATTCCGGCGATGAAACCCAGCACCGGCAATGAAGCTCCGGCCCCGCAAAATGAAGCCGGATCTCGACAAGGCAAAACAAACTCCTGGTTTGTTTTAAGGCTCCGACAAGATGTCAAAAGGCTCTGCTCATTAGATGATTAACATACACAAATCTTCTTAAACCAAGACATCACCAGCTGCATTTTATTATTCTCTTTTATCTCCACGGTCGTACAACTGAATCCCAGCTCCGAGGCACGGGAAGGGACATGTGAAGTCGTTGCAACGCTAAGGCAAGACGTCTTTGGCCCCGCCTATGATATTTCCCTGATCCAACATATTATCTTATGGAATATCAACTATATTGTCTTACGTTTTCGTTCTCATTAAGAAGATACAAGGTATGCATTGCCTTGATCTCTACAATGTTGTAGATCATGAAAAGAAACTACACAAACACATGCTCACAATTGCTATACACACCATGTTATAAAAAAAAGAAGCATGAGAGCATATCTCTTGAATACTACAATGCTGGTATTTATATGAAATGTGCATTGGATGCCATATGATGCTGTTACAGTTGATGAGTGCATAACAAGTAGTTGGTGAGTAGATCGAAGCTACTTGTACATGCATAACCTCGATATTGATTGTTGTTACAAGACAAGTGTACTTTTATAACTTGAAGATACAAACGACCAGAGAAGATATAACGTAATTTAAAATGTGTTTTATAACTTGAACGCACGGTGCTCGAGAGTTTACAGCCATACAAATGGGAAGGTATATTAATAGGTCTACATATTCACACACTCACTTGCCTATTCAGACACCCTTTAGACGGGTCGTCTAGATCTAGACTGGGGCGTCTAGGTTTTTCTTCTCCGACCACATTCCTGCCCCGTACAACGTCAAATCAGTCACTGAGGCGTCTCAGATGATGTCGAAGACGCCAGGCAAGACTCTAGCAATAGACGGATGTCGAAGACGACCAGGCCAAGACGGGGCGTCTAGGACTAGACGAGCCGTCTTGAAGGTTGTGCTCTGCATGCATGTCAGTCAAGTTGCAAAGTGATACGCCTCTCTAGGCCTAGACGGGGCGTATATATCCTTCTTAAATAGAGTCATGCAGAGCATTTGATGTCGCAGAAATTTTCACTTCGTCGTCGGAATTCTCTCCGTCTTCTTCTTTGGCTTATATTACTTCATCTGATATCATTCAATGCATGTTAGTAAAGTAGTAAAGTGATACGCCCCGCCTAGGCGTTAGACGGGGCGTCTATTTCTTTGTTAAATAGACCCATGCAGAGCATTTGATGTCGCATAAAACTTTCAATTCGTCGTCGGAATTCTCTTTGTCATGAACTTTGGCTTGTATTACTTTATCTGATATCATTCAAAGGTGGTGAAATGTCATTAAACTGGGACAACAACTATTTCTTTGGGGCGTATTCTGGCGACTCATGGGTGCCTGAAGCCAATACAGTAACAATTATTAGGTTAAACTAGTTGTTGTTTTAATTATTTACTAATGGTGATATCGTTGTTAGGGGGAGAGTGGTGTTCCCAATTCTAACGAGCAAGGGAGGGGTTGTGTCTAGTGTACAAGACATTATTCGTGATGGTGGAGGATATGGTGGTGAGGCACCCCCATACGCAGGCAATCCGTATCTCACGGAGATGGTTTGAAAAGCGCCTGAGGTTTCATAGTGAGTTAAAAACATATTTACCGGATGGAGATCAGCCTTATACATTTTCGAAAAAAGTATTGGAGAGACGGTTTTCAGCGTGCAAATTTGTATCTCAATCGACTACACGTCAAAGAGTGTCTTGTGCTCAATCAAAGACTGTAACCGAAGGGAAACTCGAGGACTAAATGCAGATAAATGAGAAATACTGTCATTTTTTAAATATATATGTTTTTTGTTTACGTAATAGAGTGTCTTGTGGTTTAACATAGTGATATGTTGTTGAACTTATTTCAGGTGTTTCTACAGCATCTAATGAGTCTCAATCATCGTCTGACGATCAGTCTTGGTTAACCACGGTCAACAAAGTAAGAACAATGGCTCGATTTTTTATGTTTAATACGATTTATTTGTATAAATAATACAAAGATTTTTTTAATACAATAAAAAAACTTTTGGTATAACTAATAGGATTTTATTTACTTAATTTGAACTTTGATATAAGCCGACATTCCTTCAATACACCCAAGGCACAACAATTAAACCATACAAAGCTTTGTATTTAAAAACCAACAAACTCCGGGCATTGACAAACAGACGGTAAATATACTCTCCAAGCTCTCACGTCCAAACATCAGCACCGGCAGATGACGAAATGTCAATACTGCCCGTGGCGAATGTTCGACGTGAGAGCTCGGATAGTATGATTACCGTCTGTTTGTCAATACCCGAGTTTGTTGGTTTTTAGATACAAAGCCCATCTAAAAACCAACAAACTACGGGTATTGACAAACAACAGCAATTATAATCTCCGAGCTCTCACGTCCAACTGTCGGCACCGACAGATGACGAAATGTCGATACTGCCGGTGGCGATGATGGGATGTGAGAACTCAGAGAGTATAATTGTTGGTCAATACCCGGAGTTTGT
Source organism: Scalesia atractyloides (assembly GCA_947069175.1). Classification (NCBI taxonomy): domain Eukaryota; kingdom Viridiplantae; phylum Streptophyta; class Magnoliopsida; order Asterales; family Asteraceae; genus Scalesia; species Scalesia atractyloides. The sequence goes on along the minus strand of CAMTDV010000023.1, from coordinate 38,672,077 downwards.
TGGTTTTTAGATAGGCTTTGTACGGTTTAGAAAAACCATACAAAGCTCATCTAAAAACCAACAAACTCCGAGTATTGACAAACAACAGCAATTATACTCTCCGAGCTCTCACGTCCAACCGTCGGCACCAGCAAATGACGAAATGTCGATACTGCCGGTGGCGACGGTGGGACGTGAGAGCTCGGAGAGTATAATTGCCGTCTGTTTGTCAATACCCAGACTTTGTTGGTTTTTAGATAGGCTTTGTATGGTTTATTTGTTGTGCCTTTGGTGTACTGGTAGAATGTCGGCTTATATCAATGTTCAAATTAAGTAAATAAAACACTATTAGTTATACCAAAAAAAAATTAAATGTATATGTACGAGTCGTCTAGACCTAGATCTTGGTCTAGCAAGAAGACCATTCTACCCCCGGTTTGTTGGTCGTCTAGGCTAAACTCAGAGGCAAAATGGTCATATTATCAAAGCCTAGACGGGTCGTCTAGACCTAGACGCAACGTATGGTTTGGTAAATTCTGAATTTAAAGTTTAAAATGTAAATTACCATTCTACCCATGGTTTCTTGGTCGTCTAGGCCAAAATCAGGGGCAAAATGGGCATAATGTCAAGGCCTAAACGGGTCGTCTAGACCTAGACGCAACGTACGGTGTGAGCGGGATCTTTATCCCTGAAAAATTTTGAATATTAAATTTAAAATGTAAATTACCATGTTTGTAACATTTGTCAAAAACGGGTTTCCAAAACCCGCTCCGTTTGTAATCGAATACCAAGTTAGAAATGTCACGTTGTGTATTTATGGTTATTTTGATTTTTAATGATACATAATTAATAAACAAACTAAACTATAAAAATTATATTTGATAAAAAGTGAAAACAAAATAAATAAAAATAAAAGGTTGCTGCCGGGGCTCGAACCCGGGTCAGCCGGCATTGAAATCCAAAGACTTAACACACACACGCATAACCACTCCGCCACTTGTTTGTTTTCTGTCAACATTAGGAAACAAATAAGTCTTATACACAAATATAGTTAAACCGGTTGCGCCAACTGAGAAACCGAAATCGGCAATTCAATCGTCTAATCGTTTGATTAATCGCACATTCAGGTTTATAACCGATGCACCGACGATTTTAGTCAATTCGGATTTTAATGAACTTCAATTTTTATCATCATCGGTTTTTATAACCGAAAATAATCAAAGTCCAAATTACTTCAATCAAGACCCCTCTCGCGACTCAGAAACATCATACAAACCTTCCATTTCACTTTCGTCATACATTCAGTCCATCAGAACGCTTAAATCAACTCGCTGGAAAATTCTGCAAGTTCGCCGGAAAACCGAGACTCACATCCACATGGTAATTCTTTCGACTCTTTCTGTTTCGATCATGTGATTAATCGGTCACTAACACAACTCCATCAGCAGAATCAATCCTAGTCAACGTTTGTCGAAAATCCTACCTTCGCCGGAAAATTTCTGAAACTTCCGAAAACACACCGAGAACTGGTATGACCTTTCAAACGTCTGTTAAACTTTGATTAAGTGCCTCAACTTCACAAATAATCGAACAAAACTGTTAATTGATTTTAACAGCCATAGTTCACTTCCAGAACCGACGGACCTCTGCCGGAGTTCTGTGAACCACACTGATCGGTACATCCTTTTCCCCAAACTCTCTCCATTATTTACCTTTAAATTACTTATAATGTTTGAAAATCGAAAATGACATGAATCGGTCAAAACAGTCGGAATATGTTTTTCTGGGTAAAGTCTAACGAAGAAGACGAAGATGGGGTATATTATAAGACTAATAAAAATCAGTTTAATGAACGGGTTAGACACACAGTCCAACGGTGGACTGTGTGCAACAATCACACATACGGCGCGAGTTCGAATCCTGTCCCAACCTTACCCTCTCTATTATAAAAATGTTTTATTTTTCTAACCGAACCGGGTTAACTCCGTTAGTTGTTATGTATAATAAAAACCGAGATATTAACCAGGTTAGACACACAGTCCAGCGGTGGACTGTGTGCAACACTAAGTCGTACGTCACGCTTTCTAGTCTGGTTAACGGCACCGGTTCGATGATTTAAAATCTTTTTAAAAACAAATGAATTTTTGAATAAATCGAATTAGCATATAAATATAATTAAAAACAAGATTATTTCGGGTTAGACACGTAGCTCAGTTGGTAGAGCTGCGTGCACGCGTACGGGAGGTCTCGGGTTCGAGTCTCACCCAGCGCATACATGCACACTGACCGAACCGGTCAACAGGTTAACAAGTCAACGGTCAACGGTCAACGCAAAAATAAACAATTTTTTTTATATTCTTATTTATTTAATTTAATTTAAAAATCAATAAAAATACTTAAAAATAATTTTTTTAAAGATAGAAAATAGCCTTAAACTCACAAAAATATATCTAAAAATTCTATTAAAATCCTTAATAAAATCCACTCATTTATTATATTTTTCCGTTATTATTTAGGTTAGTAATTCTCGTTGTTCAACTCTCCCGACTCGTGCGCATCTCATCATCTCCATTCAAACGCACCCAATGTGAGTGAATCTTTACAAATTCCCCGTTTTAATCACGTTTTGGGGTGTATCATGTGTCTTGCTATATATTATATTTAAATCATTGTGCATACATCATATCATGAACATGTGTATTCAGTTTGTTTCAACTGTTGTGTGGATATTGTTAGATGCAATTTATTATTTTCAGTACATGCAATTTCATAGGCCGCCGCTCCCCATTACATTATGAGCGTTGAGCATGTTCCCCATTACATTATGAACGTGAACCTGGCGTGCCCACATACGATCGGCTCCGTTTGATTGAGCCTTGATCGCACATACATTTTTCATTTTCAGTACATGCAATACGATCGGCTCCGTTTGATTGAGCCTTGATCGCACAGTTTCATTCATGTTATTTATCGTATGATGTTGGTATGTTAATGTATGCTATCATGTGTTATTGTATGTTATAGTTGTGATTGCTATTGCTACTGCTTGGTTATTTACATTTGCTCATTTATGATTATGCACAATTTTTCATTGATAAACTAATAAGTAAATCAATAATAACTGTTTATCTAACAAGGTTCACTCGCCAACTTATGTTGACCCAAAACCCCCATTTTTACACATGATACATGTGAACCAGCTGCAGCAAGAAACACTTAGGACTGGACTAGAAGAATAAAATGATTTAGAGTTTGGGATTGTTTTGCTTGGTTTATTTTCTTTGTATTGTATGGACATGTTTGGATATTTGGGAATGTAATTTTGACTTTAATAAATATGAAACATATTAGTAAATATCATGAGCTTTGGTGATAACCCAATTATGCCCCGACTCTTATTCCGCTGCGGGTCGGGGTGTGACAATGTTACCCCTGAACTGCCGCCCGTCTAGGCCTAAGTTAGGGGCAAAATGGTAATTAACCATGCTTAGCTGTAAAACACTCAGCTGGTTAGTTACCATTGTGCCCCTGAATTAGGCCTAGACGGCCTACAACCAAGGGTAAAATGGTGATTATCCGTTTATTCCATACGACTCGTCTAGGCCTAGACGACCCGTCTAGGCCTCGCATATGACTTGCTGCCTAGAGGATCAGAGACAGACGACACCAACACAAAAAACACACTCAACCACACACACATGCGTATTCTACCGTATTCAGGACCGTATTTTTGTGAAATCAAGCATCTCTGGTACGTATTTCAACTATACTTCAATAAACTTTAATGTATTGTGCATTTAGAACGTATGTTGTTTGTGAATTTGATAGTTTTTGGGGTTTAAGGGCTGTGATGTTGAAGTATTTGGGTTTTTTGATGAACAAGACGGGGCGTCTAGCCCTAGACGACCCTAATAGACGACCTGTGAAAATACATTTTTTAAACTTTTATAATTTATTGTTTTATTCGTGTTAAATTCTAATACAATCGCATATTAGTTATGGACGAGATTGGAGATCCGATACACGGGGACACACATCCGCATGGTCCGCGACGGGCCCCGCTAGCGCCGGTGGATCCGCTCCACGGCCACCCCTACTTTGAGTTCCCGCCCGACACCGAGGCCGCCCGATTTTGCAGGAAGCTACGCCGGATGCAGGTCGGATCGCACTCGGCGGTCGACTGGGATGCGATCGAGGCGATTGGTGAGACGCCCAGACTTCAATTCTTCATTCTCGTTGATTCCCTGTGGCACCGACTGTTTGACCTGGCCGGCACGCCGCTTTACAGGGAGCTGCTCATCAATTTCCTGTCGACCTTCACGTTCCACCCTCCACGGGTCGACCAGCCACCTCCCCAGCCACAGGGTCCTCCCCTCCGTCGGAGGTTTCATTTAGGCTTGCCGGTGTGTGGCGTTCGATGACGCTTGCAGAGTTTGCCGTTCATAGCGGCATATACCTGCAGGAGGAGATTGCTACGGATGTATATACGGAGGGGCTAGTGGTGGTGGATAGAGCCACTCTTTAGGGATTTTGGGAGGTGGTCGTAGGCCCTGACACTTGGGAGCATGTCAGGGCGAAGCGGAGGATTTCTCAGGTTGCTGACCCGTTGTACAGGTACGTACGTTTATTGCGGTAATTGTTTGATTATTCTTGCTATGAATTAATTTCCGTGTTTTGCTAATATAATGTGCAGGTATATACATCGGATGCTCGCTACGTCCATTACCGATCGCGGACAAAGCCGTGAGTGGTGTACGAGCACCGACTTATTTTTTTTCTATTGCCTTTTGTACAGGAGGCCGTGCGCATTTGCGCACGGTCTCGCCCAGTACTTCGCCTCCGCCCACCACCGGCAGAAGCGCGACTTTTTGTACGGCGGTGCGTATGTCACCATGATTGCCCGGTCATTGGTTCTTGTGCTATAGTCAGACCCGCACTTGCAGCCGGCCATACCGTCCACACGGATGGGTTTTCTGACCTTGCAGGAGATAAGGCTGGTGAAGAGGTTCGGGGTGCTAGGCGAGCGGTTTAAAACCCATGAAGGTGAGCCATGGATTCCGGAGCCGCTGCCCGATCAGTACGCTCCAGTCTACTCGCCGGCAGATGAGGCAGCGGTAGTCCAGGACCCTCCGGTTGATTTTGACAATCCGGCACCGCCACCGCCACCGCCACTACCACCTCACGGGGCGCCTCAGTTAACGCAGCACGTCCTTCCAGGTCATGCCCGGGGGGTGCGGCATACCCGCGCTTACGATCCAACGCCGACAGGGTTATGTGTGACAACTGGCAAATAACTGGTAATTCCGTACAATTTAATCACTAATTTTATATCATAATCTCATGCATAGTTATCTTAATTTAAATGCAAAATTGAGTAGTACGTCATTAGGGCAAGTAAATATGATCATAACATATACTGGTTTCCGTTACGACGTGAAACAAACCAAAACAATGCCCTAAAAGTGTTGGTAGAAAGTGCTGAACGCACTAAATGCGGTGACACTAACCGTGTCGGTAAATCCGCAAACACGAATCAGAACAAGGAATAACGGCATGTTAATACCATACCTGAGTCCATATACAGATGAAAACACATATTTGAGAACATCTATTACAATAATAATAACTTTCCGGTATAACGCCTAAATTGCAAAATTGTCCGTTTCGACCAAAAAGGCGACAAATGGCAATTTGTCCGCAAGACTAATTCGGAGGATTCCGGATGTCAAGATAATAATAAAACAATGTTAAAGATCCTTATATATTGTGTGAGAATAGCAAGAATGCACAAAAGGCATCGTTTCCGGTCATTCGGCAAACAGTGCACAACTTGACCGGAAAACGGCCGATTGTCGAAACGACGAATATTTTAGTAGCCGATAGCCTCATCCGGGCATCTAGTGAACAAGTTAAGCATTATTTGGAACTCAGAATCCATTCAACTAACATGAGATCATGGATACACAACTTTCGAAAAAGTTCGACGGCGGAACAAAAAGTGACGATATCGATCGAACGGTCGAACGAAAGACATATCGACCATCCTAACTCATTGTATATTCGTCTAGCAAACCTGTCATGCTTATTTTTGGATTGGAAATGCAATAATTAGACACCATATCCATTGTGGTAGTCGAAAACAAAGGCTTCCGGTACTAAATAAATAGTTCCATTTATTAGCGATATTACGACGATGAGCGATCTAGCGATGTATCCGACATCCGAAACTTATATTGGAGGATCATGTGGATTAAATACCATATAAATACACCCTAAACTGAAGTCTTATGCTTAAGATGCTAGAAGATTAACCCTAATCACTATACTTATCCTAATTACCTAAATATCTCAAATTTTAACAAGTGAGCCCACACACCACTTGATTTTGTTGAAACTTGAAGATTATGAGTATGGTCTTGAGGTGGTGATGTGAATGAAAGATTAGATGTATATAACATAATTTACCTCAAATAATTCACCATTTCTTCTTCAAGAAAGTTGCAACTTTTTCTCTCATTCTTCTTCTTCACCTCACGGCTCCACCACCTCCACCATATACCACCATTTAGCCACCGCAACCACCACTTTTTATACCTTTTAAAGCTCAATCAAGACCCTTAAAGAAGCTAGCAAGGATGGAGATCATTAGGGCTTCCTAAGGAGCTTCATTTTCTTCTAAATCTTCAAGATACTTGTGCACCCTTTGTAAGCTAAACTCCTCCATAATTTAGCTTATGTTTATGTTTAGATTATTAGTATACAAGTTGATAATCTTGAAAATCAAGAAAATATAAATCATAAACCCTTACTCACAACATAATAATAACAATAAATATTGTTTATTTTGTGTTGATTATATGTTTATATGATTGTTAGATTGCATGTTGAAGTTGTTTATATTGAAAGTATGATATAAAGGTGAGATGATCTTGTGTGATTTAGTATAAAAATGAAGATTTAAACATGTTAAGGTTTAAATCTAAACAAGATCATCAACTACATCATCCATGAAAAATACTACAACTTAAAGATAATTTTTATGCATATGAATGATTTTTATGAGAAGTAAACACTTATATTTAAGTTGTAATCACCTTAAAATGTGTAGTAATCAAGGGGTTAAAGTGCATGGATTTGTCTAAACAACATGATAAAAGTAGTGTTTTGAAATGGCTAATAAATATTAAAAACTCACTTGATTTACTAGGATTATGAAAGTCATGGATGATGATGGTTGATTTTATAAAATAAGTATTAGATGGTTTGTTGATGATGATTATGAGCTTAAACAGGTTCTAAATACGTTTTTAAAACGTGGAAAACGCCATAGTTTAGGGGAAACTATGGCGAAATTTTCTAAAAATCTAATCGTGATTAAGACATGATTAGTGGGACTAAACGCGATTAGTAACTTAAATCGTCATTAAGTAGACTCTAATGACAAGGGTTATCCTTAAATAACCAAGTGTTTAAACAAAGTTATAAATATATATTTATAAGTAAAAATAAATACTTTTTACAAATATATATTCCTATATGGAAAATAATACAAGTATTTATATACATAATTGTTACCAATAAATTTGATAAGCGTCGAAACAATAAATCGGACAATTGAAACAATGCAAACCATAGGCGGACATTCAAGATTACACCCTCGTGTCGACGACCAACGGGCGATTCTCGACGAAAACGAACATGTAGTGAACGACGCCGACGAAGAGTCTAAATATATTTTTAGACATTCAACACACACACACACGCATATAATATATATATATATATATATATATATATATATATATATTTATATATATATATTTATTTATATATATATATTATCGAAATCAAAATCCGGAAAGTTCAGAATATAAAAAGTTTGAAAAATTATAAGTAAATACTTATAAGAAAAATGGGTTTTTTATAAATAAATTTGGGCTAGGCCTAAATTGTAAAAATCATATGCTAGGCCCAAATCTCATAATATTTATGAATGAGGCCCAAAAATAATAAAAGCCCAAAAAGATATAAATTACATGGGCTTGGCCCAAAGATACAAAAACATGGGCTAGGCCCAATGACATAAAAACATGAGCTAGGCCCAAAGACATAAATTACATGGCTAGGCCCAATGACAAGAAAACATTGGCTAGGCCAATGACATGTGAAGAGCAAGGCCCAGTTCACTCATGATTTGGAAACAATAATATATATATATATATATATATATATATAATATATATATATATATATATATATATATATAGGTAGAGGTTCATGTGAGAAAATTTAGAAGTGTGAGAAGGATAAGAAAGATTATGGAAGTGACATGTGTCCCTCTTTATTTTGGTAGTTTAAGGGTATAAGTGTAATTTAACTAATAAAATCAAATTATGAACCGATTTTTGGCAGTTATTGTAGGGATTTTCGAATTTGAAATAACACCCTAAATCATAAAAACACCACAGCATGTATATTGAAGGCATAAATCTTATAAATAACAGAAATATAACTCATAAAAACACCCAAATTCATAAAAACACCCTAACTGATAAAAACACCACAACATGTATATTGAAGGCAGAAATATAACAAAAATAAAACCATAACTCATAAAAACACCACAGCAGTTATATTGAAGGCACACATCTTATAAAGAACACCCTAACATTTAATATAACAGAAATAACACCCTAATATAACACCAGTCAACACTTTAATTAGAATCAAAACAGAAGTAACACCCTAAATATATAAAAACAGAAATAACTCTACATAAGTATATCAATTTAGTACTCATATTAAAGATAAAAAATACTCGTTATTATGGTGTTATTTTTTTTTAAAAAGAGTTACGTATAAAAAGTTATTGATGTCTAAAAAGAAAGGGGAAAATTTGCATGTGTATTAATGTTAGTTTCTTAATTTAAAAATATTAAATTTACCTTTATACCCTTAATCTAGAAATTAGTTAGTTTAATAGTCAAATTATTTACAGAATTGCCACTATCATCTCAACCATTAGATTAAATATCTAATGGTTTAGATTCTTTCTTATCCTTCTCACACTTTTAAATTTTCTCATAATAACCTCACCCTATATATATATATATATATATTATATATATATATATATATATATATATATATAACAATATTAATCAAACAAACAAACTACCAACACTATGATAACATTATAAGTTGTTCAATAATAACAAAGAAATACATAACAAAAATTCAAGATGAACAACGAGTACAAGTTCCATTGAGACCTAGGTGTCTAATGAAACCAATACGCATGTAGGTTACATACGTTGCGGACACCGATCGATAAACAGTACGACTTATACGGAACGCAAAAACTGTGAGTTCATGTCTCTCCTTTCACTTATTTTAAGTTTTGTTTTAAAATATCGAAGGGAAATACATGTCATGTCAAAACAATATGTTAGCTATGAGTTAGCAGATAATAAATCACTATGCGTAAGTAGGAAATAACAATAGTAACCATTAATCACTTAGTGACCAAGGTGCAAAAGAGGTAGATCTATTGAGTTTAAGACCCGCTCCACTCCTGGTTGGTATACCCATTGGGGTGCTTTTGTGATCTCAAAATGTCAAAGAAGTCTCAGTTTGGTTACTTACTTATGGCAAAAGTATGTCAGGGTGCTCGTGACACACTGATAGATCCTTAATTAACTCATTGATGCTAATAACATACTTGGATTTCAATACAGGATTCAAGGATGACATTTTGATACGAAAACGTCAAACTACATGAACTCGCCAACTTTATGTTGACTTTTTAAAATTACATGTGTTTCAGGACGCAGGACTTGAGCTGGTGATGGGATCCGGGTATGGGATTTGTCAAGACAACGATGTACTACCTTTTGGAGGGTTTGCCTTTTATATCCCAACCTCGTTTGGGTATATAGAGGTCACAGCCCCAGCATGACTTTGTGATAAAAATAATATCATATTTTGGAACATGTGTTTTAAACTATGTTTGTAATGGTAATCTGATACTGATAACAATGTGGTTACACTTTTGAAGGATGTAAATGTATAATGAAACTAGAAATGGCGTGACATCATTGTTGTTAATATTGTTTACTAAATTGGATGCAATGATTACCTGATAGTCACACACTTGCGGTTCCGCTACGACCAGGGTGTGACAGGTTGGTATCAGAGCTCCGATTGTAGTGAACTGGGGAAAAACTTTTTAATAAAAGTTTGGTCTACAATCACCAGGGGCTCACACATGAAGACAAAGTTTAAAACATGATAGAAATGTTTTGGAATTATAACAAGGTAACAAAAAGGTTTTCATTGTGTCATGATAACACAAGGACCTATCACACGAGCTCAACTATAAGTAATGAGCAGAGTCAATACATGATTAGTCAATAATGGATAGACACAATACAGTAAGATTACATGGAATACAAAAGAGAACAAGTCGTGCATGAGAATTGGTGATTAATATAAAATATATCATAAATTACTAACATGAATATATATGTATTGTACGGATTATTTGCGAGGACTATGTCTTCATCATCGAGCTATGAAGAAGACCCAGAGGAGTACGTATCCGACGATGGATATGACCCTACTACTGAGGCCCTACCCTTAGGGGATGGAGCCGAACACGGAGATTATGAGGACTTTCAGCCACTTGCACTGATCGACCCCATGGAGGTAGATGTACCCTCGGCAGACGATGTGCTTGCCGTCCCTCAGCCCCCGCATGATATCATCGTGTATGGCCATCCAGAGGGCGAACATGCTATTGTACATTTGGCCGTGCCCTTGCTGTAGTCCCTCCATTGATTGATCTAGACGACGATGACGACGAGATACTCGTGTTCCACATTGAGCACATGGAGGACGACCTTGGCAATGGCGAGGTCTTTGATGATATCGCTATACTCGAGATTCGACCCCGTGATATCCCAGTTGTTGACATCTCGTCATCCACTGATGTTGCTCCGAGTGAGCATGAGGCAGACGATGCTTCATCTGCCGCCCCAGGCACACCTGCATCTATGTATTCACCCCCTACGGCCTCACCGGCTTGCGTCAGTTCATTCCCAGTCAGAGTCTCGACCCTAGACCCACTCACTATACTGGACATGCCCGTTACTACTCACTGAGCGGCACTCCACGTGCCCCCAAGCAGCCGCCACCATATTTCTCTTAGAGGTCCACGTACCACCCTATTTACAACCCTGCTGCACCAGGACCCTCGCATATGGCAGGACCCTCTTTTTCTGATAGAGTACCCCTATGTATGACCCACGTCCCACACCACCTCCAGCAGGCATGTTTACTCCGACACCTCCATCGGGCATGAGCCCTTCAGACCCTTATCATCCCTCACACTTTCCTCTGATCCCTGTGGAGGAAAGGGTGGCTTCACATGATCTACAGCTCTCTCTGATCTTTCATAGGATTTGGGAGTTAGAGTCGTAACGTACTGCTCACGCCACTGCTAGAGTGACACCCCCACCACCATCATCACCAATACCACCCCCACCATCATACCCACTGTCACACCCCGACCCGCAGCGGAAAAGGTGATCGGGGCATAATTGGGTTATCATCAAAGCTCATGACATTTATTATATGTTTCATATTCATTAATACAATTTAATGGAAATAAAATATACAACATCTTCTATCTATCAGTCTAAGCTTCTTGGTTCTCTTCTAAGGCATATCCTATGTTTTTCTTCCTTCAACCTGTTCACCTGTATCATGTGTAAAAAGGTTTTTGGATCAACATAATGTTGGCGAGTGAATCCTATGGAAAACATTTGAACAATTTATTTAAATTGATTATGAAATATGTGCACAACCATACATGAGTAAAAATAGATGTAACTTAATCGGCAATCATAGAATGTTAAATGAAACACTCATGAATAATAATGGAACAATTAAAGGCACGCGATGCTCAACTCGTCTCTTACGAGGAACTGAGGGGCCTGATGAATGAATTGCATAAACATGATAATATGAATAACACAACACACATGAACAATAATGAATTTGAAATGAAGCACGCGATGTTCTACTCGTTTCCCACGAGGAACTGATGGGCTTAATGTATGAGTTTCATGTATTTTGACAAACGGAATATAAGTAAATCACAACAATAAATCAATCTAAGTTTAAGTCACGATGTGGTATGGCACAAGTTTAAATAAATAAATTAATTATTTCATAACACATGACACACCCAAAACGTGTAATTTAAAAGGGGAGATTGTAAGATTCACTCACATTGGGTGCGTTCGGTTGATGAGGTTGGATGTACGCGAAATGGTGTTAACCACGAGTGAAATTAACCTAGATAAATCGCATTATGGTTTGGTAAGTAAACGGGTTTTATTAATCTATTTTAGTAGGATTGTTGGGTGTATTTTTGTGAGTTTGAGGCTATTTTCTAACCTTAAAAATGTTATTTTTAAGTATTTTTATTTTAAAATAATTAAATAAAAATAATAAAAAAAAATATTTTATTTTTGCAACAGTACACATTTGACCCGTTGACTTTGACTTTCGCTGACCGGTTAATAGGCATATTGTTGTGCGCCGGGTGAGGCTCGAACCCGAGACCTCCCGTACGCGTGCACGCAGCTCTACCAACTGAGCTACGTGTCTAACCCGTTATATATTCGATTTTAATTATATATATACATTAATTAGGATTTAACAGAAAACCTTTATTTTAAAAATGAATTAAGTCTCGAGAACCGGTGCGCTCCACAGGTCTCGAACCCGGGACCTGTGGGTTAGCGGACACACACTCCACCGCTGGACTGTGTGTCACACTTGGTTATAACTCGGTTATCAATATACTTAACATATACTCGAGGCGACTCCGGTTCAGTTTGCTAAAAATAGGATTTTTATCAAGGCGGCGTGTGTGTAACCGGAATCGAACTCGTGACCTTAGCGTTAAAAGTGCACACAGTCCACCGCTGGACTGTGTGTCTAACCCGGTAAATAACTTGAATTTAATTATACTTAACCATTATCGTAACGTCGTCTTCTTCACTGGTTTTCACCGGAAGTGACGACTGACGGATTCGAATGTTGATTAATGTTCCTTTAGCGTTTAATGATCAATTACAAATGAGATAAAAGTAAAAAGGGAATGAATTAAGCGTGAGATGTACCGACTGGTTTTACTCTGTTTTCCGGCAGAACTCCGGCGACAGAAACCCTTTTCCGGCGACAAACTTCTTGCAGCAGAGAGTCTTCCGAAAGGTTACAAAGGTTGTGGGTGACTTCGGTGAAGGTTTAGGGGGTTCAGTAAGCTCAGAGATTACTGATACGGTTTTCCGGTGAAGTATCAAGTATTTCCGGCGAGTGATTTTTCGCCGGGAAAGGGTGCGATTTGAGTGTGAAAGACCTCTGGCGAGTTATGGGTGCATTTATAGGGTAGCAACGAGATGAATGGGGTCTGAATTCGGTCTATATTCGAAGTCAACTGTTTTCCGGCGATTATGGCTAATGACGCGTTTTCAGACGTTGGCTAGCTGTCGCTAGAGTTAATGGATTGATTAAATTGAGCGAAAGCGTGTTTTATGGGCGAAGTCGTCGGGATTTCCGACGACAGCTGTTTGGGCGCAAGTTGACTGGATTTGAATTTCCGCACATCATTATTTGATTTAATAATTCCATTAACTTAACAGAAAATCAAAGTGGCGGAGTGGTCTATGATGTGTGAGTTAAGTGTTTGGTTGAACCGGTAGAGACCCGAGTTCGAAACCCGGCAAAAGTAAAACATTTTTATTTTGATATTTTTGACAGATTTTCAAAAACTAAATATATATCCCCGCATAATAATTGATTACGGATCGTTTAAAATTATTTTGGGCATTTAATTCGCAACGAAAAATTTGACTGACTGTTCGGTTGATAAACGGAGCGGGTTTGGTAAATCCGTTTTTTTTTGGACGGATGTTACAGTATCCCCTGCTTTTTAGAAATTTCGTCCCGAAATTTAATTAGGGATATAATTGACTAAAAGAATGATGGTGTTGAGTTTGCCGGTTACATTTTTAGAAGAAAATTAGGGTTTAGGTTTTTGTTTGAGGCGGGTAACGTTCCTTGTAAAGGTTAAGTATCCTAATACAGGAATCGCTTTTTGTTGCCTACTGTATAAGTATTGTTAAGCAGGAATGATTCGCTAAAATGATATCGTGCATAAGAGTTTGAATATGCTTAGGGTTATATCCTAAGGCAGAAATTCTACAATCTACACAAATAAACACAACAACTAACAATTGTATCCACATTCTGATAGCATATATGTTTGAATGGTGACAGTTCCTCTCTCGTTCGTTATGATGGAGAGGTTAGTCTATATAGAAATGGATCACAATCCAATTTCTTTAAATAGTGAGATGATATAAATGTAACATAATTTCAACCAAGGCAATACTAAATCCTACATGGAACTTCTCATAACCGCCTGATAATGCCTCTGATCCTTTGGCAAGAATACTTATATATAGGAAGTACCAGCGGCGTATCCACCATATTCTTGCCAAATTTTCATTAGTTTTATCCACCAGTTATGATTAGTTACCAAGAAACTAATAAATCCTACATAAAACTTCCCATAACCATCCGATAAGGCCTCTGATCCTTTGACAAGAATACTTATATATAGGAAGTACCAGCGGCGTATCCACCATATTCTTGTCAAATTTTCATTGGTTTTATCGGTGAATTATGATTAGTCCTACAACTCTACAACCAATACAACAAACATAAAATACTGAAATGAAATATATCTGTGTGATCAAGGCTCAATCGAACGGAGCCGATCGTATTGCATGTACTGAAAATGAAATGGATGTGCGCTCAAGGCTCAATCAAACGGAGCCGAACGTATTGAATGTACTGAAATTGAAATTGTGTGCTCAAGGCTCAATCAAACGGAGCCGAGCGTATTGCATGTACTGAAAATGAATAACTTAACCATACAAACAGCCTATGCATGGAACCTCTCATAACCGCCTGATAATGCCTCCGATCACTTGACAAGAATACTTATATATAGGAAGTACCAGCGGCGTATCCACCATATCCTTGTCAAATTTTCATTGACTTTATCCGTAAGTTATGGTTAGTTCGATGCGACTCTACTACAAACACAACAACCACAACATACTGATAATGAAATTTGTCTGTGCGATCAAGGCTCAATCAAACGGAGCCGATCGTATTGTATGTACTGAAAATGAAAAATAAATGTGGGCACGCCAGGTTCACGCTCATAGGTAATGGGGAACAGCTCACGCTCATAGGTAATGGGGAGCGGCGGCCTATGAAATTGCATATACTGAAAACAATATATATAATATCCAATAATTTCTCTAACAGTCTACACATGGAAAAACATAAAAACTAAACGATAAGAGTTGAATCTGGATCTCCGGCGAAGAAGACTAGCTGAGTATCTTTGTTTGGGCCGTCAATATCTTCGACAGGATTGGCGTTGATATTGAAGACTCTTCCTCTTGCTGGCGGTGGAGCTGGGTTTGCTTGGTTTACTTGGTTAACTGGGTTTGATTGGGCTCGAGTGTTGATAACGTTAACCAATTCAGGGCATGTGTTTCTAAGGTGGGTAGGGTCGCCACAATTGAAGCAAGCTCGAGCATATGGGAACATGGGGTGTTGGGGTTGATGATAAGTTTGGGCCATGTTTTGAGTAGGGGAAGAGGTTTGGTCTTGAAAGGTGCGACAAACATTGCTCAAATGACCATAGCGTCCACAAGTTGCACATAGACGACAAAGTAGGGTAAGGGGATGGTGATAAAAACAGTTGTTGCATCGAGGGTGAGGTCCAAGATATGGTTTCTTATTTGGGTAAGTTGAGTTGGGTGCCACTTGGGTGATTGGGATAGCTCGGATGGGTATGGCGTGAAAAGCTGGGTGATTTCGTTGAGTAGCAGCGAAGAGTCGCCCGACTCTTCTTCTCTTAGGATTGGGTTGAGAAGGGGATTCGGGTTGAGTGGAGTCGGAGGCTTCAGTCGATTCTTTATCCTTTTTCTTCTCCTCCTTGAAGTCTTTGTTTCGGATTCGGTTCTCGGTGAGCTCTGTTGCTAGCTCCATTGCTGCTTCCAAAGTTGCAGGCTTGGTACTTATTACAGGGTCTTGAATCTTTGACGGAAGACCATGAATGTAGTGCTCGATCAAACGGTAGAGGGGAGTGAACATGTTGGGAACCATTTGATGTAATTCGAGAAACCTTTTGTTGTAGGTGATGTGGTCTCCTTCTATTTGCTTCAATGAGTAAAATTCATCTTCTAACTTCTTGATTTCGCTCCTTGGGCAAAATCGTCTGGTCATGATTTCCTTCAATTCGTTCCAAGTTAAGGACATAGCATCTTCAATACCTCGTTTGGCCTTCTCTGTATTCCACCAAGTAAGTGCTATCCCATATAATCGACCGGTAGCATATCGCACTTTGCGATCGCCAGGGCAATCGCAATTTAGAAATGTGTTCTCCATTTCTTCAAACCAATGGAGGAGAGCGGTGACGCCTTCAGTCCCTTTGTATTTCGGAGGGTCGCATGATTTGAAATGCTTGTAGGTGCATTTAGTGGTATTTGGGGGAGAGTTGAAAATGTTTTGGTTTGCTTGATTGATGGGATTATTGGTAAGTGCTTGTTGAACTTGGATTATAATATTGGGTATTACGACAGCCATTTGTTGAGCGATTTGGGTAGCCATGCGTTCACGGGCTTTTCCTGCTCTCATTTTCCTACGAGCGAGGCTGGAAGACATCTACAAGGAATACATGTCAAGAGTATGAGTTGGATGCCTTTGGGATCGTGGGTCGAGTTTGGGATTGAACGTTCATAAATTAAATATAGAAAAATAAATCTACTACATCCATAGGATGTCTTGGGTTTTGCTTGCTGTTAGGCCCGTCATGCCGCCATACTTTACCTGTGTAATCATGTGGGCCCCCATGAATACCGGTTTTTCATATGGTTCGCACGGTTTCTGCCTGGTTGCGTTCACAAAACCCGGAGAAAATCGAGAGATATGTATACAACGTGTGATGTTCGGAATGTGTCCAGGTGTAGACACGGTGACATCTCAAAGTGAGGTTAGTTCGAACGACGTTTGGTGTGGCATGCTTTGGCCTAATAGGTCCGTCGTACTCTCATCGTTAGTCCCCAGGTAGGCAAACTGGTCCGTTATTTTGGATTTATACGAATGCCAACCTAGACAGGACGTTCCGACTACCGGTACTTGTACCCTTCCAGTTACTACATGCCCGTCGCAGAACTTACTTTGATGAGAATTGAAAATTGCACAAAATCTTTGGATATTGAGAGTATGAAAATAAATTGAATACATGAACATCGATATATGTATAATGAATATGTATATATGTATAATGAATATGTATATGAGCATCTATGTTTGACTGAAATATAAACAAATATGAAACAAATAAATATCACAAGTTTGTATGTAACCACCTAATCAATTTAAATTTAGGCAGACTATAGTATAGGTTTCAAGGGTCTAATAACCTATCCTATATCCCTATAGTCATGGCTCTGATACCAATCTGTCACACCCCGACCCGCAGCGGAAAAGGTGATCGGGGCATAATTGGGTTATCATCAAAGCTCATGACATTTATTATATGTTTCATATTCATTAATACAATTTAATGGAAATAAAATATACAACATCTTCTATCTATCAGTCTAAGCTTCTTGGTTCTCTTCTAAGGCATATCCTATGTTTTTCTTCCTTCAACCTGTTCACCTGTATCATGTGTAAAAAGGTTTTTGGATCAACATAATGTTGGCGAGTGAATCCTATGGAAAACATTTGAACAATTTATTTAAATTGATTATGAAATATGTGCACAACCATACATGAGTAAAAATAGATGTAACTTAATCGGCAATCATAGAATGTTAAATGAAACACTCATGAATAATAATGGAACAATTAAAGGCACGCGATGCTCAACTCGTCTCTTACGAGGAACTGAGGGGCCTGATGAATGAATTGCATAAACATGATAATATGAATAACACAACACACATGAACAATAATGAATTTGAAATGAAGCACGCGATGTTCTACTCGTTTCCCACGAGGAACTGATGGGCTTAATGTATGAGTTTCATGTATTTTGACAAACGGAATATAAGTAAATCACAACAATAAATCAATCTAAGTTTAAGTCACGATGTGGTATGGCACAAGTTTAAATAAATAAATTAATTATTTCATAACACATGACACACCCCAAAACGTGTAATTTAAAAGGGGAGATTGTAAGATTCACTCACATTGGGTGCGTTCGGTTGATGAGGTTGGATGTACGCGAAATGGTGTTAACCACGAGTGAAATTAACCTAGATAAATCGCATTATGGTTTGGTAAGTAAACGGGTTTTATTAATCTATTTTAGTAGGATTGTTGGGTGTATTTTTGTGAGTTTGAGGCTATTTTCTAACCTTAAAAATGTTATTTTTAAGTATTTTTATTTTAAAATAATTAAATAAAAATAATAAAAAAAAATATTTTATTTTTGCAACAGTACACATTTGACCCGTTGACTTTGACTTTCGCTGACCGGTTAATAGGCATATTGTTGTGCGCCGGGTGAGGCTCGAACCCGAGACCTCCCGTACGCGTGCACGCAGCTCTACCAACTGAGCTACGTGTCTAACCCGTTATATATTCGATTTTAATTATATATATACATTAATTAGGATTTAACAGAAAACCTTTATTTTAAAAATGAATTAAGTCTCGAGAACCGGTGCGCTCCACAGGTCTCGAACCCGGGACCTGTGGGTTAGCGGACACACACTCCACCGCTGGACTGTGTGTCACACTTGGTTATAACTCGGTTATCAATATACTTAACATATACTCGAGGCGACTCCGGTTCAGTTTGCTAAAAATAGGTTTTTTATCAAGGCGGCGTGTGTGTAACCGGAATCGAACTCGTGACCTTAGCGTTAAAAGTGCACACAGTCCACCGCTGGACTGTGTGTCTAACCCGGTAAATAACTTGAATTTAATTATACTTAACCATTATCGTAACGTCGTCTTCTTCACTGGTTTTCACCGGAAGTGACGACTGACGGATTCGAATGTTGATTAATGTTCCTTTAGCGTTTAATGATCAATTACAAATGAGATAAAAGTAAAAAGGGAATGAATTAAGCGTGAGATGTACCGACTGGTTTTACTCTGTTTTCCGGCAGAACTCCGGCGACAGAAAACCCTTTTCCGGCGA
Source organism: Scalesia atractyloides (assembly GCA_947069175.1). Lineage (NCBI taxonomy): Eukaryota > Viridiplantae > Streptophyta > Magnoliopsida > Asterales > Asteraceae > Scalesia > Scalesia atractyloides. Next base: position 38,652,783 of record CAMTDV010000023.1, on the reverse strand, counting down.
CAAACTTCTTGCAGCAGAGAGTCTTCCGAAAGGTTACAAAGGTTGTGGGTGACTTCGGTGAAGGTTTAGGGGGTTCAGTAAGCTCAGAGATTACTGATACGGTTTTCCGGTGAAGTATCAAGTATTTCCGGCGAGTGATTTTTCGCCGGGAAAGGGTGCGATTTGAGTGTGAAAGACCTCTGGCGAGTTATGGGTGCATTTATAGGGTAGCAACGAGATGAATGGGGTCTGAATTCGGTCTATATTCGAAGTCAACTGTTTTCCGGCGATTATGGCTAATGACGCGTTTTCAGACGTTGGCTAGCTGTCGCTAGAGTTAATGGATTGATTAAATTGAGCGAAAGCGTGTTTTATGGGCGAAGTCGTCGGGATTTCCGACGACAGCTGTTTGGGCGCAAGTTGACTGGATTTGAATTTCCGCACATCATTATTTGATTTAATAATTCCATTAACTTAACAGAAAATCAAAGTGGCGGAGTGGTCTATGATGTGTGAGTTAAGTGTTTGGTTGAACCGGTAGAGACCCGAGTTCGAAACCCGGCAAAAGTAAAACATTTTTATTTTGATATTTTTGACAGATTTTCAAAAACTAAATATATATCCCCGCATAATAATTGATTACGGATCGTTTAAAATTATTTTGGGCATTTAATTCGCAACGAAAAATTTGACTGACTGTTCGGTTGATAAACGGAGCGGGTTTGGTAAATCCGTTTTTTTTTTGGACGGATGTTACAGTATCCCCTGCTTTTTAGAAATTTCGTCCCGAAATTTAATTAGGGATATAATTGACTAAAAGAATGATGGTGTTGAGTTTGCCGGTTACATTTTTAGAAGAAAATTAGGGTTTAGGTTTTTGTTTGAGGCGGGTAACGTTCCTTGTAAAGGTTAAGTATCCTAATACAGGAATCGCTTTTTGTTGCCTACTGTATAAGTATTGTTAAGCAGGAATGATTCGCTAAAATGATATCGTGCATAAGAGTTTGAATATGCTTAGGGTTATATCCTAAGGCAGAAATTCTACAATCTACACAAATAAACACAACAACTAACAATTGTATCCACATTCTGATAGCATATATGTTTGAATGGTGACAGTTCCTCTCTCGTTCGTTATGATGGAGAGGTTAGTCTATATAGAAATGGATCACAATCCAATTTCTTTAAATAGTGAGATGATATAAATGTAACATAATTTCAACCAAGGCAATACTAAATCCTACATGGAACTTCTCATAACCGCCTGATAATGCCTCTGATCCTTTGGCAAGAATACTTATATATAGGAAGTACAGCGGCGTATCCACCATATTCTTGCCAAATTTTCATTAGTTTTTATCCACCAGTTATGATTAGTTACCAAGAAACTAATAAATCCTACATAAAACTTCCCATAACCATCCGATAAGGCCTCTGATCCTTTGACAAGAATACTTATATATAGGAAGTACCAGCGGCGTATCCACCATATTCTTGTCAAATTTTCATTGGTTTTATCGGTGAATTATGATTAGTCCTACAACTCTACAACCAATACAACAAACATAAAATACTGAAATGAAATATATCTGTGTGATCAAGGCTCAATCGAACGGAGCCGATCGTATTGCATGTACTGAAAATGAAATGGATGTGCGCTCAAGGCTCAATCAAACGGAGCCGAACGTATTGAATGTACTGAAATTGAAATTGTGTGCTCAAGGCTCAATCAAACGGAGCCGAGCGTATTGCATGTACTGAAAATGAATAACTTAACCATACAAACAGCCTATGCATGGAACCTCTCATAACCGCCTGATAATGCCTCCGATCACTTGACAAGAATACTTATATATAGGAAGTACCAGCGGCGTATCCACCATATCCTTGTCAAATTTTCATTGACTTTATCCGTAAGTTATGGTTAGTTCGATGCGACTCTACTACAAACACAACAACCACAACATACTGATAATGAAATTTGTCTGTGCGATCAAGGCTCAATCAAACGGAGCCGATCGTATTGTATGTACTGAAAATGAAAAATAAATGTGGGCACGCCAGGTTCACGCTCATAGGTAATGGGGAACAGCTCACGCTCATAGGTAATGGGGAGCGGCGGCCTATGAAATTGCATATACTGAAAACATATATATATAATATCCAATAATTTCTCTAACAGTCTACACATGGAAAAACATAAAAACTAAACGATAAGAGTTGAATCTGGATCTCCGGCGAAGAAGACTAGCTGAGTATCTTTGTTTGGGCCGTCAATATCTTCGACAGGATTGGCGTTGATATTGAAGACTCTTCCTCTTGCTGGCGGTGGAGCTGGGTTTGCTTGGTTTACTTGGTTAACTGGGTTTGATTGGGCTCGAGTGTTGATAACGTTAACCAATTCAGGGCATGTGTTTCTAAGGTGGGTAGGGTCGCCACAATTGAAGCAAGCTCGAGCATATGGGAACATGGGGTGTTGGGGTTGATGATAAGTTTGGGCCATGTTTTGAGTAGGGGAAGAGTTTGGTCTTGAAAGGTGCGACAAACATTGCTCAAATGACCATAGCGTCCACAAGTTGCACATAGACGACAAAGTAGGGTAAGGGGATGGTGATAAAAAACAGTTGTTGCATCGAGGGTGAGGTCCAAGATATGGTTTCTTATTTGGGTAAGTTGAGTTGGGTGCCACTTGGGTGATTGGGATAGCTCGGATGGGTATGGCGTGAAAAGCTGGGTGATTTCGTTGAGTAGCAGCGAAGAGTCGCCCGACTCTTCTTCTCTTAGGATTGGGTTGAAAAGGGGGATTCGGGTTGAGTGGAGTCGGAGGCTTCAGTCGATTCTTTATCCTTTTTCTTCTCCTCCTTGAAGTCTTTGTTTCGGATTCGGTTCTCGGTGAGCTCTGTTGCTAGCTCCATTGCTGCTTCCAAAGTTGCAGGCTTGGTACTTATTACAGGGTCTTGAATCTTTGACGGAAGACCATGAATGTAGTGCTCGATCAAACGGTAGAGGGGAGTGAACATGTTGGGAACCATTTGATGTAATTCGAGAAACCTTTTGTTGTAGGTGATGTGGTCTCCTTCTATTTGCTTCAATGAGTAAAATTCATCTTCTAACTTCTTGATTTCGCTCCTTGGGCAAAATCGTCTGGTCATGATTTCTTCAATTCGTTCCAAGTTAAGGACATAGCATCTTCAATACCTCGTTTGGCCTTCTCTGTATTCCACAGTAAGTGCTATCCATATAATCGACCGGTAGCATATCGCACTTTGCGATCGCCAGGGCAATCGCAATTTAGAAATGTGTTCTCCATTTCTTCAAACCAATGGAGGAGAGCGGTGACGCCTTCAGTCCCTTTGTATTTCGGAGGGTCGCATGATTTGAAATGCTTGTAGGTGCATTTAGTGGTATTTGGGGGAGAGTTGAAAATGTTTTGGTTTGCTTGATTGATGGGATTATTGGTAAGTGCTTGTTGAACTTGGATTATAATATTGGGTATTACGACAGCCATTTGTTGAGCGATTTGGGTAGCCATGCGTTCACGGGCTTTTCCTGCTCTCATTTTCCTACGAGCGAGGCTGGAAGACATCTACAAGGAATACATGTCAAGAGTATGAGTTGGATGCCTTTTGGGGATCGTGGGTCGAGTTTGGGATTGAACGTTCATAAATTAAATATAGAAAAATAAATCTACTACATCCATAGGATGTCTTGGGTTTTGCTTGCTGTTAGGCCCGTCATGCCGCCATACTTTACCTGTGTAATCATGTGGGCCCCCATGAATACCGGTTTTTCATATGGTTCGCACGGTTTCTGCCTGGTTGCGTTCACAAAACCCGGAGAAAATCGAGAGATATGTATACAACGTGTGATGTTCGGAATGTGTCCAGGTGTAGACACGGTGACATCTCAAAGTGAGGTTAGTTCGAACGACGTTTGGTGTGGCATGCTTTGGCCTAATAGGTCCGTCGTACTCTCATCGTTAGTCCCCAGGTAGGCAAACTGGTCCGTTATTTTGGATTTATACGAATGCCAACCTAGACAGGACGTTCCGACTACCGGTACTTGTACCCTTCCAGTTACTACATGCCCGTCGCAGAACTTACTTTGATGAGAATTGAAAATTGCACAAAATCTTTGGATATTGAGAGTATGAAAATAAATTGAATACATGAACATCGATATATGTATAATGAATATGTATATATGTATAATGAATATGTATATGAGCATCTATGTTTGACTGAAATATAAACAAATATGAAACAAATAAATATCACAAGTTTGTATGTAACCACCTAATCAATTTAAATTTAGGCAGACTATAGTATAGGTTTCAAGGGTCTAAAAAACCTATCCTATATCCCTATAGTCATGGCTCTGATACCAATCTGTCACACCCCGACCCGCAGCGGAAAAGGTGATCGGGGCATAATTGGGTTATCATCAAAGCTCATGACATTTATTATATGTTTCATATTCATTAATACAATTTAATGGAAATAAAATATACAACATCTTCTATCTATCAGTCTAAGCTTCTTGGTTCTCTTCTAAGGCATATCTATGTTTTTCTTCCTTCAACCTGTTCACCTGTATCATGTGTAAAAAGGTTTTTGGATCAACATAATGTTGGCGAGTGAATCCTATGGAAAACATTTGAACAATTTATTTAAATTGATTATGAAATATGTGCACAACCATACATGAGTAAAAATAGATGTAACTTAATCGGCAATCATAGAATGTTAAATGAAACACTCATGAATAATAATGGAACAATTAAAGGCACGCGATGCTCAACTCGTCTCTTACGAGGAACTGAGGGGCCTGATGAATGAATTGCATAAACATGATAATATGAATAACACAACACACATGAACAATAATGAATTTGAAATGAAGCACGCGATGTTCTACTCGTTTCCCACGAGGAACTGATGGGCTTAATGTATGAGTTTCATGTATTTTGACAAACGGAATATAAGTAAATCACAACAATAAATCAATCTAAGTTTAAGTCACGATGTGGTATGGCACAAGTTTAAATAAATAAATTAATTATTTCATAACACATGACACACCCCAAAACGTGTAATTTAAAAGGGGAGATTGTAAGATTCACTCACATTGGGTGCGTTCGGTTGATGAGGTTGGATGTACGCGAAATGGTGTTAACCACGAGTGAAATTAACCTAGATAAATCGCATTATGGTTTGGTAAGTAAACGGGTTTTATTAATCTATTTTAGTAGGATTGTTGGGTGTATTTTTGTGAGTTTGAGGCTATTTTCTAACCTTAAAAATGTTATTTTTAAGTATTTTTATTTTAAAATAATTAAATAAAAATAATAAAAAAAAATATTTTATTTTTGCAACAGTACACATTTGACCCGTTGACTTTGACTTTCGCTGACCGGTTAATAGGCATATTGTTGTGCGCCGGGTGAGGCTCGAACCCGAGACCTCCCGTACGCGTGCACGCAGCTCTACCAACTGAGCTACGTGTCTAACCGTTATATATTCGATTTTAATTATATATATACATTAATTAGGATTTAACAGAAAACCTTTATTTTAAAAATGAATTAAGTCTCGAGAACCGGTGCGCTCCACAGGTCTCGAACCCGGGACCTGTGGGTTAGCGGACACACACTCCACCGCTGGACTGTGTGTCACACTTGGTTATAACTCGGTTATCAATATACTTAACATATACTCGAGGCGACTCCGGTTCAGTTTGCTAAAAATAGGATTTTTATCAAGGCGGCGTGTGTGTAACCGGAATCGAACTCGTGACCTTAGCGTTAAAAGTGCACACAGTCCACCGCTGGACTGTGTGTCTAACCCGGTAAATAACTTGAATTTAATTATACTTAACCATTATCGTAACGTCGTCTTCTTCACTGGTTTTCACCGGAAGTGACGACTGACGGATTCGAATGTTGATTAATGTTCCTTTAGCGTTTAATGATCAATTACAAATGAGATAAAAGTAAAAAGGGAATGAATTAAGCGTGAGATGTACCGACTGGTTTTACTCTGTTTTCCGGCAGAACTCCGGCGACAGAAACCCTTTTCCGGCGACAAACTTCTTGCAGCAGAGAGTCTTCCGAAAGGTTACAAAGGTTGTGGGTGACTTCGGTGAAGGTTTAGGGGGTTCAGTAAGCTCAGAGATTACTGATACGGTTTTCCGGTGAAGTATCAAGTATTTCCGGCGAGTGATTTTTCGCCGGGAAAGGGTGCGATTTGAGTGTGAAAGACCTCTGGCGAGTTATGGGTGCATTTATAGGGTAGCAACGAGATGAATGGGGTCTGAATTCGGTCTATATTCGAAGTCAACTGTTTTCCGGCGATTATGGCTAATGACGCGTTTTCAGACGTTGGCTAGCTGTCGCTAGAGTTAATGGATTGATTAAATTGAGCGAAAGCGTGTTTTATGGGCGAAGTCGTCGGGATTTCCGACGACAGCTGTTTGGGCGCAAGTTGACTGGATTTGAATTTCCGCACATCATTATTTGATTTAATAATTCCATTAACTTAACAGAAAATCAAAGTGGCGGAGTGGTCTATGATGTGTGAGTTAAGTGTTTGGTTGAACCGGTAGAGACCCGAGTTCGAAACCCGGCAAAAGTAAAACATTTTTATTTTGATATTTTTGACAGATTTTCAAAAACTAAATATATATCCCCGCATAATAATTGATTACGGATCGTTTAAAATTATTTTGGGCATTTAATTCGCAACGAAAAATTTGACTGACTGTTCGGTTGATAAACGGAGCGGGTTTGGTAAATCCGTTTTTTTTTGGACGGATGTTACACCCACCACCCTCACCACCACCACTACCCCTACCACCACCACCGACTCCACCTTTCTACTGCCCATTCCACCACTCGTCATGCCTATCTGAGGCACGAGTGCAGGAGTTAGAGCAGTTTCAGACGGATGCTACTAGGCGTAATTCTAGCTTCGAGGAGGAGATGGCCTACCATCGTAGTTTGTTTCCACGATCACCATTTACACCACCCCCTCCACCCCAGTAGCATGTTTGTAGTTATCTTTTGGGGATCAGCTTGTACTTTTGTTGTTTTGGCTCATGAAGACTCAGCCTTGAAGATCCCAGCTTTTGGAAGACAACCTATCGACGTGAAGAAGCAATGTAGTAGAAAATTATACTTTTGTAATGTAAAAACTTGTATTGACTAGGGTTGTGTACCCCTAAGTCCTTTTTGGCTATTCGCGAACAAATTGTAACTAGTTGTCATTGTATAAAAGTGTATTTTCTTTATGTTACATTGTATTTCTTTTATGTTATGGTTGATTATGTCATGATGTGGTGATATTATGATTGATGCATTGCACCGTGGTGATATTATGATTTATATCTTCTGATGTGGCGACTATGTACGTGGTGAGCTATGTGTATGATGCATGACGATGGGTGTGCGTATGGCGTTTGCATATATTCATTTATTCATTTATCATGTACCGATGTGCTATGGCATATATTTAAAAAATAAAAAAAATATAATAATAAATAAATAAATAGTAATAATAACATGAAATTATTATTCGACTAATTGTGAGCGACGTATTGTATTAGAAGATGATGCTGCCCCGCAGAAGAAGTTCAAACAATAACACCCTACCCACAACACAAGAGGAGCTGAACGAACGTATATCCAAAGCCATTGCATAGTACGAGGCAAACCGCTCTGAGCATAGCGGCAGTAAGGAGGTTCAACAGGAGTAAATCCTCCCACTGGTAATACACGGTTTCTCATAAAATCACGATACACTCTCATCCATCTTATTCGTGCTACTTACTCATGCTTAAATGGTGTATCCAATGATTTCTGGTTGCACATAAAAGCAGTTTCTTGACTGCAAACCGCTGAACTTCGATGGTACCAGAGGCGTTGTAGCCTTCGCATGCTGGACTGAGAAAACAGACTCAGTCATCCGAATGAGTAAGTGCCGGCTGAATTAAGAGTCACCTATGTTATCGGACTCTTTGTGGATGTAGCTCTATCATGGTGGAACCTTCAGGTCCAAACCAAGGGCGATGATGCCGCATATGCCCTGACCTGGGAGGAACTAAAGGAGATGATGAAGAAGAAATATTGCTCCAGATCGGAAATTCAAAAGTTGGAGACCGAGTTTTGGAATCTGAAAATGATTGGTTCAGACATTGCTGGGTATACGCAGCGATTCCATGATTTATCCCGAGTGGTGCCATATCTAGTGGAACCAGAATTTAAACGTATTGAGAGGTACATTTGGGGACTTGCCCCCGAGATTCTGAGTTTGGTTACCTCTTCCAAAACCACAGAGATTAGTGAAGCAATTGAATTAGCTGTCAGCCTGACTGAGGAGGCTTTACGTCAGGGAAAGTTGCCTAAGTATGGTGGAAACAAGAAAGAATCTACTGTGGAGACCACATATTCCAACAAACGGAAACTTTCTCATTTCAAGAAAGGCTCTCGTGGTAATCACAACAGTAACAAGAGATAAGCCGCAAGAGAAGTCAAGGAAACCAAAGAATATGTTACCCAACCACAAACACTGCGGTTAAGAAAGCTTATATTGGGGACGCACCGAAATGTCCCAAATGTTCTTTCCACCACCATGGGGAATGTCGAGGCCCCAGGTGTGGAAAAAGGTGGAAAATTGGACATCGAACCAATGTGTGCCGAGCCAATACTGGAGATCAAGTTTGCTTTGGATGCGGAGATAAAGGACATTTCAAGAAAGACTATCCTAAAGCGAATCAAGCACGGGGAAGAGCGTTTGTAATTGGAGCTAAGGATGCTCGCCAATATCCAAACGTGGTCACCGGTACGTTCCCTATCAATGATCACTTTGCATCTATTCTTTTTGATACCGGGGCAGATTTCAGTTTTATTTCTAAGTTGTTTGGAGATATACTTGGGGTAAAGTCGGGGTACTAGATGTTCCCTACTCGATTGAGCTAGCTAATGGAATATTAGTAGAGTCGAAAGAGATAATAAAGAAATGTACGCTAGAATTGGGTGAGCGGAAGTTTGATATAGATCTATTACCAGTTCAACTGGGTAGTTTTGATGCTGTTATTGGGATAGATTGGCTATCCAATAATCGAGCCGAGGTTATATGTCATGAGAAAATCATTCGCATCCCCTTATCCGACGGAGAACACTTGATAATTCATGGTGAGAAGCATGACACACCTCTACGAATCATAAACTGCATGAAGGCGCAGAAATGTTTCAAGAAAGGATGCATCGGTTTTCTTGCCCACGTGGTGAATAAGAAGGCCGAGGAGCGCACGATTGAAGAAATATCAGTAGTCAGGGAATATCCCGAGGTCTTTCCAGAAGACTTGCCAGGACTACCTCCTCAGAGACAAGTCGAGTTACGCATTGATTTAGTGTCAGGAGCTGCACCTGTGGCAAAAGCTCCATACCGACTAGCGCCCTCGGAAATGCAGGAATTATCTACGCGGTGCAAGAGCTACTCGACAAAGGTTTCATACGACCAAGTTTCTCGCCTTGGAGAGCTCCGGTACTATTCGTGAAAAAGGGGACGGAACCTTTCGCATGTGCATTGATTACCGGGAGTTAAACAAGTTAACTATCAAGAACCGGTACCCATTACCAAGAATCGATGATCTATTCGAGCAGTTGCAAGGGTCAAGTTTTTACTCGAAGATCAATTTAAGATCGGTTATCATCAATTGAGAATCCAAGAGGAAAGCATTCCTAAGACAGCGTTTCGGACTCGTTACAGTCATTACGAGTTCCTTGTTATGCCTTTGGCCTGACGAACGTTCCCGCAGTATTCATGGATTTGATGAACCGAATATGTAAGCCATATCTTGACAAATTCGTGATCGTATTCATATATGATATACTGATATACTCACGCACCGAGAAAGAGGACGAACAACACCTGAGAACAATTTTGGAATTGCTAAAAAAAGAGCAACTATATGCCAAGTTCTCAAAATGCGAATTTTGGATTCGCGAGATACAATTTCTTGGCCCTGTGGTGAATGAGAACGGAATACATTTGACCCTTCAAAGATCGAGGCTATAAAGAACTAGACCACGCCAAGAACTCACACAGAAATACGAAATATTCCTAGGATTAGCGGGATACTACAGGAGATTTATTGAGAACTTCTCCAAGGTTGCTCAGCCGCTAACATCGCTTACCCAGAAGGATAGAAAGTTTGATTAGGGAAAAAATCAAGAATCAGCGTTCCAAGTATTGAAAGAGAAACTATGCAAAGCACCAATACTATCCCTCCCGGACGGTATCGATGACTTTGTGGTGTACTGTGATGCATCGCGTCAAGGCTTGGGTTGCGTGTTAATGCAACGAGAAAAGTCATCGCCTACGCGTCACGACAGTTGAAAGTTCATGAAATGAATTATACCACGCATGACCTGGAGCTAGGTGCCGTGGTATTTGCCTTGAAGATCTGGCGTCATTATCTATATGGCACTAAGTGTACCATATTCACAGACCATAAAAGTCTTCAACATATATTCAACCAAAAGGAACTGAATATGCCCCAACAACGTTGGGTGGAACTGTTGAATGATTATGACTATGAGATCAAGTATCACCCGGGCAAAGCAAATGTTGTAGCAGATGCTCTGAGTAGAAAGGAACGAGTCAAAACATTACGGGTGCGAGCTTTAGAGATGACAATCCAGACGAACTTCACTACTCGAGTGCGTGAAGCACAACAAGAAGCATTGAAACCAGAAAACATTCCAGCGGAATCGATAAAGGGAATGGAAAAACAGTTAGAATCGGACAAGGATGGAACTCTATATTTCATGGGAAGGATCTGGATTCCCTATTATTGTGAGTTGCGAGACTTGGTGCTGGATGAAGCACACAAGTCCAAGTACTCGATACACCTAGGATCGGACAAAATGTACCAGGATATGAGAGAATATTATTGGTGGCCTAATCTCAAGGGAGATATTGCGACCAATGTTGGGAAATGCCTAACTTGTGCAAAGGTCAAGGCCGAATACCAAAAGCCATCTGGGCTATTACAACAACCTGAGACCCCGGTTGGAAGTGGGAACAGATATCAATGGATTTCATTACGAAATTACCACAGACCTATCGAGGTCATGACATGATCTGGGTTATCATTGACCGGTTAACCAAATCAGCTCACTTCCTACCAATCCGTGAGAAAGACAGTACGGAGAAACTAGCGGAACTGTACCTGAAGGAAATTGTGGCGCGTCATGGTGTGCCAATTTTGATAATCTCTAATAGAGATGGTCGCTTTGTGTCACGGATCTCGCAATCATTTAAAAATTTATTTGGTTCTCGTTTGGATTTAAGCACAGCCTTTCATCCGCAGACCGATGGTCAAAGCGAGCGAACCATCCAGATATTAGAAGACATGCTCCGGGCCTGTGTGATGGATTTAGGCGGAAACTGGGATACTCATTTACCGTTGGTAGATTTTTCCTACAATAACAGTTATCACACCAGTATCAAGGTCGCGCCTTTCGAAGCGCTATATGGGCGAAAGTGACGATCACCATTATGTTGGGTGGAAGTCGGTGATAGCCAACTCATTGGTCCCGAACTAGTACAAGAGACCACAGACAAGATATTCAAGATCCGTGAGCGTATCAAAGCGGCCCGAGATAGACAAAAGAGCTACGCAGATCAAAGACGCAAACCATTATCCTTCGAGGTGGGAGACAAAGTATTGTTAAAGGTCTCACCTTGGAAAGGCGTAGCTAGATTCGGGAAGCGCGGAAAGCTCAACCCGAGATATATCAGGCCTTTTGAAATTCTGGCAAAGATTGGTTCAGTGGCCTACAAGTTAAAACTGCCAGAGGAACTCAATAACGTGCATGACACATTTCATGTGTATAATCTAAAGAAAAGTCCAACAAATGACACAGTTATCATTCCAGCCGATGAGATTCTTGTGGATGACAAATTACAATTCACCAAAGAACCAGTTGAAGTCATGGACTGGAAGGTCCAAAAGACAAGAAGAAGCCAAATCAAACTGGTGAAGGTTCGCTGGAATTCGCGTCACGGTCCCGAGTATACGTGGGCGCGTGAAGATCGAATCAAGTCAAAATACCCCCACCTATTCGAGAAGACTCCTTCAGTGGATGCCTCAAGCTGAATTTCAGGACGAAATTCTTTTTAACAGGGGGAGTATGTGACAACTGGCAAATAAATGGTAATTTCATACAATTTTATCACTAATTTTATATTATAATCTCATGCATAGTTATCGTAATTTAAATGCAAAACTGAGTCGTACGTCATTAGGGCAAGTAAATCTGATCATAACATATACTGGTTTCCGTTACGACGTGAAACAAACCAAAACAACGCCCTAAAAGTGTTGGTAGAAAGTGCTGAACGCACTAAATGCGGTGACACTAATCGTGTCGGTAAATCTACAAACACGAATCAGAACAAGGAATAACGGCATGTTAATGCCATTCCTGAGTCCATATACAGATGAAAACACATATTTGAGAACATCTATTACAATAATACATAACTTTCGGTATAACGCCTAAATTGCAAAATTGTCCGTTTCGACCAAAAAGGCGACAAATGGCAATTTGTCCGCAAGACTTATTCGGAGGATTCCGGATGTCAAGATAAGAATAAAACAATGTTAAACATCCTGATATATTGTGTGAGAATAGCAAGAATGCACAAAAGGCATCGTTTCCGGTCATTCGGCAAACAGTGCACAACTTGACCGGAAAGCGGCCGATCGTCGAAACGACGAATATTTTAGTAGCCGATAGCCTCATCCGGGCATCTAGTGAACTAGTTAAGCATTAAATGGAACTCGGAATCCATTCAATAACATGAGGTCACAGAAACACAACTTCGGAAAGTTCGACGACGGAACATAAAAATGCGATATCGATCGAACGGTCGAACGAAAGACATATCGACCATCCTAACTCATCGTGTATTCGTCTAGCAAACTAGTCATGCTTATTTTTGGATCGAAGTGCACTATTTAGACACCATATCCATTGTGGTAGTCGAAAACAAAGGCTTCCGGTACTAAATAAATAGTTCTGTTTAATAGCGATTATTACGACGATAAGCGATCTAGCGACGTATCCGACATCCGAAACTTATATTGGAGGATCATGTGGATTAAATACCATATAAATACACCCTAAACTCAAGTCTTATGCTTAAGATGCTAGAAGATTAACCCTAATCACTATACTTATCCTAATTACCTAAATATCTCAAATTTTAACATGTGTAAAAATGGAATGTTACACTTCACCCCCCCCCCATGATTCACGGCTAAAAGTGGGCCCCTACACCACTTGATTTTGTTGAAATTTGAAGATTATGAGTATGGTCTTGAGGTGGTGATGTGAATGAAAGATTAGATGTATATAACATCATTTACCTCAAATAATTCACCATTGCTTCTTCAAGAAAGTTGCAACTTTTTCTCTCATTCTTCTTCTTCACCTCACGACTCCACCACCTCCACCATATACCAACATTTAGCCACACAACCACCACTTTTTATACCTTTTAAAGCTCAATCAAGACCCTTAAAGAAGCTAGCAAGGATGGAGATCATTAGGGCTTCCTAAGGAGCTTCATTTTCTTCTAAATCTTCAAGATACTTGTGCACCCTTTGTAAGCTAAACTCCTCCATAATTTAGCTTATGTTTATGTTTTGATTATTAGTGTACAAGTTGATCATCTTGAAAATCAAGAAAAGATAAATCATAAACCCTTACTCACAACATAATAATAACAATAAATATTGTTTATTTTGTGTTGATTATATGTTTATATGATTGTTAGATTGCATGTTGAAGTTGTTTATGTTGAAAGTATGATATTAAAGTGAGATGATCTTGTGTGATTTAGTATAAAAATGAAGATTTAAACATGTTAAGGTTTAAATCTAAACAAGATCATCAACTACATCATCCATGAAAAATACTACAACTTAAAGATAATTTTTATGCATATGAATGATTTTTATGAGAAGTAACACTTATATTTAAGTTGTAATCATCTTAAAAATGTGTAGTAATCAAGGGGTTAAAGTGCATGGATTTGTCTAAACAACATGATAAAAGTAGTGTTTTGAAATGGCTAATAAATATTAAAACCCACTTGATTTACTAGGATTTTAAACCATAAAAGTCATGGATGATGATGGTGATTTTATAAAATAAGTATTAGATGGTTTGTTGATGATGATTATGAGCTTAAACAGGTTCTAAATACGTTTTTAAAACGTGGAAAACGCCATAGTTTAGGGGAAACTTTGGCGAACTTTTCTAAAAATCTAATCGTGATTAAGACATGATTAGTGGGACTAAACACGATTAGTAACTTAAATCATCATTAAGTAGACTCTAATGACAAGGATTATCCTTAAATAACCAAGTGTTTAAACAAAGTTATAAATATATATTTATAAGTAAAAATAAATATATTTTACAAATATATATTCCTATATGGAAAATAATACAAGTATTTATATACATAATTGTTACCAATAAATTTGTATGTATACATGTGTGTATTGTATGTATTAGAAACTTAGGGTATTCACAATAAAAATACCCCACCATATACCAAATTCAAACACTTGAAACAACACACCAAGTATTGGTAACATAATAAATATATTTTTTTAAGCGTCGAAAAAATAAATCGGACAACTGAAACAATGCGAACCATAGGCGGACATTCAAGATTACACCCTCGCGTCGACGACCAACGGGCGATTGTCGACGATAACGAACATGTAGTGAATGACGCCGACGAAGAGTCTAAATATATATTTAGACATTCAACACACACACACAACACAATATATATAATATATATATATGTTATCGAAATCAAAATCCGAAAGTTAAAAATATAAAAAGTTAGAAAAATTATAAGTAAATACTTAAATGAAAAATGGATTTTTATAAATAATTTTGGGCTAGGCCCAAATTGTAAAAATCATATGCTAGGCCCAAATCCCATAATATTTATGGATGAGGCCCAAAAATAATAAAAGCTCAAAAAGATATAAATTACATGGGCAAGGCCCAATGACATAAAAACATGGGCTAGGTCTAAAAATATAAATTACATGGACTAGGCTCAATGACAAAAAAACATGGGCTGGGCCCAAGGACATAAATTACATGGGCTAGGCCCAAGAACATAGATGACATGGGCTAGGCCCAATGACAAGAAAACATGGGCTAGGTCCAATGACATGTGAAGGGCAAGGCCCATTCATTCATGATTTGAAAACAATAATATACATACATATATATATATATATATAAGAAATATATATAACAATATTAATCAAACAAACAAACTCAACACTATGATAACATTATAAGTTGTTCAATCATAACAAAGAAATACATAAAAGAATTCAAGATGAACGAGTACAAGGTCCATTGAGACCTAGGTGTCTAATGAAACCAACACGCATGTAGGTTACATACGTTGCGGACACCGATCAATAAACAGTACGACTTATACGGAACGCAAAAACTGTGAGTTCATGTCCCTCCTTTCACTTATTTTAAGTTTTGTTTTAAACTATCGAGGGGAAATACATGCATGTCAAAACAGTATGTTAGCTATGAGTTAGCAGATAACAAATCATTGTGCGTAAGTAGGAAATAACAATAGTAACCATTAATCACTTAGTGACCAAGGTGCAAAAGAGGTAGATCTATTTAGTTTGAGACCCGCTCCACTCCTGGTTGGTATACCCATTGGAGTGCTTTTGTGATCCCAAAATGTCAAAGAAGTATCGGTTTGGTTACTTACTTATGGCACAAGTATGTCAGGGTGCTCGCGACAAACTGATAGATCCTTAATTAACTCATTGATGCTAATAACATACTTGGATTTCAATACGGGTTTCAAGGATGACATTTTGATACGAAAACGTTAAACTACATGAACTCGCCAACTTTATGTTGACTTTTTAAAATTACATGTGTTTCAGGACGCAGGACTTGAGCTGGTGATGGGATTCGGGTATGGGATTTGTTAAGACAACGATGTACTACCTTTTGGAGGGTTTGCCTTTTATATCCCAACCTCGTTTGGGTGTATAGAGGTCAAAGCCTCAGCATGACTTTGTGATAAAAACAATATCATATTATGGAACATGTGTTTTAAACTATGTTTTTAATGGTAATCTGATACTGATAACAATGTGGTTACACTTTTGAAGGATGTAAATGTATAATGAAACTTAGAAATGGCGTGACATCGTTGTTGTTAATTCTTTTTACTAAATTGGATGCAATGATTACTTGATAGTCACACACTTGCGCTTCCACCACGACCAGGGTGTGACATTATGGATCTTGTTGGTTGGATGGTTCGTGAGGCACAATATAGACGAGAGAGAGACGGGTTACCTGCCATACCACTCCCACCACCTCGAGCACCACATCAGCAGCAGCAGCCGCAGCAGCCAGATCCCGATCCCGACTCCGAGGCCAACTCGTATGCATAGACATTTTGTATTTAGTTTTCAGCGGTACAGATAAATATTGTTATGGTTGTACAATGTTATATATGTTCTTTGTTTTCAGTTATTCGATTACTTGATGATTGTTTGTGTTAAATCGACATTGAAATGTAATACGGAAACAACATACACTTGTTGCATTCATCTTAAAATATTGAAAACAATATTAAATTTTAGAATCATATTTTAAAAAATATAATGTAAAAACAATTAAATATATAAACGATTGAAAAAGATAACTCTCTTTTTATACAATAAACAAAACTTTTTAAAAACCTAAAATTACACCTCAAAAAAAATCAACCTCCAACAACAACCAATTTACCCCACCAAAACCTATTTTTCAAACTCCAACAACAACCAATCTACCCACCAAAAAACCCCTTTTCCAACAAAAAAAACAAATTCCTAGACGGGTCGTCTAGGTCCAGACGCCCCGTCTAAACGCTAAAATTTATGCTCCCTGCCAGGCACTTGCTGACTCCTCAAAATCAGTGTTATACGGGGCATCTAGCCCTAGACGACCCGTCTAGGGCCCAAAGGTGTCAAAATAGGCAGCAGGGGTGTGTGAATAGATTGAGCCATATTATATTAAGAGCTTCTCAGTGAAAATCATAATTTGGAAAATTATAATTACTTAAATCAGTCACCATTCTCTACACAACTCAAGGGATATTACATAGACGTTTAGTCTCCAATGTTTATGTATCACACCCTATGATAAAACTCGTATCCCAACATATTATTTTCTGGTGTACCGCCTAAGTGGGCTTACTTTTTCATCTTCGTCCGGAATTTATAAGTATTTCTTTGGAGTCGTATCATATAATCCACGGTGGTATGTCATATGTCGGACATGCACCGACTTTTCTTATATTATATAGCCGGGTACACATATCGGCTCTTATATACTTGGATGCTATCATGTTACGGATATAGACATCACTTGTTAGAAGTAATTACGATTTTGAAGACTTTCGATACTCATCAATGTCACACCCCGACCCGCAGCGGAAAAGGTGATCGGGGCATGATTGGGTTATCATCAAAGCTCATGACATTTATTATGCGTTTCATATTCATTAAATACAATTTAATGGAAATTTACAATAATTGATACAACATATTCTAACTATCAATCTAAGCTTCTTTGTTCTCTTCTAAGGCATTTCCTAGGTTTTCTTTGCTTCGACCTGTTCACCTGTATCATGTGTAAAAAGGTTTTGGATCAACATAATGTTGGCGAGTGAATCCTATGGAAAACATTTGAACAAGTTTATTTGAATTGATTATGAAATATGTGCACAACCAAACATAAGTAAAAATAGATGTAAACTTATTCAACAATCATAAGATATTAAATAAAACACACATGAACAATAATGGAACATTTAGAGGCACGCGATGCTCAACTCGTCTCTCACGAGGAACTGAGGGGCCTAATGAATGAATTGCATAAACATGATAATATGAATGACACAACTACAAACAATATAAACTCAATGATACACACATGAACAATAATGAATTTGATTTGAGGCACGCGTTGTTCAACTCGTCTCCCACGAGGAACTGATGGGCTTAATGAATGAATTGCATATAATTTGACAAAAGGAAATAAGTAATCACAACAATATAATCAGTCTAAGTTTAGATCATGATGTGGTATGGCACAAGTTTAAATAAACAAGTTAATTATTTTTATAACACATGACACACTCCAAAACGTGTAATTTAAAAGGGGGAGTTGTAAGATTCACTCACAGTGGGTGCGTTCGGTTGATGATGTTGAATGCACGCGAAGTGGTTTTAACCACGAGTGAGATTAACCTAGATAAATCGCATTATGGTTTGGTAAGTAATCGGATTTTATTAATCTATTTTAGTAGGATTGTTGGGTGTATTTTTGTGAGTTTAAGGCTATTTTCTAATCTTAAAAATGTTATTTTTAAGTATTTTAAATTGATTTTTAATTAAAATAATTAAATAAAAATAATAAAAAAATTTGACTTTTTCTGACCGTTGACCGTTGACCTGACCGTTGACCGGTTCGAGTCGGAATATAAGTGCGCTGAGTGAGGCTCGAACCCGAGACCTCCCGTACGCGTGCACGCAGCTCTACCAACTGAGCTACGTGTCTAACCCGTTATATATCTGATTTTAATTATATATATATATTAATTATGTTTAAACAGAAATCCTTTATTTTTAAAAACGATTTAAATCAATTCGGACGGTGCGCTCCACAGGTCTCGAACCCGGGACCTGTGGCTTAAACTAACACACAGTCCACCGCTGGACTGTGTGTGCAACTTGTTAACTTTACTGATTTTTATTATACTTAAACACAAATTAGTTATTTCCTTTTCTGTCTTAATTAAAAAGAATAGATAATTGTCCGAGTCGGTGCAGTAGCCCGGACTCGAACTCGTGACCTGTGATATAAACATACACACAGTCCACCGCTGGACTGTGTGTCTAACTTGGTTATTATTCCGGTTATTAATATACTTAACATATACCAGTATGACTCCGGTTTGGTTAATAAAAAAAAATCATTTTTATTAAGGCGACGTGTGTGGAAACAAGATTCGAACTCGAGACCTTTGCGTTTAATGTGCACACAGTCCACCGCTGGACTGTGTGTCTAACCCGATTAATAAGTTGATTTTAATTAAACTTATATGATACCGAACTTCATCTTCTTCGCTGAGTTTTTAACCAGAATCGACAACAGAATGGTTCGAAGTTTTAATCGGTTTCTTAGTGTGTTTCAGTTCATCATGGTGAGATATAAGTGAAAAGAAAAAGAATTTAAGCGAAGAGGTATACCGACTGTCTTCCTCTGTTTTCCGGCAGAACTCCGGCGACAGCAATAGGCTCCGGCGACGAGTGTCTTGCAGCAGAGAAACTTCAGAAAGCTTACAAGATATGTGGGTGACTTCGGTATAAGTTCAAATGGTTTAGTAAGGCTCAGAAATGAGGAAACCGGTTTTCCGGCGACGAACAGATTAATTCCGGCGAGTGGAATTACGCCGAGAAAAGGTGTGGTTTTGAGCGAAAAGGTTTGCAGTGGGTTGTGGGTGAATTTATAGGACAAAATCGTCGAAGAACCTGGTCTGATTTCCGACTGTATTCATCGGTTATAAAAACTCCGGCGGTTATGGTTTGGTCGCGGACTCAGACGTCGGTTATAACCGATGTCTTAGTAATGGTTTACGTTATAACGTAAGTTGTCGTTAAGACTCGCGAGATTTTCGGGATTTCCGATGACTGAACTATTGGGCGCCGGTTTTGAATTCGTAACGTCATGATATCAATTAAATGATTCTATTATTTAACAAATAACATCAGTGGCGCAGTGGTTTGTGTGTTGTGTGCTAATTCGTTTGCTGAACCGGTACTGACCCGGGTTCGAAACCCGGCAGAGACATTGTATTTTTATTTTGCGTTTTACAACAGTTTTTCAAAAACTAAATATATATTCCCGTATAATAATCGATTATGTATCGTTTAAAATTATTTTGGGCATTTAATTCGCAACGAAATTTTCGACTGACTGTTCGGTTGATAAACGGAGCGGGTTTGGTAAATCCGTTTTTGACGGATGTTACAATCAAAAGTAACTATATTCTTTATTCACAACTAGTGTTGTCAATCGTAGTTGATAACACTTATAAAATAACTTGTAAGAAAATTCCCACAAGTTATTTTATAAGTGTTATCAACTACGATTGACAACACTAGACTGGGAAGCTAGCATGGTCCAACACTATTAAGTTCTATACTGAAGACCTCTATTAAAAAAAGGATCTTCATATTTGAATTATCTCCTCAAGAAGTGATCAAACCCCTTCCATAAGTTCTTATGTTCAAAGACCCTACAAAAGAGAGAGCATGGCCTACATATTTGGCCCGTTCCTTGAAAGCAGAAGAATCCTTTGACTACGTTATTACTTAAGGAAAAACATGGACGCTCATTCCTTGAAGGTGAAAGAATCCTTAGACTATGTTTTTAGCCCTTAAGGAAATACTTGAACTGCATATTTAACTCCCTCCTTGAAGGATATTGAATTATTGGACTGCATTATTAGTCCCTCTTTTGAATAAGGGAAAAATTTGGGCAACATATTCAGTCCATTCCCTGAGAAAGGAAGAATCTCTTCTATGACCTCCTGGATTTAAAGACCTTCATCTACTTGAACAAAATGATACCCCCTCTTAAAGGCTGAAACATTCTGGAATTTCCTTTCGTAAATAGGAAAGTCCCCCCTTCTGCGGGACTAAGCATCTAAGTAGTCCCTTCCAATAACAGTAACATATTCCTTCCTTGAGATTAAGCCTGGAAGAAGTTCCTTCCAAGAACAAGAACGTATTCCATCCTATAAGATTAAGTATTTCAGATGTTACTTCTCTGAATAGGAACATATCCTTCCTTTGGGACCAGGTCTTGAAGAAGCTCCTTCTAATAATAGGAAGGTGTTCCCTCCTATAAGATTAAGTATTTCAGAAGTTTCTTCCTTGAAAAGGACCATCTCCCTTCTATTGAATTGAGTCTTGAAAAGGATCCTTTCAAGAATGGGAAAGCTTTCCCTCCTATGGAATTAAGCATTTTAGAAGTGTAGCATTTGTGTAAAACGGATTTTCAAAAACCGCATTATTTTTATCAATCAAGTTTCTATTCGTTGCGCTAGTTATTTTGATCAATTAAGGTTGTAGAACACCAAATCTTAACTATTAAATAATAATAATAACAAGTAAATTAAAATAAGTTCAAAAATAATAAAGCAAAAAAATAAAGAGGAAACCGGGTTTCGAACCCGGATCTCCCGCGAACACACACACACACAAACACCATTGCACTACACGCACCTTTGTGTTTTGAATGAAAACATTTAAGTGTTATGTTGAAGTCCGCTTAAAACCTGCAAAATTCAAACATCAGATCCGTAACCGCCATCAGATCTTTTGGGCAATCTTCTTCATCCGTTTTCGAATTATCAGTCATAACCGAAAACAACATCAATGTAATTAAAACGGATTCCAATCATTGAGATTAAAATCGCTGTTGAAACTAAAATCATCATCGGCCCTGGCACACTATAAATACAAAGCAATTTCCTCTTAATCAGAACTCGCATTCTTCTCGTTTATCACTCTTTACCTCGGAAGTTTTTCGGTCCAACGTAATCATCAGAAATCTTGGTTGGAGCTAACGGAATCCAGACACCGGAAATCTAAGTTTGTCATTCGTTCGGTTAGTATTCGTTCGTCAATCAAATTCTCCACTCGTGTGCACTCATCATCAACCAAAGGATACGCACCCACTGTGAGTGAATCTTTCCAAACTCCCTTTTTGAATTAAATTTTGGGATGTATCATGTGTCGTACATGTTTATTTATTTATTTTAACACTTGTGCTAACATCGTAATGTGATCAAATGTGTATTTTTATTTGTGTGATTATGTGAGGTTACATGTTATCATTTCAGTGCAATCATTCATTTAAGGCCCATCAGTTCCTCGTGGGATACGAGTTGAGCATCAGGTGCCTCATTAGATCGGCTCCGTTTGATTGAGCCTTGATCTCAAGTTCATCATTCATCATGTCATATGGTCATTGTGGATATTGTGTGGTTTGTGATTGTTTATACATATGCATATGCTCATTTATGATTTACGCATAATTTTTATTTAATTAACTAATATAATAATTGTTTAAATTGTTTTTACCTAGATTCACTCGCCAACTTTTGTTGACCCAATCCTTTGTTTTACACATGATACAGGTGAACAAGCTGATGAGAGAAACACATAGGAATGGCCTTAGAAGATTAAACAAATCTATTATGTTTTGAACAATGTCTTAATTTTCTTTTCTTGTGCTTGTATGATTCCTTGTGTTTGAATATTTGAGGTTTTAACTACAATTTAATAAATATGAAACTTATTAGTAAATGTCATGAGCTTTGATGATAACCCAATTATGCCCCGACTATTATTTCCGCTGTGGGTCGGGGTGTGACAAGAAGTTCCCTCCAGGAATAGGAGCACATCCCCTCTATGGAATTAAGTATTGAATAGTTCCTTTAAAATGAAAGATACCCCGTCCTATGGGATTAAGTATCTCAAAATTTCCTTTCATAAACAAGTAACACCTCTAATCTATTGAATTAAGTATTGAGAAAGTTTCTCCCAAAAATAGGAGAGTATCCCCTCCTATAAGATTAAATATTTCAGAAGTCTCTTCAATGAACAAAAATGCATCCCCCCTTCGGGATCAAGTATTGGTGAAAATCCTCTTAAGAACAGGAAATACCCCCTTCTCTGGGATTTGATATCTGAAAAAGATCCTTCCCCGAAACAGAAAGAATCTCTTCCTTTGGATTTCGCACACAAACAACTTCTCTCTGAAAAAGGAAGGGTCCCCTTTGCAATGGACTTCAAATCTAAAAAATCCTTTCCTTGAAAAGAAAAAAATCCCTGCCACGGGTTAGAAAGTATTCCTCCAAAGGAGGAAAGCCCCATCCAGGGGTCACGTATGTTTGAAAAAGTCTCTCCAAGAGGAGAGGATGCTCTTGCCATGGGATCCGTTCTTAGAGAATTACAACATCTATCCAAGAAAGGAAGGAGCCCTTAATAAGGACTCACGTATGAAGATTCCTTCCAATAACCAGTGTTTCTAAAGGGCTCACAAAACCTCTCCAAAAGAAGAAGATGCCACCCTTTCTCGAAAAACAAAAAACCCAAATGGTAAAAAGACCCCACTAAGCGGGTCAAACATGATCATTTAGGCAGACGTGCCGGACAATCTTACAACAAAATAAACATGTACATAGACATATAGACATGCCGCCTTAGTCTAAACAAGGCAGAGCCCAGCCATGGGGCTAGGACTAAGTCAAGCAGGCATATGAAAACCCAAGTGGCCTAGACGTCGTTGGACAAAAGGCCCTCCAAAAGCTTTAACAATTCAAACGAGTTATAAAGGGGCGTATACAAAGCTTTAACAACTCAAGCAAGTTATGAAGCAAACTTATACAAAGCTTTAACAACTCAAACAAGTTATGAAGCAAACTTATACAAAACTTTAACAACTCAAGCAAGTTACGAAGCAAACTTATAAAAAGCTTTACAACTCAAGCAAGTTATGAAGCAAACTTATACAAAGCCTTAACAACTTAAATGAGTTACAAAGCGACCATGGTAAGCTTTAACAACTTAAACGAGTTACAAAACTAGCCTATGCAAAGCTTTAACAACTTAAAAAAGTTACAAAGCGACCTATGGAAAGCTTTAACGGCATAAAAAGTTACAAAGCAAACTCACGAAAAAACACTAACAGCTTAAGTAAGATAAAAACCCTCTTTGGAGGGGCACCAAACAAAGAGTACAACATGGTAAACAAGGCATCCCAACCGATGCTCTTAGACAAATTACTCTTGAACAAGTACCTCGATTGAAATGCCCTTGAGAATCTCATGCAAAGCCAGTGTAAATAGCATAAACACTCTCAAGAAAAGTACTCTCAAACAAGTACATTGGTTAAAGTTCCTTCAAGGAGGCATAGATTGAAATAAGGTATTGTGCTACCTTACTTGAGGAGTCACCTTGCTAATTTGAACGTTAAATGAAAGATTGCCTCAAGGACAACAAAATAGATTAGTTTGGCATAACGTGCCTTAGACTATATTTACTCGAAAGATAGGGTGACAGTTAAGAGTGTCACACTCGCTAACGTCAGAGTTGGGCGTGATCCGACTGGTATCTTCATTGCACAGCGGAAGTATGAAAGTGCTAAGACTTCTAAAAAGTGAACGCCCGTTAAGTACTCGAATCCCCCGTAAGTTTTCCTATTCCAACTGTGCCATAGTTTGGAATTTATAACCTTAGAAAGAACATGCGAAAAATCAACATAAAGTTGACGAGTTCATAGATATTTGAAAGATTTAAAATAAATCTTTTTTATAACTGGTTTAAATAGTGTGAGAAATCATCGTAAAGCATTTCTCCTTGGCATGTCATTTGAAAACCTTATGTTTGTAAAACTTGTATAACTGTCAACGTTCGCGTCATATTAACATTTGAGAATTCTTATGTAATAATGTGGTATGTAAAGGTCAATGAACTTCTGATCATTAATGTTTTGCAAGTACATTAATATGTGTGAAGGCATAGGAAGCACCCAACCCTAGACGATTTCCTCTGGTCTACCCGGATGGGACAACAAAAGCACTACATGTGGCCACAGAAGGACCCATGAGTAGGGCTCGCTACACCCGATAGATCTACCACTTTTGTTTCGTGGTCTTATACAAGATTAATGGCGCTTAAGAGAGACCTTATTCGCACATGATCTAATAATTCATTCCGTAGCTAAACCATACCATCGAAAACATATACCCCCCTCACAAGAGTTGTAAAATTGAAAACATTTAAGAGAAAACGGGGATATAACTCACGGTGTCTTTGTGCCTCGCACAAATGAGAATGGACCTAGCCCATTTGAGTCTATAAACAGGACCAACCAGTCCCCTTATTTGTATGCAGGACAACCCAGTCCTGTTGTAACTAAGACAATCCCGTCACTAGTCATGAAACTCATGCACGTTTCGAAAATACGCGTATATTTTGTAAAACCGGTATGTTTAGCATAAAACTTTCGTAAACCATTTGAGTGTATTGAAATCCAACCAGTCCTCTTATTTGTAAGCAGGACAACACAGTCTCATTGTAACTAGGACAATCCCGTCCACTAGTCATGAAACTCATGCACGTTTCGAAAATACGCGTATGTTTTGTAAAACCAATATGTTTAGCATAAGCCTTTCGTAAACCATTTGAGTGTATTGAAATCTATTTGCAACATGATTGATGATATGCACATAACCCATTTAACCTGAATTTTCGTATTTTTAAATTTTTTCCGTACATGAATACTAAGTTTTCAATTTTACAACAAAAAAAATACAAATATATGAATATACATGAAACAATAAAATTTTAGTTATAAAATCTTATTCATTTACACTTTTACATTTAGACATAAAATAGGCAACAAATTTATTGTGACATAATAAACACATTAAGAATATAAAACACAAAACAAATGTGTTAAATTGGTAAATCCCCAAACTTACACGAAACCTTCTTTAAACCCAATGGACAAATATGTCAGTAAAGATAATAACCATTGATGTTGTCGGAAAACCAGCTGTGGGTAATAGTTTTACCGATGAATCACCATAAGCTTTCTAGGACGAATTATCAATGGAATTTAAAAAAAATGTTTTTAGTATTATCGATTTAAAAAGTAAAAAGAAAATTCACCGCAGATTTTTAGTTGCAAATCCGTGCTCGTATGACAAATATTAGACTCAAACTCGTGGATTTGAGTTAATTTTCTACGTATGACAATTTGAGAAATTTCTCAACATTTCACTGTATGCTGACATTAATAACACATAACCAATCACACATTTTTAACGCCAAATGTTACACATTAAATCATTCTTAAATACTTCATTTGCCCAGATACCTGGGACCTACCCCTGTCTCTACCAAATAGGCTACCTCGCGTTTGGTCAAGTAATATACCATATAATCAAAGCAAACTACACATAAGCATTTTTATATATAGATTACTAGGTTATCACCTGAGATTGTTTCCCAGGCTCGGGAAAATTACTTATATTAATTATTATTTGTGATTAATACAACCTCAAGCTTCTCATCAAATTCAACAACAATGTCTTCACATCACTGGATTACACCATGAACCCATATTAGAGGTCAAACAAAAGCGCAACTGAACCACATGAGTAACATCATTTCCACTTACGCAATCGGGTGATTTAGGATTTTGTAAAAAAATGTTTATTCTTCTACTTCTTACAAAATTACATAGAATCCAAGAAAATGAAACAATGACTTAAAGGGCTAATCTTTAGTTCATAAATTCCTGTGAAAAAACATCTTGAGTCAACAAAAATAACTGAGAGATAAAGAGATATACTTTATATACAAGTTTGATTCAATTTGAAACAGTTTCTTTCATTTGCTTCAGATAAACACACACCCATGACTTAAAGAGATTACATAGGTCCGGGAACCATCAACAGTTCTCAGTTGATTCTCAATTTCTACTTTCACATTTGCCACTAATAAGCCAAGTTTCTACTAATTGCAGTTACTATTTTTCTAATGGCAATCGCAGTTACTATTAATTAAGAGATGCTATTGATGATTACCATTAACAGTTAATATCGCCGACCAATTATCACTGATGATTCCTACTTGCTATCATTTTCTATATAACATTTTATTAACTAAGTAAATCTGAAACAACTTTCAGTAGTTTCAATACAATAATACCAACAAGTTTCAATAGTTTCAATACAAATATACATAGTATGAACTACAGAAAAATAAAGAGCGTAACTGATAAACAAATGTAAAGAAAAAGTTAGTAGTAATTATTTACAAAGTTTTCATTACCGTACAACTGCATATTAAAGGTTTTATTATAACTTATGAATAACTGAAATGCCCTACAAAAGTTTATTTAAAGAAACTGAGTATATGCGAAAACTGACATGACATTGCTGGCAAATAATCGTATATACAAAGCCTACTCTAGATATGTTACAAGAATAAAAAAAACACCGATCCTTGATGATAGTTTGCAAGATCTTCGATAGTAGGATTCAGATCCCAATACTCCAGTTCCCCAAATAACGGGGACATATCCTTTAAAGAAGAAGTGTTTTTATCAAATGTGCTACTTACATTTAATCAAGTATATACCGTATCATCAAAGCAAATGAACATAAGCATTTTTATACATAAATTATTCTGGTCACATTAAATAGATATAATCAGAGTATTTAAGTCAAATCTCTTACTTTATCTTTATAATTATACTAAAACGTTATCTTTTCTCTCTACTTTTCAATTAAATAATATCTTTTATATTTTATCATTATCTTTTCTTTCTTCTCCACTCACAACCACTTTTCAAAAAGTATTAAAAATTATAGAGGTAAACAGTATTTCATCCAAATCTACTGATAAATAGTAACTTTTTCTTTTTTTTCTCTCTCATTCACTCACAGCAATTTATAATCACTTTCACAAATACACAGGTTACACTCTCATAGAAATGAAGGTTAATGTCATGCCAACACTAAACTGAAAAAGAAAATGATTAAGAAAATAATAAAAAGTATGTTTAATTTTTGTAACAAATACTCTTTAAATAATAAACATTCGCCAATACATATATTATCTCAAATTTAATGTAGAAACGGTCAAACACCAATAAAATTAACCCAAACTGTAGAAAAAATAATAACAAATGAAGTCCAGATCAAGTAACCAGAACAAAAGAAAAATATAGAATGTATCTCATCAGTACGGCAACACGAAAAACCTTCACAATCTTTACATTATTGTAACAGCAATGACCGATCCAGCAAAAGCAGTTCCAGCAATGAGAGCTCGGTTGACCCAGGCACCAGCAAAAGATCCACTGGGAACATCAGCTACGGGTCCTCCGGGTGCTGGTGAAGGACCAGCAGATGGACCGGGTGAAAGGGCACTTGGGCAAGTGATGACGGGGATGGGGCCGGTCCGGAGACGGGAGAAGGAGTTGGTGCAGCGGGTGCTGGAGCCGGAGCAAGGACGGGTGCGGGTGAGGGAGTTGGTGGTGCAACTGGGGCTGGTGTTGGGCTGGCTGTGGGTGAGACCGTTGGGGTGGCCACTGGGGCTTGGGCTAAGCATGAAGTTGCCAAAAGAGCTACGATCATGAAGAATTGGCACATTCTAGCAGAAGCCATTGCCGTTATGAGAGAGAGAGAGAGAGAGAGAGAGATGTTGGAAGTATGATTTGAATCCATGAGGATGAAGAATTCATATAGGATGGAGCATGAAAGAGCATAGTGACAGATAGTTTTGACATATAAATTGGATGATACAAATTATTGTTTGTATTTTAAAATTGTTGTCCTTTCTCGACGCAGAAGACAGGAAACTAAAATTATTATTTAGGGATTATAATATATTAGTTTTAGGGAATAAAAATATTTGGTTACCTATTATTAAATAATAAATATGTAGATGTATAATCCCAATGTAGCTATGATTAATTAACGAGAATAATATATAAAATGTTATTACAAATGCGAATATAAACTAGACTATGTCAATCTCTCTTTTGAATATTTTAGTGTAATTAGTATTGACTTGGTGATTAAAATAAGTTGTAAAATATATATAAAGTAAGTTAGAAGATGCGAAAGTACATGCTTATTTGAGTTATTATAATTCAAAGTTTACGAGCGGAGACCATAATCAGCATGGGTTTCAAGGGGACAACGCCTCTTGGCAGGGGTCCGAAGACAACGCCCTTGAAAGCAGGATCCTGTCGAGGTTCAAAGGGCAGAATCCCGGATGTTTGGAAAAAAAATTATTTTAATTAAATTGGTTAACTGAAAGTGCATTAGAAAACTAATTTTATGGAAAATACCCTTTATTTTTGTGATAAAATTTGGCTCTGTTATGAATAAAGGAATTTAAAATTAGAAAAAGATAACTGCTAACAGATAATTGCAACCCCTAAATCCCTAAATTAATAATCAAAAATTTTGGTCAGACTCTCTGATTTATTTGAATTCATCACAAACACATACTATTGTACGATTTCTTTATCTGAGTTGTATTCGATGAAACTATTCGAAAGAACCACTAGAATAATTTGATTTCAAAATGATCACACGCCACTTAGATTATTTCTGGTATACAAAATTCCCCAACATAATCTAAGTTTAATTAGTCTGATTAAGGAGGTGTACATGCTTATAAATACATTTTAGGTTTTTAACTAAGGCTCAACTATTTCAGCTTATTTTCATTACAACAAAATTTTGTTTCTATCAATTTATTTTATTTTTTATGTAGCGTTATTCAAGGTGTTTCCTATTACCAGATACACACACTTTGATTAAATGATATATTTTAGCCTGATTGTAAAAATTGGTATTCAAGTTGTATATATTTCATAAACCTTAAAAATGAAGTTGGTGTTTGAAAAGTTCTGTTAATTATATCATATGTCATATAAACAATGAAAATATTAATTCCTTTATTAATAGGATTTGAACTTCTTATTGAAGATAGTTTGGTAAACCTTATAAGAATATAAAGTATAAGTTCTCTACAACTACAACATTATTTATCCAGTTATTTAATTTAATTTGTTTTTCTTGTTTTCTTTTTAGTAATATATCTTTTTAAAAGGAAACAATGTGAGACCCAATAATCGGTGGTTGAAAGGGCAAACCAGCTGGTGAAAGGGTTGTTTCCAAGCTAAGTCATGAATTATTTTATTATATAAGATATAATAAATTTATTAAATACCAATAAATTAAGCAAACTAGCGTATAATTAGCAGTTCAAAATGGGTTGACAATATGAACGTGGAAAGTGTATGGAGTACGACTTTGTAATAAGCTATCTAATTCTAAATTTTATCAAGTTAATTAGTGGTAGAACATGGCCCACTAATATGGCATTAGTTGTTGTCATGGTAACCTATTTAAATAACTTGCGAAAACTAAAATAGTTAACTAAACACGTTTACTGAAGACTTAATAATTTTTACTAAACTTTATAAACATTAAAAGTTCAACTAGCACTCAACTGAAGCAAGCACAATTAAATATCACGTTCGAATGTAAATCTCACGTCATCTCCCATTTAATACAACAGTTTATTTTTTTTTTACTTTTTTTCTTTTATTATTTAGTTACTTTATTTTATAAATTAAAAATAAAACTTGCGAAAACTAAAATAGTTTAACTAAAACACTTTACTGAAGACTTAAATAATTTTTTTACTAAACTTTATAAACAATACAAAAGGTTCAACTAGCAACTCAAACCTGAAGCAAGCACAATTAAATATTCACGTTACGCATGTTAAAATCTCACGTCATCTTCCCAGTTTAAATTACAACAGTTATATTTTATTTTTTACTTTTTTTCTTTTATTATTTTAGTTACTTTTATTTTATAAATTAATCTAAAGCTAATAGTTGGACCTATAAAAAAATATATGACATTGAAAAGCTAAAACATAATTTTTGGATCAAGAAATAAACAGTTGATAAAGCATTTTTTTCACAAAGATAGTGAATCTTGAATACTAATCAAAATAACTGTTCAAAAATATGTTTAAAGCCTTGGAATCACTGTCGAAGATGTAGAAACCACTGTTCAATGCCAAAACTCTATTGAAACAAAACACTGATTATGAAGACCAAACATCTGTTGTGGCCAAACAGATGTTTGATACAAGCCAACATCAGTTTGAAGAATAGAGCTATACTTAATGTAACAGTACTTAACTTAGAACAGATGTTTAGTTTAATAGATCAGATGTTAGATTCCCGCAGATCTTTAACATCTATGGAATTTTTCCGTTAGATATAATGTCACTATTAGGGTGACGTCAGCTGATTGCAAATAAAGCTTTCGTACTTGTATATATAAATCTCATGTGTTAGACATCTATTTCATCACACACATTACTTTTGTACGAACAAAAAAGTTAGTGATCAATCTAAGGGAGAGTGTGTAAGATCATTATATTGTAACTGAAATCATTAGAATTAAAAAGAAAACAGTTTTGATGTAACTTTCTGCTTGTTTGTTTATCTTATTTGCAATACAATTTACAAATTATTTGTTCTTTAATTGTTTAAACTTACAAGTATAACAAACTCAGATCCAACAATTGGTATCAGATCTTGGTCACATTAAACTTGATTTCACAATCATTAATTTGACAGCGAGTGATGTTTTTATGTTTCTCCTTAATTCAGTAAAAAGACTAGTTTACCCTTAATGAATCCCGCGACATTACCAAAATCAATGATATTTACAAAAACGTCACCGCGTCAATTTATTCTATAGATTGTATTGATCCAATACTTGTGAAACATTCTCACCATTTTTACACTTTGGGGCGTTTTCCCCAGATCCTGCCTAAATATATAGGGCATGGTTCATATGAGAACTGACTTGAGTTGAGAGAACTCGTAGGAATTTGACTTCCAATTTTTTTCACCAAAAATCATTTTAAAAATTAACTTTACAAGGGGAAAAAAAGTTTCCTTCCACTTTTTTACGGTGGCAGTTTCACTCTCTAACAGGTGCTACAGTGATTTAAGGTGGGTGTAAATGATTCTTACAGTTCGCAAAAAAACGACACATGATTTATTATTTTAGGATACTTTTTTTTCACAGGGGGCCTTGTTTCGTATTACTCTACTATTGTGCAAAATTTGGTCGAAAAACTCCTATAGAAAGTGGAGTTCTCACAAGTTCTCTCAACTCAATGGTGGTTCTCATATAAACCTATATATATATATCATTTCAATAAAGACGTTAATGTGCTACTATGAAAATCCCAAAATTATGTTTTAAAATCATTAAAAGATTGCTAAAAATAACCATAAACAAAAACTTTGTTAAAAAACGTAAATCATTGTTCTGTGGTTTAAAGTCTGTTTGACTAAAGTCACAACCATTGCTCTGTAAAAGCAACCACTATTTTCTCTCTGAAATGTTGTTTTTAATCCAACAATGGTTTCAAACATTGTTTCCATCTATCTGTTGACAATAGTCAACAGATGTACCAACCACTGTTTTATATTCTAACATCTGTAAATAACAAACAAAGTTTTCAAAATATAAAACAGATCTTTTCCAAACAGACGTGTTATTACTTCATCAAAAGGTTTTCTTGGTGCGGTTTAGTCTCTCTGTAAAACAGAGCTTTGATAAACAAAGTTTTACCTTGCACAAATAAAGATTTGCCATGTGTCACACCCTCAATTTCCACTTGCGGAGTTTTACCGCGAGGCGTGTGAACAAACCAGAATCTGAAACACTAGTACGTCGAACGACTCTATATGATTTGATAATACGTTTTCAAAAATCATTTGTCGTAGTTTTTATATTGTCTTGATTAGTTACCAATATTTAGCAGATGCATCAGTTTTTAAAGTTTGAGCGGAAGCATAAATAAGTAGTGAAGCGGGCGCCAACACAAACGCCAAAACAATTGAAAAATCCCAAAACAATATTAATAAATAAGACTCGATAAAAGATGTCTTGTTCAATGCATGTGCGTGCACCTAGAGCTCCTAGCGTCCTGAGAAACATGTAAAGAAACAAGTGTCAACATTAAAGATGAGTGAGTTCACAGGTTTTCATAAATTCATTTGTTCGGTTATAGTTTGTTTTCTCCGTTATCCCTAACCCGGGATAACGTATTAGTTCCATTATTCCAACCCGGAATAATAAGTTGTTGCTTCCAATATTCCAACCCGGAATATTAAGTTGTTGTTTCCATTATTCCAACCCGGAATAATAAGTTGTTGCTTCCAATATTCCAAACCCGGAATATTAAGTTGTTTCGTAATTAAGTTCAATGTTAATATATATAGGTAGCTAGCCTAAAGTCATGTCACGTAAGAGTTCGCGATCGAAGCTGACTGTTGTGCCTCCGTTTTGCCAGGCCTATCACATGACCATGGCGAAGTTAGGCCAAATTATTCACCCGTTGACCATACCAGGTCGGCTAGCGCGACTAGCTCGGATGGGGCTCGTCGGGCCCAGTAGTACTACTTATAATTCCCCCGCTATTAAACCCAATATTAACGATCCGAGAGATTGACGAGGACTTAAGTGATAAAGCTGCTTAGTGACCATAACATTACATTAACATTAACTTAGTTACCTAGTAGTTATGTGACGTTAAATTCGTATAACGTAAAGAGTTTGAGTTTGAGAGTGTATACATGTTTCTCCCCCTGTTGTTTAAAAACCGTATAAAGTTAGGGGCCGTGAACTCACCTTTTGTTGCTCGGTTAGTGTAGCAATAGAAGTTATAAGAGATGGGACCGCTAGTTGCGTCCTAACAAACCAATTAATTCCAAGTCAGTGTGTGAACACACCAATACAATTTCTACACGTAATTTACGCACAAAGTGATACACACAAACAACATATCTAACACTCAAACATGCATGCAAGTATCCTCATGTGATCATAGTAATCAAACAACTTATCATGAACATATTCCAATCCATGCAACACTTTGGTGCACACAATCACAAGTTATCAAATTTCAGCTTAACACTCATTATTCAGCTGTTTTCTAGGATTTTTATAAAATAGTTCCAACAATCCAAAAATTCCAATATTTTTACAGTAGGTGACATCTATACCATAGAAGCTTATATAAATTTTCCAAGTCCTAAATCTTTACCAATTAACCATAAATATTAATATGCTAGGCTGCAGTTAGATTTATCACTTTCTGACTGCAGTCCACGGAAGAATTTATTTAAAAATCACTGATCTTCCAATTAACAAAATTCCAGTTGGAGTTGCCCGGAAATTTCCATACCTAGTTTCTGTACAAAAATCATGACTCAACTTCCTACTGATTTTAAAATCCAACTTGATAAACAACTAACAAAATTTCAGGATTTTCACAGTTTTAGTTACTGAACTTATTTGGCCCTTTAAAAATATCAAACGACTTCAGAAAATTATGAATCCAGCGCCATTAGATTCCCTATTCAATCTCTACGTTCTAGACACCAGAAAATCCGTTTTTCGACAACTAACGACCGAGTTACAGCCAGATGAAGTCGGCTGTAACTATTATTCAGCAGACTGTTTTCGGCATATCTTTATCATAAACTTGTATAACCCGTTCATGCGATTAACCTAGGCGATCAAGAACCGATTTTTAATCATAGATTAATACTAACAACCTATCCATGCAAACCCTAGTTCTTACTTCTAGTTTTTACAAACAAAACATACTTGCAACTTATGATTTCCGAAAACAATCATGCACATGAACACAATCAAAACAGCCGATTATTTACCACA
Organism: Scalesia atractyloides; assembly: GCA_947069175.1. Lineage (NCBI taxonomy): Eukaryota > Viridiplantae > Streptophyta > Magnoliopsida > Asterales > Asteraceae > Scalesia > Scalesia atractyloides. Next base: position 38,618,275 of record CAMTDV010000023.1, on the reverse strand, counting down.
CTTATAATCCGAAAACAACACAATCAACACACATGTATTCCGAATATGATATGACAAATTCAAATCTTTTAACGGTAAGGTAAACGAACCGTGAGTATGTTAAGGAAACGGTGATCAACAATGCTTGCGGCCGAGAGGTGATGATGAAGTAGATTGTTTGTGATCGAGGAACTGATCAACGGCTGATCTCGCGACCGAATGGAATAACAAAGGCTGATTAGATCAAGGTGATGAAGAACGAGGTGGCTAGCGATCGAGGAGATGATGATGGCGATGATTGCTGCTGCTGCGACCGAGAGGGAGAAGCGAACAAGGGCTGCGACGGCTGTTGAACCTTTAGGGTTTTGTGTATTTTGAAGGAGCATGCAATGGATGATATATATAGGCGCACAAGATGATAAGGGTCGCGGTTTTAGTTGGAGCTTGTGGCCGAGAGACTAGGGTGAGTTAGTTTGGTTTGGGTTTGATCTCGCGGCCAAGGACTAGGGTGGGTTGGTTTGGTTTTGATCTTGGCCGAATAGTTTTAGGTTTTGCATGCAATGGTTTTCGGTTTAGGTTGTTCTCAGCCGAGTAGTTAGATTTTTAAGTCTAGGTTTGATCTCGGTTTGTGTTTGCGATTTCGGGTTTGATCCTTGTTTTCTTTTAGCCGAAGACTTGGGTTCAAGGTTTAAACTTTGTTAACTCCTAGAGTCACAATGAATCAAGTTGGTTCGTGTCGCGGTTCGGTTCAGTTCGTGTACATATCTACTCTAATTATTCAATTACTAAAACAATCACACAACACACATCACGTATTCATTTAATTCGTACACGTTCGTACACATAGCACGTAATTAGTTTGACAAGTATTACGTTTAAGTTATCCGAAAAACCCGGGATGTCACACCATGTCACTCAAAAGTAATTGTTGGCCATTTCATCACCACTATTACATAAACCCTATAAAAAAAACCCAAATTATAGAGGTTTTCGCTTTACCGTTATCAAAATTATCACATCCATAGCATACAATCAAAAAGGCCATATGTTCAAAAGATTTCTCCATCCTCAGCCACTCTCTCAATCTAAAAGGATAATCTATTCAAAGGATTTTAGAAAAAAAATATTTAATTTTAACAATGGCTCTCAACATGAAAGCACCATACAACTACCTTCCATATTCCGTCAAAACAGACACCAACACAGAATTCCATTCAACCATCGACATTCTCACCACATCAAAAGATCACACTATCCTCACCGCCGATGCACCCATACATCTGGACACTCTACGAGAGTTTGGAGCAAATTCAGACTTATTACTTCGAGATAAAAAGCCCTCTACATTCATCTCAAAGATTAAAAACCTTGATGTCCAGATTACACCAGGCTAATATCACAACATTCACCCTAAACAGTGAGACAGACACACATACCTTCTTTAAAGTTGAGCTTCAAAATGAATTTATAGAGAGTGGGTATGATGCTCAATTGGTGGGAACAACAATTTTTAAACCAAATTTTTCACCAACAGTGAAATTTTTCTTTCATACCCTGCTCAAATGTTTATCTACAAAACCACATCATTCAATGAAATAAAAACATAGTATTTGAGATATGCTATTTTGACAAATGAAAATTACAAGCTATTCAAAACTTTGTTTTTAGACATGTTTGCAAATGTAAAAGCCAAAAGGGAAAGTAAAGCCAAAGCTTTTTCTCATGTACCCAAGACTTTTAAGGTTTATTTTACAAAGGGTTTTGGCACAAAACATTTTTGCACAGGGTGAAACCCTTCAAATAAGAAGTCTTTCCAATGAAACATTCACACGCATGATGACCAAAGGTCAAGAAAATGCAAATGAACAAAATGTTTTAGAAACACAAGCAATAGATGTTACAACATTTGTTGCTGAACTCACTGCTCCTGATGCCTACAGTGACCAACCCACCACTTTGGTACCCACATTAGAAATTTTCACAACAACCATATCCACTCCCATCAACAAACAAAAAAGAAGGTCACTGTAGAGGTTGAGATGTTAGAGGAACTTGCCGCAACACAAGAGCTGTAAACATCTTCGTTACTTCCTCACAACAGATGCAAATATTTCCACCTAGCCCAACTCCTCGTATATCCTCAGAAAAGGATAGTGTTGAAAGCATAGGGGAACCAAGTTAAGAGGGAGATGACTGAAGAAACATTGGCTGAACCGAGAGGTATCTGGAGATATCTTAGTTACAGCCTAATATTTCTACATAAAAGGATCGTCTCTCATTCGTCCTTCTTGGTGATCTCACTTCAAACTAATCTGCAAAACTAACAACGCCGTTAGCCTCGTCACGGGAGAAAGGGGAGGGTTTTCTCCGTTACCACACTCCAGCGTGAGAATAAGTATTTGGTATTGCAAGTAATAAGCAAGTAAGCTCAAAGCAGCGTGCAATAGTATTGTGAATGTAGTTGATTGTAGATAATTTACCTTGGATTCCGATCCTTATTTTATAGCCGAAGATAGGTGTGTTAGGAGATGGGCCTTGGGCCGGCCTAGACCACCAGAGATACCCTTTTGTCACCTCTGCATTGATTATTAATGATCTCTGGTAGGAGGCGTGTGTTGTCGGATGTTGAATGGAGTCATGGCAGCTATCTCTAGTGTTGGACCTGTCATCAGCCAAAAGTGGAGAATGTGTGACAGTCACTGGCGTGAGTTTTCTTGGTGTGCAGACTGTCCTCTGCATTACTGTTCATGCGACGCAGTCTGACACAACCTGCCGAGCGGCTATTGGGTCACAGCTCTGCCAGTTTGTACCCTTGTATGTAGTCAACGCCTCTTTGCCATTCTCCCTTCTGCGTGTCTTTATCAGTGCTTACTGGCCAGTGCAGAGTTGCAGGGATTAAGTCCTTTTGTTCTCAAGACTATGAGTTGCTCTCATGTTTGTCTTGTCCTTGTGCAAAGTTTTAGGCCTTCGCGACTAGAGGGTTGTTTGATCCGCACAGGGTCAAGGGACCGCGCTTCTAGGTCTAACTTGCTGTTGCATCAAGTACGCAAGGTTGTTGTGCAACCTGTTAGTATCGGTCTAACTTTGTCGTTGCGCCAAGTACGCAAGGCTTGTTGTGTGACCTGCTAGTATCGATCTAACTTGTCATTGCATAGTGTGCACAAGACTCGTTGTGTGACCTGCTAGTATTAAAGTTGCAGTACCGTTGCCTGTTGCGCGCGAGGTCTCTCTATCAGCACAAGGTCAAGGGACATGCACAACTAGGTCTAACTTAACGTTATACAGAGTGCGCAAGGTTCGTTGTGTGACATGCTAGTTTCAAGAATGGCGCACCGTTTTGCATTGCGCACAAGGTTATTCTTGTGATCTGTTGTCATTGAGGGTATAGTTCCTTGCGCAGGCGCATAGTTTTTGGGACCATACCCTCCAAGTTCCCCAGTCCAGTTCTGATCCTATGCGCATGTTGGCAAGTAGGTGGAGTGCTGGACTATAAGAATTCTTGTATGCGCGCTTATTTCAACGACAAAAATCAAGAAGTGTTGGAGAAAACCTTTGTGTGAGGGAAACCCTTGCTCATGAGGAGGTCTTTGAAATTTGAATCTTTGTCATGTTGATGTTGAAGGTGAGTTGGTGAGAAAAAGGGTGCCCTAGAGGTGACGTTTGACAGTTGTTGCATGTTGTCAACAGTGCAACCTCTTTCATTAATGAATTGGCAGAGAAAGTGCCGGCCAAGCACGCGTGACAACTGTCAGTTGCCACTTGCCTGCCACTCGTCCTGCGTGGATTGTTTGTTAATTATGCGCGTGCTTCACATTTCCCCATCGCATTAAATGCGATGTGTATAAATAGGGGGGAACCGTCTAGGGTCCCATTCACGCTTTCAAACTTCTTCTTTTGAATTCTCAAAAATCTTCTCTGAGTTCTTGTGTTCTTGCTTTCTTATTTTCAAATCTTCTTTTCCTTGTGATCTTCATGGCGACCAGGGGTCTAGAAAACGTTTCTACAGCGGAGGCTTCGACCTCCTTACCTGCACTGAAATGGAATTAGGCCAGTTTCCAACGCTTGGTTTCCAGCTACCAGTTCCCTAGGGACTGGGGTGCCCGGTTTTCGACGGAGGGTGATACTACTGCCGACGCTCCGGCTGGTTACATTACACTATTCCTTGATTTTTTTGCCGATGGTAACTTTCGGTTACCGGCAACAAAAATTTTTCTTGAAATTTTGGGTTTCTACCAATTCCACATCTCCCAACTCAATCTAATGGGGATGTTGAGAATAAAACATTTTGAGTTTTTATGTAGGTCGATGGGTATTACCCCAACAATTGATCTGTTTTGGGCTTTTTATCAACTACACTATTCCATGTGGTTTTATTCTTTTCAGCATCGCATCCAAGCGAAGAAGATTTTGCTCTCTCATGCCCAAGTCTTTCCATGATTGGAAGACTAAATTTTTTATGTGAAGGCTGGTGTTATTCACCTCCGGATGCACTTCCGGGGGGTGGAGGAAATTGTTGTTGAGAACTCTCCTATACCAGTGACGGAGTCCTGGTTTAAGGACCTGAAGGAGATCCCGGAGGTCCAACTTCCAGAGAGGGTGTCGGTGGCGGCGGGTATGAGTTTGGTTTGGAAACCCAACCGCCCGGAGAGGCCCGTTTATATGGAGGGGGAGAAAGTAAGTACTTTGTCTAATTTTTTTTCATTATATCTTGATTCCTCTTTGTGAGCAAGCTAACTGTACGCGCTTTTTTTCATGGGTGGCGTTGTATGTGGTGGCTTTCCAATGGGAGCAGGGTGTATTGAGAACATTGCCCTTGGCCTGGAGGAGCCCACATGGTACGCACAAATCTTGGGGAACTTTGAGCTTCCCAAGAATCAAGATTTGTTGGCCCCACGCCTGAGACTAGTAAGCCTTCATAGTTTGATTTTTTATGTCTTTGTAGATCACTTATTATGTTGCGCCATTGTGTAGGCGCGTTAAAGAACTTGGGTATTGGCCCAGATCCTAAAAAGAAAAGGTGCGCGGGGCCCAGCGCGGTGGCGGAGAAAAAGGTGGCTCAGCGTAGGGCAGACCCGGCCAAAGGTATGTGTTTTGTGCCAGACACATGGAATGACTATATAGTAGTCTCTGATTCCTTGGAGGGTTTTGCGCCTATAGGTGTGATAAAGCCAAAGCCGGAGCCCTTGGAGATTCCGGCTGCCAACCCGACGACCCGGTGGAGGTCGAGTCCAGCCTGGAGCCCCTTAAGCAGAAGAGGGCTCCAAAAAGTGATATCCCCGTATAGCCCTCCAAAAAGGTTGTCGGAGGTTATAGGGAAGCGCGGGAGTCTGGACGCGCTCGCCGCCAAACTTTCCCTAGGTAAACACCTTTTGACTTGTGTTATGCACCACTTTCCTTCTTGTTGTACTCATCTAACTGTTTGTCATCTTGCAGGGGGAAGTGAAACAAATTTTGTTGCTTTCCCACCACTCCGGTCGCGCCCGTTGACATTCCAATGCCTCCACACGTGGCTGAAATGACACAGGCGTCAAGCACACATGGTGGGGAGCCAACTGCCGGGGGCAAAGGTGCAGGTAGAGGTTGAGGCCGTAGAGCCTGAAGTGATGGAGGGTGGTGAGGTGATGACGGAACCGATGGTTATGTTTTCTGAGGGTGAGGAGGTAGTTGAGGAAGATGCTCCACAAGGGGCTCATGTAGCCGAGCCGACACCCGGGGTAAGGTTGGAGGATCTGGTAGAAGCCCTTCCGTCAAAGGGTCCCCAATCCGCCCGAACGAAACCTCGGGTAATTATTATTATAGGTTATATCATGAAGGCCGCGCTATAGAGATCCACACCCCTGTGTGGAAGCTGAAGAAAAGTGATGACTTCCCTCACTGGGCGGCGTGCCGTGAGTGGTTTAAGGGGCATTCCCCCAGCGGAGGTGCGCGTGTGCGCTGAACAAGGTTATGAACAAACATACCGCGCATACCTCCAGGCAACAGCTAGCTCCGCCTCAATCACACAAAAGATCATCCGGGAATGGCGTAGCATGCACAAGGAACAAGAAAATTTTGAAGCTGCCCATGCGGATCTGGTCCAAGAGCGAGCCCAAGTGGTTGCGCAAAAATCACAACTAGAGGCGGACACGGTTAAATTTGCCGAAGCTCAACGAACCAAGGAGGGGTCCGTGCTGGGGTGGAAGAAGAGGGCCGAAAGCTCCGCTGCCACGCTTGCGGAGGAGCGCAAGATGTGGAGGGAGGCTTGTGAAAGAGATAATAACGAGAAAAAATCTTTAAGGGATGAGGTGCCCCGGATGCGTGGAGAGGTAGAGCGCATGAAGAAGGAGAAAGAGGCAGCTTCTGCTACAGCCACGGTGGCCCAGGGCATACCGCGAACGTAGTGAGCAGAAGGAGGTAAAAAATTTGCCCCTCTTTATTTATTTTGTATGATCCATAGGTTGTCAGACTCACCTTGTTATGCGTAACTAGGTGGAGGCATGTGCGGCGCTCGAAGGCACAAAGAAGGATCTCAGGTGGCCTTGGTGGAAAAGGCTGAATAACAACGCATGGACCTGGAGGGTAAGGAGAGGCTATGATTGGCGGAGGCCAAGGTGGGCCCGGGCAAGAAAAAGCTTGAAGATTCTGAAGCCGCCGCGCCATCTCCGAGTCTCTGGTGGAGTCGCTAACCAACAATATGATGTGGATGCAACAACATAGCGTTGTCAATGTAAGTACTCCGTCGGTATTTTGATCATTTTTTCTTAATTCTTATCTTGTTGTTCTTGTATTGCAGATCGCAAACTTTATCCTCAATTCGAAAGAGTTGGACGGTGCAGTGGCCAAGATGATGGTCACTGCGCGCCATGATGGTTACGCTCAAGGCTACGCTGAGTGTGCACACCATGTCACTCATGTAGCACCATCTTAGTTGTTGCGCATTCCAGGTCCTAGGAATGTTTGTGTCGCCCAAATGTTTGAGGGTGTATGCTCCCTTTCCTAGGACTTTATGGATAATGTGAGGGCCTTCCCACTTAGGTGCGAGTTTTCCAGGACTTTCAGCGTTGAACGTTTCATTGTTGCGTAGAAAAAATCACCAGGTAGGAAGGTACATATGCGGACTCGTGCATTGTAGTATTTCTCGAGCTTGGATTTGTACTTTTCTTTGTTGATAGCGGCGTTTTCACGCCTTTCTTCTAGGAGATCCAAGTTGAGTCTGCGCTCGTCTTCATTGTTCTGGCTTTGCGTAGCCAGCATGCGCGGTGATGGAAGGCCTAATTCCGTGGGAATCACTGCCTCCGTCCCATACACCAGGTTGAAAGGAGTTTCGCCTGTGCTAGTTTTTGGCATGGTTCGATGAGCCCAAAGGATACTTGGCAATTTATCTACCCAGCCTCTCCGCGCCGTACCCAATCTTGTCTTGATCCCTTCAACGATACTCTTGTTTATACTTTCCACGTGGCAGTTCCCTTGGGATGCGCGATCGAAGTGAAAACATGCTTGATATGCATTTCCTTCATCCACCGTTGTAGTTCTTCAGCAGCAAAGTTGGGGCCGTTATCAATGACTATGCGCAGGGGTAACCCGAAACGACAAATGATATTGCACACTACAGTTGCTGTGGTGGATGCAAGGGGCTTTGCTTCTACCCACTTGGTGAAGTAATCGACGGCGACGATTATGAACTTCACCGCGCCTGGGCATCTGGGAAAGGTCCCACCATATCGATTGCCCATTGCTGGAAGGGCCATGCTGTTGTCACTGGGATCAGAGGATTCTTGGGGCGTAATGTCTTTGGCGCATGGCACTGGCTGAGGCGCACTTCCGCAGCGTTTCGACTGCATCCAAATGCACGCCATGCCAATAGTAGCCGGCGTTCATGATCTTTGCTACGACCATGCGCGGACCGGCGTGAATTCCGCATAACCCTTCGTGTATTTCGCGGATCAAGTATTGCGCATCTTACGGATCAACGCAACAGAGGAGCGGTCCAAGGTATGACTTCTGGTATAGGATATCGTCCGCCATTTCGTAGTTTAGTGCCTTATTATGGACCATCCTTGCTTCCGCCTTGTTTTCTAGGAGGATCCCAAATTGCAAGAACATGATGATAGGAGACATCCAGGAAGGATTCCCCACTTCAATATGTTTACTTGATGCAAAGGAACATAAGGGTTCTTGAGTACCTTAATGCGCACTTCACGCGCGAGGTGCTTGAAGCTTGTAACGGCTAATTTGTTGAGTGCATCGGCATGTTTATTCTTGCTTCGGTTGACATGGGTTATTTTGAAGCTTTGGAATTTGGTTATTAAGGCTTGCGCCTGTTCAAGATACAGGGCCATTGTTTCGCCTTTTGCGTCATATAGGCCGTTGACCTGTTCTGCGATCAAAAGGGAGTCGACGCGAGCTTCCAAATTCTATGCGCCCATTTTGATGGCTAACCGAAGGCCCGCCAGAAACGCTTCATACTCAGCTTCAATATTCGTGCTTTTGAAATCCAACCTGATGGCGTAGGTGAATTCTTAGTTGTCGAGGCTTATTAGGCGGAGACCTGCCCCTGAGCCATCATTGGATTCGCCATCTGTCTGAAGTATCCATGCACGGTCGTCTATAACCGGCGCTGGGTTCTGTACAGCTTCACACTCTTGCGCTTTATTGCTTGGTACTTCTGTAACAAAATCTGCTAATATTTGGTCTTTTATTGTTGGGCGTGGTTTGTACACGATGTTACCAAGCTCACTCCCCCACTTTTCAAGACAGCCAGATATGTCAGGTTTGGACAAAATTTGGCCTAAGTGATAGTTCGTGAGAACTGTTATCACATGGCCGGAAAAATACCGACGCAACCTGCGGGACGCGTGGACTAAAGCTAGAGCAAGGTTTTCCATCGTTGGATATCTTGTCTCTAGGTCAGTTAGCATTTTGCTGACATAGTAGATTGGAGTTTGAACTCCTGTGCGCTTGACGGAAGGTCTATTGGACAACCCGTAAGTGCATTAAAATGATCAATATTCCATGGTTAAATGGATTAATTGTTATGAGTTGATGTCTACGGTGTATATGGCTTTGCAAGTACCGAAGAGCATAAACAAGGGAGTTTAAAGCTTTAGCGGGTGCTTGTAATTGGCTTATTGAAGATGAGGACTCAAGGGATCAATGAAGGGCAAAACTGGAACTACTGCTGACCACCGTAAGCTACGGTGGAGTCCAACCTTCAAAACCCACCATAAGACAGACCTTCAGAGCCGTAAAGGAAATTATGTCCACCGTAAGCTACAGTGGGCACTGTAGCTTACGGTGGTGAGCTGCGAGGAAGTTGTAATGCCCATTTATACTTGGTTTTGGGGAGTCTTTTCATATCTCAATCATTAGGGAATGTTTTGCAGAGCTTAGGGGCGATTTTTTAGTATTCTTGTGGGTTCTAAACAATTTCTAAACATTACTTTGGTGTTTTTGATTCCTATGAACAAAACTATCGAAGGTATGATGAATTGCAAGACCATGAGTGGCTAGAACTCCTTGTGATCATCTTGAGTGGAAGGTTTGTTTGAACAATTGTGTTTTGAGTTCTCATTTCTAGAATAATAACTTGTTGTATTTGTAGTTGTTATGGTGTTTGGATTCTTGTTAGTAAATTGTTGATTGATGTTTTAATCACTACCTTAATCGTACGTTCTTGGTGTCATCGACAATCGAGATATCATGGGGGAGGTTTAAGGGTTGGATATTAGTCAATTGGTTATCGGATAACAACCTCGCATTAGTAGTAATCCGAGTACTTAGTTCCCTTTTATCACAAACAATTAAACAAACACGAGTAATGTCTATGTGACTCTTTCTAGTTGATTTGAAACACATGCGTTAACTGAAACCCGAAACTTAAGATGATCACTCGTTTCTACTCTGTTAAACAACCAACTTTGATTTGCTACTAGTTTAATTCTAAAATCACAATACCACAAATTCTAAATTTAATTCTTGCAATTTAGGTAAATTAGTTGAAGTATTACAAGTCTTAGATAGCACAATTTCCACAACTCCCTATGTTCGATACCCACTTACCGCTAGCTACTAGTAGTATTTGGATTAATTACGTGAGACTACGATACCACGTCAAATTTTGGCGCCGTTGCCGGGGAGTAGTGCGCAACGTGTGTTATCTTGATTTAGTTTAGTTTGTTATTTTCCGAGTTTACGCTGGTTTGTGTTAGTGTGTAGGTACTTACAGGTGCATGCATACTAGAGGCTCTCACAAGCTATCACCATTGGCATTTGATCCGGGGATTGAACGAACTTTGCGAAGAAACAGGGTATTGCTACGCGAAAACAAAATCAGTGGTTCACCAACGACACCTACAACACCAATTTCACCGATTAACACCACGGATCCATTACCTTCCACTACAAGCCAAACATCACCATCCACACCACCACCAATTCCTACTCCGCATCCTACTTCAACACATGAAGTCAATCAAACCAACACCACACCAATGGTTCCATCATTCTCATCCTTTTTCCCAACTTCTGGTCAATCATCCTCTACCTAACAACCATTACCAAGTCAATATCCACCAAGTTCAACCATTGTTCATACCTCCTCTACATTTCAGCCACCAACCCAACCGGGTTTTCAATATCCATCTTCTCAGTTTGTACAATCTTCGGGTGAGGAGGAGATGGGTTTGATGACGGGTGTGAAGAAGAATTTGGAGGTTACGAAGAAGAGGGTTACTATTATGGAGGAGATGGAGGTAATTTGGGACCTCAAGGAGGAATGGGTTATCAACAAAGGCAATAAATGGAAAAGCTCAAGGAGTGGTTAGGCAACCCACAAGGGTACAACCAATTCGTCTGTAAGGGCCACCGCTTAAACGACCAATGCCTCTACACCAAGTTCAACTTCAACATCAACAACAACAACCTCAATTTCAAAGGCAAATTCAACAACCTCAATACCAACAACAATTTGTACCTTAAGGGCTAAGGCAAGGTCAAGCGGGTCGCCAAGAGTACCATTGGGTGCCCCCTGAAGACATCACCGAGAGGTGGTGAGGGGGATTGAAGCACATTTTAGGCCGGTTATCACTAATAACCCTTCTCCGGTGGTGATACCTCATCACCCGGATGGAATGACATTTGAGGTTAGAACAACCGCACTTCAAAGTTTGCCGAAGTACAAAGGGCTAGCAATGGAGGAACCGTACTTCCATTTTGGAGACATATGACTCTATTTGCAACACTATTGGAGGGCAAGGTTTTTCTTCAGCTGATGTTAAGTTGGTACTTTTCAAATTCTCTTTGGAAGACAAGGCAAAAGATGGTTCCATACTTTACCCTCCGCATCAATATACACATGGGCCGACATGCAACAAAGGTTCTTAGAAGAGTTTTTCACGGCCCAAAAGACTAATGAGGCTAGGCGGAGCTTGAGAAGTTTTCCACAACAACTGAGTGAGATGTTTCATGAAGCATTTGAGAGGTTTAACATGATGTTAAAAAATTGTCCTCATCACGGCATTGCACTTTGGGAGTTATTGAATGCTTTTCATGAGGGGTTGAGTTCGGAAGATGGTCGTGACTTGATGTCCAGTACTAATGGTACTTTTGGTACAAATTTTGAGCAAGATAATTGGGTATTTTTGGAGCAAATGGTGGTCACGTCTAAAAGAAAAGCGCAATCTTCAAGGAGGGCGAGACATGTTATCACAAGACCCCAAGTGTATGCGGTAGAGGATGGAGGGGTGCAAGCGGCGAACCAGGTATATGATGTTTGTACTAACTGTAATGAATTAGGTCATGCAGCGGAGGTATGTTTGGTGGGAGTGTGGTAAGTCAAGTTGAAGAGGTTAATGCTATTGTGGGGGGGTGGTCGAAGTTTCAATATGAACTCCAACACATACCACCCCGGGTTAAGAAATCATCAAAATTTCCGCTATGGAAACCCGACGAATCAAGTCAACCCCAATTTCCAAGGAAGTCAACGGAATTTTGTTCCTCGTCAACAATATAATCAAGGGAATTTTAGGGGTGGAAATGGTCAAGGGTATCAAGGTCAATTTCAACAAACGGGTGACCAAAGTGGGAATGCGGGTCAAACTTCATCAAGTGGCAACGAGGTTATGGATATGCTCCGAATGATGCAACAAGACATGCAAAGGATAAATCAACTCGATGAAGCTCGTATGCAAAAGGATGAAGTTCGTGATAAAAGCATCCAAACGCTAACCACTCAAATGGGTCAACTTGCAACCGAGGTAGCGGAGCTTAAAAAAGGTAAGGGCCAACTTCCAAGCGACACAAAGGTAAATCCCTCTCATAATTCTTCACGTAATATTCCTATTAACCATGTAAGTGTTTTAAGAAGCGGTAAAGAATTTAAAGCAAAATTGGCACCGGGTTTGGTTAAAAGGGTGGCTAAGGATATTACAGGAATTGAGAGTGATGAGGATGAAGTCTCATCACCAATTGTGTCTAAGGACTCTATTATTGAAAAAGTAATTCAAAAACAGGGTTTGGGTGAAATTTTAAATGAAACAAATCAGGAAGGGAGACCAAGTCAAGTCCCGTTTCCATCTGCTTTAGTTGACCTGGGTAAGAACAACTTTATTTCAACTAGGGGTCCTCAAAAGGAAGAATTGTTGGATGTGTTTAAACAGGTTAAGGTAAATCTTCCATTACTTGATGTGATTAAGCAAGTACCCGCTTATGCAAAATTCTTAAAAGAATTATGCACACAAAAAAAAACAACAAAAGAAAAAGTTGCCTAAGCGGGTAGATTTGACCGGACAAGTAAGTGCGGTGCTAAAAGGGATTCTTCCTCCCAAGCTCCAAGATCCGGGAACGCCACTCATAAATATTCAATTTGGAAATTTTCCAATGTCAAAGGCGTTATTATATCTTGGAGCCGGAGTAAGTATATTACCGGGGGGTTTGTACGATCAATATGATTTTGGTCCATCAGATCGGGTCGAGACAACGGTGGTTTTAGCCCATTTGTCTCACAAGTTACCCCGAGGGATGGTTCAAGATGTTATTGTGAAGGTTGATGAATTTTACTACCCGGTAGACTTTTTGGTCCTAGACTACGCATCAATGGACATAAAACAACAACAAAACATTATGGGTCGGCCATTTTTAAGCACCGCTCATGCCGTGATCGATTGTCGACTTGGTATGGTTAACATGACATTCGGTAATAGAAAAATGAGGTTAAATGTTTTTACTAACACTTCTAACTCTGTTGGTGTTGATGAATGTTTCATGGCAGATCTAGTGGATGTATGTGACCCGCATGAGTATGAGGAAGAGGATGTTTGTGTTTGTGTTTGTGATGTTTCTGAACAGGTACATGCTTGTGATTTAAGGGTGGAAGAAAAAAACAAGATGCGATGGCTATGAAAGAAGGGCGACTGCCATGGACGTATCAGTTTGAGAGCTTGCCGGTGGAGATTAGTTCGGGCACGAAGCCATCATTGGAGGAGCCACCAATGTTAGAGCTGAAGGACTTGCCAAGCCATCTAAAATATGTGCTTTTAGGAGATAATGACACTTCACCGGTCATTATTGCTTCTAGTTTGGATGGGGCTCAAGAGCATGACTTATTGAAGGTGCTTAAAGCGAATAGGGCAGCTATTGGATGGACGATCGCAGATTTGAAGGGAATTAGTCCATCCATTGTCATGCACAAAATTATTACGACTGATGATGAAAAGCCGACTAGGGTAGCTCAAAGAAGGTTAAACCCGTACTTGCGAGAAGTAGTTAACATGGAGGTAATTAAATGGTTAGATGCAGGCATCATCTATCCTATTTCTGATAGTGCTTGGGTAAGTCCTACCCAAGTGGTGCCTAAAAAGGCCGGTATTCAAGTGATAAAGGATGAAAATGGTGAATCGCCACCCGACCGGTCACTGGGTGGCGTGTTTGTATTGATTATCGAAAACTGAATGCTGCAACCTCTAAAGACCATTTCCCATTACCCTTCATTGACCAAATTATTGAAAAACTATCTGGTCAAAAATACTTCTATTTTTGGACGGGTACTCGTGTTATAATCGGATTGCTATTCACCCTTATGACCAACATAAGACCACTTTCACATGTCCATATGGCACTTTTGCTTTTAGGCAAATGCCATTTGGCTTGTGCAATGCCCCGGCGACTTCCCAATGATGTATGATGAGTATTTTCTCGGACATGGTTGGGGAGTCGCTTGAGGTGTTCATGGACAAGAGTATTTTTGGCACAAGTTTTGAGTCTTGTCTCGATGAGTTGGAAAACGTTTTGAAAAGATGTGTCGAGAAAAACTTAGTGCTTAGTTGGGAGAAAAGTCATTTCATGGTTCAAGAGGGTATTGTGTTGGGCCATGTTGTTTCTGAAAAAGGGATGGAGGTGGACAAGGCGAAAATTCGTGTAATTTCATCGTTGCCTCCACCTAAAAATGTGAAAGGAGTAAGGTCATTTTTGGGGCATGTTGGGTTTTATTGGAGATTTATTAAAGGTTTTAGTGTTATTACTAAACCTTTATGTAATTTATTATTGAAAGATGTTCCCTTTGACTTTACTAACGAATGTTTACAAGCTTTTACTGCTTTGAAGGAACAACTGGTGAAAGCCCCTATTTTGCAACCGCCGGATTGGTCAAAGCCGTTCGAGATTATGTGCGATGCTAGTGATACAACTATTGGAGCGGTTTGGGGTCAAAGAGTTGACAAGAAGCCGGTGGCAATTTATTATGCGAGCAAAACATTGTCTGAGGCGCAACTAAATTACACGAAACTGAAAAATAATTATTAGTAGTGGTGTATGCCTTGGACAAGTTTCGATCGTATATATGGGGAAGCAAGGTGGTGGTGCATTCGGACCATAGTGCGGTTCGGTATTTGATGGAGAAAAAGGATGCGAAGCCCCGGTTGATTCGGTGGGTGCTCTTATTACAAGGATTTGATTTGGAAATTTGAGATAAGAAGGGAAGTGAAAATGTGGTGGCGGACCATTTATCTCGAATTCCAATGGAAGAGGTCGACGATGCTACTGAGATTAACAAACGGTTCCCGATGAACAATTGATAGTTGTTTCTACTTCTATATCACCATGGTATGCTCATTATGTAAACTATTTGGCCACGGGTGTTATTCCTAGTCATTAAACGAAGAGAAGAAGACAACAGTTTATGGTCCAAGTCAAGCAATACATATGGGATGAACCGGATTTGTTTAAAATCGGGCCCGATCAAGTGATTAGGAGATGTGTGCCAGAAACGGAAGTGGCCAAAATTTTAACCCATGCTCATTCATCCGCTTGTGGGGGGCACTTTAGTGGTCACAAGATGGGGTACCGGGTGCTCCCTTTCGGGTTTTATTGGCCAACAATTTTCAAAGATGCATGTGAATTTGCCCAAAATTGTCTAGATTGCCAAAAGATGGGGAGTATTTCCAAAATGGATGAGATGCCAATGCAACCCATTTTGGTGGTAGAGATTTTTGACGTATAGGGATTATATTTTATGGGGCCTTTCCAAGTTCGAATGGGTTTTTGTACATCTTGGTGGCTGTGGATTATGTTTCAAAATGGATTGAAGCCATACCGACAAGAACTAATGATCATTCGGTTGTTTGCAAGTTTGTACAATCAAATATCTTTGCTCGTTCTTGGATTCCACGTGTTATAATCAGCGATGGTGGTTCACATTTCAAGAATTTTAATTTCAGAAAATTATTGAAGAGGTATAATGTGAATCACCGAATTGCCACGCCTTATCATCCACAAACTAGTGGACAAGTTGAAGTGTCCAACCGTCAATCAAGGAAATTTTAATGAAGACGGTGCGAACGGATAGGAAGGATTGGTCGAGCAAGTTGGATGATGCGTTGTGGGCGTACCGAACGGCCTACAAAACTCCTATTGGTACAACCCCTTACCAATTGGTGTACGGGAAGGGATTTCATTTACCAATGGAGTTATCGGATAGGGTGCATTGGGCAATTAAGATAGTAAACGCAGATTATGATGAAGCGGGAAAAATCCAGAAGCTACAATTGAGTGAGATCGAAGAAATTCAGGATGAAGCATATGAATGTGTAGCTGCATATAAAGATAAGCTCAAGAAGGTTCACGATGCAAAGATCCGAAAGCGAACTTTCGAAATGGGTCAAAAGGTGTGGTTGTATAACTCAAGGCTAAAGATGTTTGCGGGGAAACTGAAAAGCAAGTGGATGGGCCCTTATGTTATTACAAGAGTGGGCAGGTTTGGAGATGTTGATATTTTGGATGTTCATACTAACACGAAGTAAACGGTGAATGGGCATCGGCTGAAACCGTATTTGGAAGGGAACGACATCAAACATCTCATGACAAAGTGGGTTACATTCTACGCCCATTGGACGCGGATTAAACACAAGAGGCCCAGGTTCGATAGTGTAAATATATAGTTTAGGTGTTTGTTTAGGTGTTTCAAGTAATTATCCGAACTTGTTTGACTCGTGTTTGAAACAAGTGGGGGGGAAGTTTTTAGTAATTTCTCATACACGGTGTTGAGGACAACACGGGTTTTTCGAGGGTGATGGTAGTACAAAAGTAAGTAAGATGTCATATTTGTAGTTAAAAAAAATAAAATAAAAATAAAAAAAATAATTTTTTTTTGCAAGAGACCACCGTAGGTTACGGTCCCCACCGTAGCTTACGGTGGTCCCCAAAACCCGTACAATGACAAGCTACAGTCTTACGGTCCATTTTAAAATTCCTGGCCACCGTAGCTTACGGTGATCCCCGTAGCTTACGGTGGTCACTGGGCAACATTGGGTCCGCAAAACAGCAGTTTTGTAACATCCGTCGAAAACGGGTTTTCAAAACCCGCTTCGTTTATTAACCGAACAATCAGTTCTAAACATTTGTTGTTTATTTATGACTTATATTAATTTTAAACGATACATAATTAATAAACAAATTAGAAGTTATAAATTATAATTGTTAAAAAGAAAAAATAAATAATTTAAAAAGAAAAACCGGCTACCGGGAGTCGAACCCGGGTCAGCCGGGAACCCACAATCTTAACTTTCACACAATCAACCACTCCGCCACTTTGTTTTTTGTTAAGATACCGAAACAATTAAATCAAATGATGAATCGCGGAAATCAAATCCAGCCAAGTCGCGCCCAAATTCCAGTCGTCGGAAATCCCGACGATTTCGTCGATAATTGACGGTTTCTTCTAATTTAACCGAAGAATTTACCTCCACGACGGTTATAACCGATGTCTGAACCCGCGACATCAGTCGTAACCGCCGGAGAATGGCTGACCATGAATCTAGACCGAAATCAGACCCCATGCGTCTCGATTCTTCCCTATAAATTCACCCACAATTCACTGGTAGCCTTTTCGCTCAAAATCGCACCTTTTTCTCGACGAAATTTCACTCGCCGGAAATATCCTGCCATCGCCGGACTCTCGCCGGAAAACCGAGATGCACATCCACACGGTATTTCCCTCGACTCATTCTATATCAATCCATTGCTAGACTGTTGCTAACATAAATCCACCATCCAGAATCAATCCCAGACAACATTGTCGGAATTCCTGCCTTCGCTGGAAAACTTCTGAAACTTCCTGAATCACGCTGAGAGCCGGTATGATCATTGAAACTTCTGTTAATCTTTGTTAAAGTACCTCAATTTCATAATTAATCGAGCAGAACTGTTAATTTATTCTAAGCAGCCGAAGTTCACTGTCAGAGCCGACGGACCCTTGCCGGAGTTCTGTGAAAGACACGGATCGGTACCTCCTATCCCTAAACTCTCTCCATTCATTACCTTTCAAATACTTATAATGTTTGATAATCAAATTAGTCATAAATCAGTCAAGTTATCACGGTCTGTGTTTTTGAGCGAAGAAGACGAAGACGAGTTATAATATAAGATTAATTAAAATCAGTTTTATGAACGGGTTAGACACACAGTCCAGTGGTGGACTGTGTACAAACAAATACACATACGTCGCGCGTTCGATTCCTGTCCCAACCTTACTCTCTTGAAATAAAAATGCCTTTTTAACTAAACCGGGTTAACTCTCAAAATCATGTTAAGTATAATAAAAACCGGATTATTAACCAGGTTAGACACACAGTCCAGCGGTGGACTGTGTGCACGTTAACCCACAGGTCCTGGGTTCGAGACCTGTGGTCAGCACCGGTTCGATACATTTAAAATCCTTTTTAAAAATAAATAATTTCTGGATAAATCTAAATAGTATATAAGTATAATTAAAAACAGAATTATTTCGGGTTAGACACGTAGCTTAGTTGGTAGAGCTGCGTGCACGCGTACGGGAGGTCACGGGTTCGAATCTCACCCAGCGCACATATATAAGCGACCGGACCGGTCAACGGTCAACGGTCCTGGTCAACGGTCAAAAGTCAACGTTTTTTTTATTATTTTTTTATTTATTTAATTTAAAAATCAATTAAAAATACTTAAAAATAACGTTTTTAAAGTTAGAAAGTAGCCTTAAACTCACAAAAATATATCCAAAAATCCTATTAAAATAGTTAATAAAATCCACATAATTACCGTACTTTTTCATTATTAATTAGGTTAGTTATCTCTCGTCGATCAATCCTCTAAACTCGTGCGCATTCAACACCTTCAAACAAACGCACCTAAGGTGAGTGAATCTCTACCAATTCCCCGTTTTAATCACATTTTGGGGTGTATCATGTGTCACTATTTACTTATTATAATTAAACACTTGTGCATCCATCATGTTCATGATCAAATGTGTATTCAATATGTATCAGTTGTTTGTGTGGTTGATGTTTAGATTTAATTTATCATTTTCAGTACATACATTACATAGGCCGCCGCTCCCCATTACCTATGAGCGTGAGCTGTTCCCCATTACCTATGTGCGTGAACCAGGCGTTGCCAACATAAGATCGGCTCCGTTTGATTGAGCCTTGATCTCACATACACTAGCATCGGCCGTCCGTTCCCCATTACCTATGAGCGTGAACGGGACGTTGCCAACATATACATTGTCATTCTTATTATTTACTTAAGCAAGGTGGTTTGTGATCGTTATGTTTATATACATTTGTTCATATATGATTGTTGCACAATTTTCCTATATTAATTACAATAATGAATCAATGACAAATGTTTTTAACAAGGTTCACTCGCCAACTTTTGTTGACCCAAAATTTCCCATTTTTACACATGATACAGGTGATCAAGTTGAAGCAAGAAACATATAGGGCGGCCTAGAAGAATAAACCAGTTTAGATTTTGGATTATTTTAGTTAATTTTTCCTTTCCTTGTATTGTATGAATTTGACTTAGAACTTTGAGATGCAATTTGAATTTAATAAATATGAAACATATTAGTAAACATCATGAGCTTTGGTGATAACCCAATTACGCCCCGACTCTTATTCCGCTGCGGGTTGGGGTGTGACAGATTGGTATCAGAGCCATGACTATAGGGATATAGGATAGGTTATTTGACCCTTACAGCCTATACTATAGTTGCTTAGAATTTTTAAATTTTTGTGTGTTACATGCAAAATTCATGATGTTTAAATGCTTTATGTTTATTGTTACATTCAATGTTATGCAAGCATGTTCATAAGTACATAATATTATACAATGCCTATCATGAATCATATTCTCATAACATATCATATCCATGGGAGCACACACCTCACAATTTATACGATTGTTACAACGATTTTTGTGTTTTCAAATCACATCAAAGTGAGTTCTCATGACGGGCATGTAGTAACTGGAAGGGTACGAGTACCGGTAGTCGGAACGTCCTGTCTAGGCTTGGCATTCGTATAAATCCAAAACAAAGGACCAGTTTGCCTACCTGGGGACTAACGATGAGAGTACGAAGGACCTATTAGGCCAAAGCATGCTATACCAAACGCCGTGTGAACTAACCCCACTTTGAGTTGTCATTGTGTCTATACCTGGACACCCTCCGACCATACATCTCGCAAACATATTTCGTGGTTTTCATTTGGGTGATGCGAGTGTTAAACCGCCAATACCAATGTAAATCCTACTAAGCCAATAGTCATGGGGGCCCACATGACTATACCGGTGATAGTATGGGGGACATTTGAGGCCCAACATGAGTAAACCCAAGACATCCTATGGATGTAGTTGCATTATTGATATTTATGTTATTTTCATTTTCTTTAAGACACATGACACCAAAAAGACTCCATAAACTCACAATCTTTCCTATGTATGTTCCTGTAGATGTCGGCTAGGCAGCTACGTGGAGGACGAAAGTCAGGAAGGTCAAACGAACGCTTGGCCACTCAGATTACGAAACAAATGGCCACGGTGCTTCCTGATATTGTAATTCAAGTCCAGCAAGCTCTCACCGCGAATCCTGTCAACCCACCCAATCAAGAGGATCAAAACATCGACAACCCTTCTTCCAAGAAGTGCTCCTACAAGCACTTCAAGTCTTGCGATCCCCCAAAGTTTGAAGGGACCGAAGGTGTCACCGCTCTCCTCCACTGGTTTGAGGAAATGGAAAACACCTTCCTAAATTGCGATTGTCCCGAGGATCGCAAGGTACGTTACGCAACCGGGAGATTATTTGGGGTAGCCCTGACCTGGTGGAACCCGAGAAGGGTAAGAGAGGAGGTGAAGACGCGATGGCCTTAACCTGGGAAGAGTTAAGGGAAATGATGACAAAATGCTTCTGCCCAAGAAGCAAACTCAAGAAGTTGGAAGACGAATTCCACTCGCTGAAGCAAAAGGAAGGGGACCATACTTCCTACAACAAAAGGTTTCTTGAGCTGAACCAGATGGTTCCTAACTTGTTCACCCCAGTATACCGCTTGGTTGAACACTATATTCGAGGCCTCCCCTTGAAGATTCAACACTCAGTCCTCAGCACTTCGCCTGCAACTCTCAAAGCTGCTATGGAATTAGCCACCGAACTTACCGAGAACCGCATCAGAAACGGTAAATTCAAAGAGGAGAAAAAGAAAGCCCCCGTTGAGGGCCAAACTTCAAACCATTCCACCTCCTCCTCAAAATTTTCAAACAAGAGGAAACGAAATACCAGAAATTTTGCTGTCACCCAAACCAATTTCCCTATCCCTGCTGCACCCATCACACAAGTTGCTCCTTCTCCCGCACCATACAAAAGGCAATACTCTGGCCCTTACCCAAAATGCAACCGTTGTCAATACCATCACTCCCCCGAACACCCCTGTCAATATTGCACCGGCTGTGGCCGTGCAGGTCACACCATCCAAGCCTGCCGCTCACTACATCGAATGAACCGCAACCAACCCACAAATCAAACCCACCATCAAATAATGGGTCAAGCCCAACAACCCCTACTACCACCACCTACACAACATGCGGCCCAAACCTACTACCAACCCAACTACCCTATGATGCAACCCATGCGGGCTTGCTACAATTGTGGAGACCCAAACCACTTTAGAAACACTTGTCCACGCTTGGTGAACATCATACATGCTCAAGCTCAAGCAAATCCGGTGAACCAAGCTAACCAAGCCCTCCACCTGCTAGAGGAAGAGCATTTAACATCAACGCCAACCAAGCTAGGGCCGACAACAACGTGGTTAACGGTACGTTCCTCATTAATGGTAGTTATGCATCCGTGTTGTTTGATACTGGCGCGGATAAGAGTTTTGTGTCCTTAGAATTTGAACCCATCCTCAACCAAACTCGTGATAAACTTATGGAATCCATAACGGTAGAAGTTGCTGACGGAAAACCGGTCTCATTAAACTCCATTATCCGAAACTGTACTCTTACTCTAAACGATCACGATTTTCCTGTTGACCTCATTCCTATGAAGTTGGGAAGTTTTGACATTATAATCGGCATGGACTGGCTCAGCCAACATCATGCGGAAGTAGTATGCCGCGAAAAGTTCATTCGCATTCCTCTTGCAGACGGTCAAACCCTACGAATCTTTGGAGAAACCCCTTCGAAAGGACTCAAACTAATGTCCTGTCTTCAAGCCCGAAAATATCTCCGCAAGAATTATGTAGCATTTCTAACCCACGTTGTCAAGAAGGGAAAAAGGAGAAGAAACTCGAAGATATACCCGTAGTGAAAGAGTTCCCGCAAGTTTTTCCCGACGACATCTCAGGACTTCCTCCCAAGAGAGAAGTCGAATTCCGCATTGATCTTATACCTGGCGCTACACCTGTCGCGAAATCTCCTTATAGGTTAGCCCCCATCCGAAATGCAAGAGCTGGCCAGTCAATTACAAGAACTGACCGACAAAGGATTCATACGTCCTAGCTCATCGCCTTGGGGTGCACCTGTTCTGTTTGTAAAGAAGAAAGATGGAACGTTTCGCATGTGTATCGATTACAGAGAACTCAACAAATTAACGGTCAAGAACCGCTATCCTTTACCTCGCATCGATGATCTTCTAGACCAACTCCTAAGGTGCCACTTGTTTTTCAAAGATCGACCTTCGTTCCGGCTATCATCAATTCAGAGTACACGAAGAAGACGTCCCAAAGACCGCCTTCCGAACTCGTTATGGTCACTATGAATTCATGGTTATGCCATTTGGTCTGACCAACGCTCCAGCCGTCTTCATGGACCTAATGAACAGAGTTTGCAAACCCTATCTCGATCACTTTGTTATAGTCTTCACCGACGATATTCTCATTTACTCAAAGTCTAAGACGGATCATGAACGACACCTTCGACTCATCCTCACACTCTTGAGAACCGAAAAGCTCTACGCTAAATTTTCCAAATGCGAATTCTGGTTAAAAGAAGTACAATTCCTTGGTCATGTCGTCAATGACAAGGGAATTCATGTCGACCCCTCAAAGATCAAAGCAGTGCAAGAATGGCAAGCGCCACGTACACCAACCGAAGTAAGATCTTTCCTTGGTTTGGCTGGCTACTATCGTCGTTTCATAACAAATTTCTCTCGTATCGCTGTACCACTCACGGATTTGACACATAAAGGAAAACCCTTCGCATGGGGACCTAAACAAGAAGAAGCCTTCCAAACCCTTAAGCAAAAGCTTTGTGACGCACCTATCCTCACACTCCCCGAAGGTTGCGATGACTTTGTAGTTTATTGCAACGCATCAGGGCAGGGACTAGGCTGCGTTTTAATGCAAAGGGGAAAAGTGATAGCCTATACTTCTAGGCAGCTCAAAACTCATGAGAAGAACTACACTACCCACGACCTAGAACTTGGGGCCGTTGTGTTCGCTCTTAAGATATGGAGGCATTACCTCTATGGTACCAAGTGTGAAATTTACACTGACCACAAAAGCCTCCAACACATCTTTAATCAAAAGGAGTTGAATATGTGGCAACGAAGATGGGTCGAACTTCTTAATGACTACGACTGTGAAATTTGGTATCATCCCGGCAAGGCAAATTTGGTGGCCGATGCTCTCAGTCAAAAGGGTTATGCGAACTCCATTCGTCTTCTATGTTCTCAAATCATAACCGATATCAAAGATCAAATCCGAGAAGCTCAACATGTTTCCATAACGGAATACGACATACGAAATGAGTTATCTTGTGGAGCAGAACTTAAACTCGAAACAAAATCTGACGGCATTCTGTATTACCTAGATCGCATATGGATTCCCGATCACAATAACCTTCGCGATACGCTTATGAAAGAGGCGCACAAAACACGATACTCTGTACACCCAGGAGCCGACAAGATGTATCAAGACCTTCGATACACCTACTGGTGGCCTGGCATGAAAAAGGATATTGCTGTTTTTGTTTCCAAGTGCCTTACCTGTTCTAAAGTGAAAGCTGAACATCAAAGACCCTCAGGACTTCTAGTCCAACCTGAAATACCTGTATGGAAGTGGGAAAACATAACCATGACTTCATTACCGGGTTACCTCGCACCTCGGTGGGTATGACACTATATGGGTAACCATTGATCGTCTTACAAAATCAGCTCATTTCATTCCGATTCGTGAAGACTTTAAGAATGAGAAACTAGCTCGTATCTACATCAGCGAAATCGTAAGCCGTCATGGTGTACCGTTAAGTATTATTTCAGATCGTGATGGTCGTTTCACTTCACGAACATGGCAAGCTGTACAAGCCGCTTTGGGTACACGATTAGACCTCAGTACCGCTTATCATCCCCAAACTGATGGTCAATCTAAACGCACCATTCAAACTCTTGAAGACATGCTTCGAGCATGTGTCATAGACTTCAAAGGGAATTGGGACGCTCACCTACCATTAGTTGAATTTTCGTACAACAACAGCTACCATTCAAGTATCGGCATGGCACCTTTCGAAGCGTTATGTGGTCGTAAATGCCGATCACCTATATGTTGGCACGAAATTGGAGAAGCTCAAATCACCGGTCCAGAATTAATACAAGAAACAACAGACAAGATTCATCAAATCCGAAACAACCTTTTAGCGGCACAAAGTCGTCAAAAGAGCTATGCTGACAAGCGGCGAAAGCCCTTGGAATTTAACATTGGTGACCAAGTACTTTTAAAAGTATCGCCGTGGAAGGGAGTAGTTCGTTTTGGCCAAAAAGGCAAGCTAGCACCACGCTACGTAGGTCCTTTCAAGATACTCGAAAGAGTAGGACCTGTAGCCTACAAGCTTGACCTACCGGAGGAACTCAACAGAATTCATCCCACATTCCACGTATCGAACTTGAAGAAGTGCCTCGCCGATGAAAATCTCCATATTCCTCTAGAAGACATTCAAGTCGATGAATCTATGCATTTCATTGAAAGACCAGTAGAAATTATGGACTTCGGGGAAAAAGGTTTAAGAGGAAGCCGCATCCCAATTGTCAGGGTACGCTGGGAGTCGAAACGAGGACCTGAGTTTACTTGGGAACGTGAAGACTCAATGCGCGAGAAATACCCAAACCTATTTACTGTAACTACTACTACTTAAATTTCGGGACGAAATTTCTAAAAGTAGGGGATATTGTAACATCCGTCGAAAACGGGTTTTCAAAACCCGCTTCGTTTATTAACCGAACAATCAGTTCTAAACATTTGTTGTTTATTTATGACTATATTAATTTTAAACGATACATAATTAATAAACAAATTAGAAGTTATAAATTATAATTGTTAAAAAGAAAAAATAAATAATTTAAAAAGAAAAACCGGCTACCGGGAGTCGAACCCGGGTCAGCCGGGAACCCACAATCTTAACTTTCACACAATCAACCACTCCGCCACTTTGTTTTTTGTTAAGATACCGAAACAATCAAATCAAATGATGAATCCCGAAAATCAAATCCAGCCAAGTCGCGCCCAAATTGCAGTCGTCGGAAATCCCGACGATTTCGTCGATAATTGACGGTTTCTTCTAATTTAACCGAAGAATTTACCTCCACGACGGTTATAACCGATGTCTGAACCCGCGACATCAGCCGTAACCGCCGGAGAACGGCTGACCATGAATCGAGACCGAAATCAGACCCCATGCGTCTCGATTCTTCCCTATAAATTCACCCACAATTCACTGGTAGCCTTTTCGCTCAAAATCGCACATTTTTCTCGACGAAATTTCACTCGCCGGAAATATCCTGCCATCGCCGGACTCTCGCCGGAAAACCGAGACTCACATCCACACGGTATTTCCCTCGCTTAATTCTATATCAATCCATTGCTAGACTGTTGCTAACACAAATCCACCATCCAGAATCAATCCCAGACAACATTGTCGGAAGTCCTGCCTTCGCCGGAAAACTTCTAAAACTTCTTGAATCACGCTGAGAGCTGGTATGATCATTCAAACTTCTGTTAATCTTGTTAAAGTACCTCAATTTCATAATTAATCGAGCAGAACTGTTAATTTATTCTAAGCAGCCGAAGTTCACTGTCAGAGCCGACGGACCCTTGCCGGAGTTCTGTGAAAGACACGGATCGGTACCTCTTATCCCCAAACTCTCTCCATTCATTACCTTTCAAATACTTATAATGTTTGATAATCAAATTAGTCATAAATCAGTCAAGTTATCACGGTCTGTGTTTTTTAGCGAAGAAGACGAAGACGAGTTATAATATAAGATTAATTAAAATCAGTTTTATGAACGGGTTAGACACACAGTCCAGCGGTGGACTGTGTGCAAACAAATACACATACGTCGCGCGTTCGATTCCTATCCCAACCTTACTCTCTTGAAATAAAAATGCCTTTTTAACTAAACCGGGTTAACTCTCAAAATCATGTTAAGTATAATAAAAACCGGATTATTAACCAGGTTAGACACACAGTCCAGCGGTGGACTGGGTGCACCAGCACCGGTTCGATACATTTAAAATCCTTTTTAAAAATAAATAATTTCTGGATAAATCTAAATAGTATATAAGTATAATTAAAAACAGAATTATTTCGGGTTAGACACGTAGCTCAGTTGGTAGAGCTGCGTGCACGCGTACGGGAGGTCACGGGTTCGAGTCTCACCCAGCGCACATATATAAGCGGCCGGATCGGTCAACGGTCAACGGTCAAAAGTCAACATTTTTTTTATTATTTTTATTTAT
The DNA here is from genome assembly GCA_947069175.1 of Scalesia atractyloides. Taxonomy (NCBI): domain Eukaryota; kingdom Viridiplantae; phylum Streptophyta; class Magnoliopsida; order Asterales; family Asteraceae; genus Scalesia; species Scalesia atractyloides. Next base: position 38,591,783 of record CAMTDV010000023.1, on the reverse strand, counting down.
TTATTTAACTTAAAAATCAATTAAAAATACTTAAAAATAACGTTTTTAAAGTTAGAAAGTAGCCTTAAACTCACAAAAAATATATCCAAAAATCCTATTAAAATAGCTAATAAAATCCACATACTTACCGTACTTTTTCATTATTAATTAGGTTAGTTATCTCTCGTCGATCAATCCTCTAAACTCGTGCCAATTCAACACCTTCAAACAAATGCACCTAAGGTGAGTGAATCTCTACCAATTCCCCGTTTTAATCACATTTTGGAGTGTATCATGTGTCGCTATTTACTTATTATAATTAAACACTTGTGCATCCATCATGTTCATGATCAAATGTGTATTCAATATGTATGAGTTGTTTGTGTGGTTGATGTTTAGATTTAATTTATCATTTTCTGTACATACATTACATAGGCCGCCGCTCCCCATTACCTATGAGCGTGAGCTGTTCCCCATTACCTATGAGCGTGAACCAGGCGTTGCCAACATAAGATCGGCTCCGTTTGATTGAGCCTTGATCTCACATACATTAGCATCGGCCGTCCGTTCCCCATTAACTATGAGCGTGAACGGGACGTTGCCAACATATACATTTTCATTCTTATTATATACTTAAGCAAGGTGGTTTGTGATCGTTATGTTTATATACATTTGTTCATTTATGATTGTTGCACAATTTTCCTATATTAATTACAATAATGAATCAATGACAAATGTTTTTAACAAGGTTCACTCGCCAACTTTTGTTGACCCAAAATTTCCCATTTTTACACATGATACAGGTGATCAAGTTGAAGCAAGAAACATATAGGGCGGCCTAGAAGAATAAACCAGTTTAGATTTTGGATTGTTTTAGTTAATTTTTCATTTCCTTGTATTGTATGAATTTGACTTGGAACTTTGAGATGCAATTTGAATTTAAAAAATATGAAACATATTAGTAAACATCATGAGCTTTGGTGATAACCCAATTATGCCCCGACTCTTATTCCGCTGCGGGTTGGGGTGTGACAAATTTAACACGGGATTTAACCCCAACCACCCAATTTCTGCATAGGTTTCAGCCACAACTTCCATTGTTCTTCTTCCCTATTTACTCTCAAGAACACCACTTTAACCTACACCAATCCTTCAATTTTTCATCAAATCAAGAGATTTTTTGGTCAATCTTGACTAAAATTTCGCAAGGATTCCGAATTTGTGCTTACAATTGGAAGAAGCCAATGTTTGGGTGATCAATTTGGAACTTTTTGATCTGAAAATTTTAAGGTTCTTGTTAGGTTTTGGGTAATCTTCAAGTTTCTAGTGTTCTCCTTTTCTACAAGGCTAAGGTATGCATTTTCTTATACTATTGTTATTGCATTGTAGAATTGTAAGTGCCATTGTAGAATTGTAAGTGCTATGTTACCATGATCCCATACTTGCTTATAGTTGATTACATTGAGATGAATTTGATGGGTTTTTAAATGGTTATGGTTATGGAAGCTAATTATGTGATAAAAGTATGATTTTTGGCCAAAGTTTTACTAACTTAGGGAATTGTTGTTCAAAGTTTTGCAAATGATGAACTCATGATTTAGCTAGTTTCCATGACCATAGTGTTAAGCAAGTGTGGGGATAATGTGGGATATTGATAAGAAGAATGATTTGTGTTCTTTGTTTCTATGCTTTGCATAATTAATATGGGAAAGGAAAAGGTAGGTTCTTCGAGTTAGTGATGCAAAGTGACATAGAGGAAGAGTAAGAGGAAGAAGTGCCTGATCAGGGACCGAAACCAAGATGGACATCTGGTCCTCTACACGATTCGCCGGAGGAATGACAAGCTGAGTTGTTCAACGATCAAATGAATAAACTAGCACAACGGAAGGAAGCTTTTATTTGTGAGAAAGAGGTTCCGGAAGCAGATTTTGGGCCATTCAGGGTCACGGAAAAGTTCCGCGCACTAGGTTGGGAAGCGGCTTTGAAATGTTATGACTATAAAGGTACGAATTTATACGATGCTGAGATTTAATAGTGGATAGCCACTCTAAGGTGTCCTTCACATAGAGGTGGAGCATCGAAAATGAGGCTAATCGGCACCGTGAATGGCATTGAAGTGGAAATGTCTTTCGATTCTTTGCGGTGGGTAGCAAAGTTTAACAGTAAACCGATAAACCAATATATTCATCCAAGGCTGGAAGACTTATACTTTGAACCCGAGAAGCATCCTCGGTGGAACACGATGCTAGATTATCTATTCTTGCCGGGTACCACTCATGGGAAGCTATACCGCAAGAATTTAGGAATCAAAGGGAAGTTAATGTTGGCTATCTGTATGCAAAATCTCATCCCAAGACGGGGTGACAAAACTGAGGTTCGACGGCCAGAAGTGCCGGTGCTTTACACGTTGTCGACTGGGGCCCCCTTGTTTCCGTTCTGCTTTTTGGTAATGAATAATGTGTGGATTAGCAGAAATAGCGATCAACGGAAGATCATCCCGCATTGCCGACTCATTACAACCCTTTTGAAAATGTATGGGGTGATTGGTGCGGATGAGAAGAGGTCTTACAAGAAATTTAAGCCGTTCGACATCAAACAATTGTGAGCTGGGTGGAAGTACACAGAATCGGAGAGATACAACAAGTTGAAGAGCGAAGGGCAAAGATGGAGAGTGTTGAAGGCTGATGCGCAACCACTTAGACCAGGGGAAGAGGATGAACCAGAGAGTGAAGGAGAAGGCTCGAGTGGAGACAAAGATTATATGGATGACCCACATGTTGCCCCGATGAATGTGGATTGCGGGGCCTCGAGTAGTGATTCGACTGGGGCTTTCTTTGATTTCTCACGATATCCTTATGAGCCAAACTGGGCTTATGAAGGTACAATGCAAGAAGTGATTGAGTGTCAAAGGCCTTCGGGGTTTGATAGTTGGAGTGGGGCTGAAAGAACATTTTTTGATCATCAGACGTTTATGGGTGCAAGTATGGAGCATGCATTAAGGCACAACTTCGATCGTCAAGAATCTTGGAACGTACCACGCTTACGCTTTTGAAAAAGAAATAAATAACTGATACCTGGATGATCAAAACCGGCGTATGCATGCTGATTGGCATGCGGGGTGACCGGCGGTTGTTGACCCATCGCCAGTAGACTACTCAACCCTGCCACCCTATGATGGTAGTGTTTCTTATCCGATGCCACCGATGCATCATTCGCAGTGGGTGGATCCTCGTTATGGTCAGCAGCAGGGCACCGGGCAGCAACAAGAAGGAGAAGGAGAAGCGGCAGTGACGCATTTGCATTCGGTGAGTTTTTAGAGATGATGACTTCCATCTTTGGACCTCCTCAGTCGCGCTATTATTGATCAGGTGGTGTTCTTTCTTGGTACATTATTGTAGATATTATTATGTTGTGTTGTGTTTTTGGTTGGGAGTGAAGGGGGCGTATTGTGGTTGATAGTTATGTTATGGTTTGGTGGTATTTTGGTGGTGTTTACATGTGTTTTACAAACAAAAAAAGAAACTTGGGATTTGAGCATTTGAGCTAAAGTTGAAGTTGAAGTAACTTGAGTGATTGTTTACCTCAAAACCATACATTAGGGTCAATGTATCCCAAGTGTAGGGATGAGGGAAATTTTTAGGATTTTTGAAAAATTTTGTGAACCAAACCAAACAGTTGTCAAATTTGAATACTTTGCCTTAACATGACACATAAGTATCCATTTTTATCCCTTTTCTTGGTGAGTTATTAAGCCACATGGATGCGTTCTAGAGATTAAATTCTTTTTGGTTGAGTGGCGGTATGTGTGTGGTGTTAATAGAACTTGGATAATGGATGCCTGTCAAAACCTAAGTGTAACATGCTTGTGAATATGACAAGGGCATTTAGGTAGCCTCGTCTGGATGTGTGTTGAGTGTGGGTTTGGGGGGGGGGGTTGGACCTTATAAATTAAATATATGAGCTTGGTAGTGAGAGGGACATGGGTTTGGACATTAGTAGCCAAAAATTTGAGCTTTAACCATTCATTTGTTACCCAAGCCTATGTCCTACAAAAATTCTACCTATTGAATTGACCCGGTTTAAGAGCTTAATTTAGTTTGATATCGTTATGTATGTGTTCTTCCTTTCTACATTGTTAAAAAAAGAGAAAAGAAAAAAAGAAGGAAAAGTTAGTTGTACAAATAGTGTTGGTTATTTTATTTGAATGTTATAATAATAAACCAGGTAGATTAAATGAGCTACATGCATATTTCCCACCAATTCTCACCTTTACACATAGCCTCATTACAACCCGAAAGTTCTTTTGATTTGTAGGCATCTTAGGCAGTTTGTTGGTGGAGACTTGATTATTATCCAAGCTTATTGTCGCACATTCATGTACTTGCATTGAGTGATCTAGCACAATTTTGCTAGTACCATTTTTGTCACCGAGAGGAGTGTATTGTGAAGGGTGTGTTGTGTGGTATGATGGTAAGTTGATAATTGAATGACATGTTTGTGTTTGGTTTATATGGTGATCACTTTTAAGCTTGAAAACGGTTGTGATGTGTTGCTTGAGACAAGCAACGTTTAAGTGTGGGGATGTGACGGGCGGTTTATTGGACAACCCGTAAGTGCACTAAAATGATCAGTATTCCACGGTTAAATGGGTTAATTATTATGAGTTGATGTCTACGGTGTATATGGCTTTGCAGGTACCGAAGAGCATAAACAAGGGAGTTTAAACGTGCTTTGGCGGGTGCTTGTAATTGGCTTATTGAAGATGAGGACTCAAGGGATCAATGAAGGGCAAAACTGGAAATACTCTGACCACCGTAAGTTACGGTGGGCACCGTAGCTTATGGTGGAGTCCAACCTTCAAAACCCACCGAAAGACAGACCTTCAGAGCCGTAAAGGAAATTATGTCCACCGTAAGCTACGGTGGGCACCGTAGCTTACGGTGGTGAGCTACGGGAAAGTTGTAACTGCCCATTTATAGTCGGTTTTGGGGAGTCTTTTCATATGTCAATCATTGGGGAACGTTTTGCAGAGCTTAGGGGCAATTTTTGAGTATTCTTGTGGGTTCTAAACAATTTCTAAACATTACTTTGGTGTATTTGATTCCTATGAACAAAACTATTGAAGGTATGATGAATTGCAAGATCATGAGTGGCTAGAACTCCGTGTGATCATCTTGAGTGGAAGGTTTGTTTGAACAATTGTGTTTCGAATTCTTATTTCTAGAATAATAACTTGTTGTATTTGTAGTTGTTATGGTGTTTGGATTCTTGTTAGTAAATTGTTGATTGATGGTTTAATCATTGCCTTAATCATACGTTCTTGGTGTTATCGACAATCGAGATATCACGGAGAGGTTTAAGGGTTGGATATTAGTCAATTGGTTATCGGATAACAACCTCGCATTGTAGTAATCCGGCACTTAGTTCCCTTTTATCACAAACAACTAATCAAACATGAGTCATGTCTTTGTGACTCTTTCTAGTTGAATTTGAAACACATGCGTTAATTGAAACCCGAAACTTAAGATGGTCACTCGTTTCTAATCTGTTAAATAACCTTCTTTGATTTGCTATTAGTTCAATTCTAAAATCACAATACCACAAATTCTGAATTTAATTCCTTGCAATTTAGGTAAATTAGTTGAAGTATTATAAGTCTTAGATAGCACGATTTCCATAACTCCCTGTGTTCGATACCCACTTACCGCTAGCTACTAGCAGTATTTGGATTAAATTTAGGTGAGACTACGACACCACGTCAGCGCTCTACTAACAAGACTGCGCCCAGAGCGATATCTGATGCGGAGAGGTAAAGAATCAGTGGCTTGTTCTTTTGCGGTGCCATGAGCGTAGGTAGCTGAATCAAGCACTCCTTCATTTGTGTGAAGGCTTTCTCCGCATCCGGAGTCCACTGAAACTTGTTTTGCTTTACACAATTCCACAAAGTGCTGATGAATGGGAAGAACATCATTGCGTGGTTAGCCAAGAACCTGTTCAGCGTAGCCAATCGCCCCGCCAACCGTTGCATTTCTTTGATGGTTGAGGGGGAAGGCATACACTGAATCGCTTCCGATTTCTCGGGATTGACTTTGAGACCGTCACGCGTGACGATGAATCCCAAAAATTTGCCTTCTTCCATTCCAAAAGAGCACTTACCGGGTTCAGCTTCAGATTTGCCTTGCACAAGGATGCAAACGTTTTCTGAACGTTTGTCAACATCTTCTCCTCATCCGGGCTCATGATGACTAGGTCATTAATGTACAGTTCTACAGTTTCGCCGATGTCCTCGCCGAGACCTGGTCCATCAAACGCTGGTAGGTGGCTCCTGCGTTGCACAATGCGAAGGGCATCTTTGTGTAGCAAAAGATCCCTTGACAGTGCGGAATGCGGTGTTGTCTCTGTCCTCTCTCTTCATTTGTATCTGGTGGTAGCCTTTTTTGTAGTCAAGGAAACATTTCCACCTGAATGAAGCGAGGGAGTCCACCTTTTTGTCGATTTCGGGTAAGGAGTAGCAGCCCTTGGGACATGCTTTGTTTAGATCCTTGAAATCGACGCACATGCGCCAACTGTCATTGTGCTTCTGGACCATGACTGGGTTGGCTACCCATGTCTGATAGCGTACTTCGCGGATGATGGCAGCTTGGAGGAAACTTACTCGTTCAGTGCGCCTTTTCGGGACCAAAACTACACTTCTTCTAAATAATAGGCTGAACTGAAGGGATTGTGTGCAGCGCGTGCTTAGCAATTTCCCTCGGTACCCCTGTCATATCCGCCGGAAACCAAGCGAAAATATCTACGTTGCGGAACAAAAGTTGTTATAACCGCGCCTTAACTACAGGGGTCATGGCGGGTCCTAACAGTACTGTTTGTTCCGGGCTTGTTGTTTAGTACCCATTTCTCTGGCTCGCCATTGGATGATGACTTCAGTACTCTTGTCAGCGGTTCCTCTTTGATGGATATGATTTCCTTCCTTGCGTACATGATGGCCACCCGGTTTCTGCTGGAAAACCACAGGAAGCATGAGGAGTGGAAGTGATCATGCTGAACTCTCTTTGTGTGCACCGACCTAGCAACACGTCATGGCGCGATGTAGCGGGCATGACCATGAAGTTGACTGAGACCGTGCGCGAGTGTCGCCCATCGGAAAGAGAGTTACCGGAAATGATATTTGGCCCAGTGAAAAACGGCTTCATTGTAGAAACCAATGAGTAGGAAACCCACCGGCTCCAAGTGTGCCTTGTCTTCTGGGTCCAGTTGTTGGAAGCACTGTTCATATATGATGTCCATAGAGCTTCCGGGTCTATGAACATGTAATCGGTGCGATAATGGCCGAAGATGCCAGTTATCACGACTGCCCGGTCCTCTTGTGGGCCCCTAGGAACTACGGGGAAGATGACCTGTTGCTCGCGCCAGTGAGGCGTGCAACTCTTCTAATGGTCGCGCTTACGCGACGGGCCACCTTGGATCATATGAACAGATGACTTCATCTTCTTGTTACTCGAGCCTTCTCCACCTCGAATAATTTTGCGCACCTCTTGCGCACGTTTTGAAGAAGTGGGTGAGCTTCCCACTTTTCACCGCATTCTCGATCTCCATGCGCAAGGAGATGCAGTTTTTGGTAGTATGCCCCGTATCTTTGTGATAATCGCAAAAAAGGTTGGGGTCTTGACCTTTTTAGTTGCGCATCAGTGGTGGCTATGTGAATTGGTGATCTTCCATGCTGAACACCTCCACCGGTGTTTTCGTCAATGGTGTCCACTGACGATCACGATTATCTTGCTTGATTGCTCTCTGCGTAGCAATCTTATTATGGTCGCGCGTGCGTCGACTGGTGAGTTGGGAGGGTTCCGGCTGTGCTCCCTCCAACTCTTATTCTTTTTCCCAAAACTTTTGCTCATGTCTTGGGGGCGGTATTGCGGTAGGGGAGGTCTACTATTATTTAGGTTGCGCTCCGTCTGCACATAGACCTTTGCTACCGCCATTAATTTCTCCCAGCCTTTTGGGAGGCCGGTAGTTCCCGACAAGACTTTGATCATCTCGTCGCAACGGACAACATACTTGAACTGTGCACGAATCAGGTCTTCGTGCACATCCCCAATCTCCAACAACTCTTTATTGTAGCGGGTGATGAAGTCTTCGAGACTTTTGTCATCACGCCGCCAGATGTTCATGACGTCAGAAGAATCTCTAACAAACCGTTGTTGTTGGCTGAAATGCGTCAGGAACTTGTCTTTGACGTCGTTCCATGAAGTGAGCTTACCCGTGGGTAAGTTGTCAAACCATAGGCGTGCAGCGCCTGTAAGGGTTTGGACAAACAAGTGACACCACATGGGCAGCGTCCAGCCTCTGATTAGTCATGCGCCCGTGAGTAGGCGCAGGTGATCATCTGGGTCTGTCAACCCATTGTACTTTCCCACGTTAGAGGGAAGTTTCGCGAGCTCTAGTGGTGCAAGCTCGATCTCCTTGATGAACTTTGAGTGTTCGGTTGCTTCAGCCGGCCTATAGATCAGGTTATAGTTGTACTCTGCCTCCGGGTTGTAAACAGCCCGTAAGCGACATGATCTTTCGGTAGCCGGTGAAACACACTGGCGCTGTCACCCTCACCATATGTTCAATCCTCCTCACGCTGGGTGTCCCGCTCCTCTAGAGGACGCGGGCCTAACCGTGAGTGGATGGACGCTCGCCTATGAGTGTGAGACTCGTGTTTAGGCAGCAATTGAGAGTACTCCGTTTCTCGTGTACGGAGTTGTGATGGAACGCTTGCTCCAGCCGGCGAGTCATAGCTAAGTACTCATGGTGCAGGCGAAGCATGCACGTGAGTAGTAGGTGGCTGCACCGGTGCAGCGGATGTATTAGTTTGCACACAGAGTTGCGCGTAGATGGCATTTAGAGCCGTTTGAGACTTGATGTACCAAGACCTCGGAGTTTCACCCGGAGGCAAAATCGAAGTGATTGGTACGCAGGGAGTCTGCAGTTGAATTCCGGGGGTTACCGGGATGTTCATACGACTAGAGTCATGGTGAGCACCGGCATTTTCGGAAGAACCTTCTTCCACTTGTCCGTCAGGTCGAGAAGCATCAACTGGGTTCATGCCTTCAGCCTGAAGACCTGATGGTGTGTTTGATGGAAAGTCAACCATTTTGAACATGAGGTTTGAGAAAAAATGAAACGAGGAACGGATGTAAGAGTGAGTAAAAAGCCGATGGCGCTAATGAAGAAACACTAGGTGAACTAAGAGGTATTCGGAGATATCTTAGTTACAACCTAATATTTTATGCATAAAAGGGTCATCTCTCATTTGTTCTTCTGGGTGATCTCACTTCAAACTAATCTGTAAAACTAAAACGCCGTTAGCCTCGTCACGGGAGAAAGGGGGAGGGTTTTCTCCGTGACCACACTCCAACATGAGAATAAGTACTTGGTATTGCAAGTAAGCTCAAAGAAACGTGCAATATTATTGTGAATGTAGTTGATTGTAGATAATTTACCTTGGATTCTGATCCTTATTTTATAGCCGAAGATAGGTGTGTTAGGAAATGGGCTGATGGGCCTTGGGCCCGACCTAGACGACCAGAGATACCCGTTTTGTCACCTCTGCATTGATCATTAATGATCTCTGGCAGGAGGCGTGTTTTGTCGGATGTTGAATGGAGCCACATGTCATGGCAGCTATCCCTGGTGTCGGACCTGTCTTCAGCAGAAAGTGGAGAATGTGTGACAGTCGCTGGCGTGAGTTTGATTGGTGAGCAGATTGTCCTCTGCATTACTGTTCATGCGACGCGGTCTGAAACAACCTGCCGAGCGGCTATTGGGTCACGGCTCTACCACTTTGTACCCTTGTATGTAGTCAACGCCTCTTTGCGCTTCTCCTTTCTACGTGGCTTTATCAGTGCTTTCTGGCCAGCGCAGAGTTGCAGGGATTAAGTCCTTTTGTTCTCAAGACTATGAGTTGCTCTCATGTTTGTCTTGTCCTTGTGCAAAGTTTTAGGCCTTCGCGGCTAGAGGGTTGTTTGATCGGCACAGGGTCAAGGGACCTGCGCTTCTAGGTCTAACTTACCGTTGCGCAGTGTGCGTAAGGTTCCTTGTGTGACCTGCTAGTTTCAAGAATGGCGCACCGTTGCGCATTGCGCGCAAGGTTATTCTTGTGATCTGTTGTCGTTGAGAGTATAGTTCCTTGGCGCAGGCGCAGAGTTTTTGGGGCCATACCCCTGCAACGATTCACTTAAACTTTTCTTCTCAAGCCTCTCCTTGGGTTGCTTCTCTTTTCACTCCACATCCCACAAAAACCGTACTATCCACAATACAACCATTATTTGATGCAATTGACCAAAGTGGCCTGGTTAGACCCAATTCCTTCCAACCCTTTTTTTGGGAGCATACCACAGAAAATGATTGGGCCAGGTTATCTCATTGCTAGCCCACAAGCAGAGTAGGGTACACCCCGTGTGTCACAAGTGACACTTGGTGGTTTTTCAAGTGAGGCAGCCACTACAACTGTAGAGACAATAGTCTCCCAGTTGGACAATGGTTACATAGCTACGACCTCCTTGAAGGCAACAACTGCTGAGTCTACAGTAGTACACTTTTTAGCAGTTGGAAGTTCCCAGTACCAAGAACAAGGGGCACTTGGTTCAAGACCAAGTAAAACCACCTCAGGTAGGAACTCTGATAATCCTATTAACTTAGGTTATCGTTAAGATATCAAGAATTGACGAAGAGAGTGTCCAAGATAGAGTCTTCAGCTGATGAAATCAAAGATATGTTGAAGATATTGGCGAAAAACTCAAGAACTCCACCAACCAATGCAAAAATCACAAAAGAAATTTGGACTCATGCAAGGATGTATCTACAACTTCAAAAGCAATCTACTTATATAACCCATACCATGTATATGGAGCTTATTAGAAATAGGGTGGATGTTAGGTACAATGATACCTAGGTAGAGATTTAGGCCATCAAAGACCATCTTCTTCAAACCACCAGTACTACAACACAACCCACCTCCCCAAACCACTAACAAAAACCCCGTACTACACACAACCACCGTCGTCCACCCACCAAAATCTACTCAAACCACTATCGGAACTTTCGCTAGAAAGTCACATATGGCCAAAACCTTCAGACGTCACTACCTGAGCTCAAATACACCACCACCTTCCACCGATTTTTCTTGAACTTTTTCCGAAAAGGCGCATGAGACCTGAATCGACACCTGATGCTCATTGTAGCGAGTAGAGGTGATGGCTGATAGTGGTGGTGGTGGTAGGCGGGTGGCGGTGGGTGGCAGTGTTGCAAAAGTCGCTAGGCGGTCCCAAGTCGGCTGACTAGGGAGTTGGGAGTATTCGAAGTACCCAGAATACTCAAGGAGTATGCGGACATGGTAAATATAAAAAAGAGTTAATTATTGTATATTATATATATATATATATATATATATATATATATATGTAAAAATAAGCATATTACGTCCAAATGAGTATAATTTAAAATGAAACATGTTTGAAGTTCAAACCTCTCCGAGTACAAGGATGAGTAGTCCAAGTACAAGGCCAAGTACAACTTCTAGTAGTCTGAATACAAGTCCGACTAGTCTGAGTACAAGGCCGAATAGGCCGAGTAGTCCTATTTTGATCGTTGCCGACTAATCATGTCCGACCAGGGTAAATTCGCCTCGGAGGTCGTCCGAGGACCAAGTACCCGTCGAGAACAAGGCCGAGTAGGCTGAATTTTACAACACTGGTGAGTGGTAGTAGTGGTGGCTAATGGCGGTGGTGGTGGGTGGTGGTGAGTGGTGGTGGTGGTGGAGTTGAGGTGGTAGCGAGCGGTGGTGATGGCTGATGGCGATGGTGGTGGGCGGCAGTGGTTGTGGTGGTGATGTGGAGATAAGAGTGCCACATAAGCAGTCACCTCATCAGATAACATAGGCTTGTGAAACGTAAGCGTCCACGTTACCAAAAAACTAACTGGGCTGGACCTCAGTTAGAAAATGACCAATGGTTTATAATATGTAAAAGGGTGGGATCACTAGTGGAAATTTTTGAAGTTGAGATTGTTTACGATCAATAATAAATAATTGGGTTATTAAAATCCATTATTAGTTAGTTGTATATTTTCTTATTTGTGTTGTAAAACAACAATCTATTAGCAACTAGTATACAAACTATATAAACACACGAACAAGAAGCCTATGATTATAGAGAGAAACATAGAATATATAATTCTTATTCATTTATTTCAACATCATATACAAATGCCATTATATATAAGCACTCACATTAGTACAATAGTAAATAAGAGATAGGGGTTATACATGTGGAAAGTCACTACATAATGGATGCATTCAAAGATAGGGATTATATATATGGAAAGTCACTACATAATGGATGTATTCATAACACTCTCCCTTGACTATCCACATGATGGAATACTATTCTTTAATACGTTTAATGATGTTGTCTCATTAAAAACCTTGCTAGGAAAACCCAATGGGACAAAACCTCAGCTAAGGGAAAAAGAGTGCAGCGTGTATTGTCTCCCCATGATACTTCCGGATCAGGTACGTTGTCTTAAAAAATTTTACTAAGAAAATCCAATTGGATAAAACTTAGTGAAGGGTAAAGAGTGCAACATATGTAAAGCTCCCGCTCAATATAATATGTATCATTTCAAGTAACAAGTCCCAATCTTCTATGAAAGTTGTTGAAAAACTTTTGTAGTGAGTGATTTGTCGCTTGATGTGCAATTTATTAATGAACTTGATGTATGATCTTCATATAAAACTATAATTGCCTCCTCTTTGTTAGCTGATACCATAAGATCCATGAATGTGTTTTGTTACATTCGTTGCACTTACAAAACTAACCAAACTTGATGATGGATTAGTATATATGAACTCATACCTTTCGTACCATAAGGTATAGAAAATATATGTTGTACCCATTACATTATTTTCTCATTGTACACGAGTTATATTCTGTTAATGAATTTCATTGTATAACTAGCAAGATATGTTAATACAATTTGTTTGTAAATATGGTACTTCTGGACCAAGGATTTTTTGTTTTCCCTTTTTATATTCATTGGAGATGATAGAGTTATTTTGTATATCAACTACTTGGACATCATTAAATGTACTTAGACCATAAGCTTTGTCCGTATAAAAATGTCCACCATCTTCTAAATGTATTATAATATTGATGGATAATTATACAAATGCCTTTTCTACATATCGAGCCATAAATTTGCAATACCATCTTTAATCTGCAAATTCTTGTTTTAATATTTGAGTTCATTTTGCTCTTCAGGAGAGATTCAATAACATTATCAACATATATTGTAATACTTGAAAACCTCATATTGGTCTTTTAATAAAAACAAATGGACCAACTACACCATATATATTTCTATTTTCTGAACTCATTAATAAGTCGATTATACCATATTCGACTCGATTATTATTGTCCATACAAATCTTGTAAAATTTTTAGAACATTTCTTGAGGTTTATATATCAATGCTTCGGCATTTACAATCCACCACAAATTTCTTTCCATCTTTACATATATATGTATATGTGTGCACTCTTTAGGAGTTTTGTCACATTAACTTTCTCATTTAACATCTTGATTTCTATATTATATGCTCAAAATTCCTGTTGTACCATCTCTTTTTTATTGAGATATCACCCCAATTAACAGGTACACGTTTCCATGTATTTTATTGATGCATAAAAAATTACATCGTCAAGATGTTTCAATTCACCTTTAGGGCACTCAATTGCCTTACGAAACTCACCAGGACTTCTAGTTGTATTCAAATATGAATCTGTATACAACGATCATATTGTTCTCGAGAACTTACTTTACATGAATTACATAATTTAAATTATTTAGGACTTTCATTGAGCTTTTAGTTTCAAGTGATATAAAACATTCATCAGATGCGTATCAATTCTCTTTTTCTATTACCAGACTAATTAAATACTGGAAAGCTATTGCATCCACCACTGGAGAAAATGTCTCCTCATAATTAATCATAGGTCTTTGCAAAATCCTTGTGCCATCAATTGTTGATCCACATAAAAAACCTAATTATATAAAATATATTTTACAACTTCTTTTATATGGACTACTGGCCCGAAAGCTTTCCATTTCAATAGAGAATTCAACTTTGCCTCATTTGCATCTTTCCATTTTGGCCAATCATTTCTTTGTATTTATTCATAGGCAGATTTAAATCTTGATCGTATCATTTCATCTTTTCAAGCGCTATATTATATACAAAAGTATAACGACGTCGATATTTTTTTTTGTGATTCCATATACTTTTAGACATGATACAATTTAATGAGATCTCTTTATTTCCAGACACCTAAGGTTCTTTTCGAACCATCATGTCTAATGTCACTTTAGGAGACTCTCTTACTATAACCTCGACTTGACAATCTTCATTACTTGCTCCAATTTTCAAGGAATTTTATTATTGGAATCAACTAGTCTACCATGCTTCAGACGTGCAATAGACTCATTAAAAGTATGTCGTTTTCCTTCTAGGACACTCATTTTAATTGGAGCATTAGCAGTTGGTATATGTGATATAGTCACCTTTTTAAAGTCAGTGATTGTGTCTAGTAATTGATTAGCTAATCTTTGTAAATGAGTTATCCTTTGAACTTTTGGTTCACACTATTTTTTTAGGATCATTGATAATTCATACCAACTCATTTCTTTTCCAACTTCTTTTTATCTCCCCCAGATGTTGGGAATGTTAATCCATTGAGATGGATATCAATTAATTGAGTCGTAAATAAATATCTCGTGAAAGGCCTTAATACCTTATCATATATTACCAACCACTTTTTAAGGTCCTATCTTTGTGCGTTGTGGTGGATCAATTTAATATATACCGCACAACCAAATCTTGGAAGAGACATCTTTGGTTCCTGGCCAAAAACCAGTTATAATGGGGATAAACTATTACGACATGTTGGCTTTATGTGAATTAATATTATTAGATGTAAAATTACATGTACTCATATGTAAACATGTACTTGCTCTCATGATTATTGGCTTTGCAATCAATCATAGATGTTTGATCATCTTCTTCAACAAAAGCAATTCGTGTAACGACATTTGTCACATGTTGTTTAACACTTATTCCAATAACCATTAGTAAATGGGTATCAAAAACACCATACTTATCATAAAAATATAAAAATATGATACTATAGAATAATGTGCTTGCTATCTTAAAAGCTAAGCCACAAGTCACGCAACCTTTCATGTTGCGGATTTGATAACCATTTAGACGATGCATCGATTTTCAGAAAATGGTATTATGTCGAGATACACATATCTTTTAATCATTTCATAATATTTAGGGATTCAAACCCTAATTTAGTTGGTATATGGTTAACATCCATTGAGAACAAAAATTTCATGTTTAAGTACCATGAAGAATCATCTGGTTCTTCGATATGTTTCACACCATCAAGGACTCGGAATGGTCTAACCGGTCAAGCCAATCTATTAAATAATTATGATTAATAAGCTTCTGTGACCACACATGCTTTAGTTGCATTCGTGTTTGTCTAATACACGACAATATACACGAGAGAATAATGCACTATTAGTTTAAACATTCGTGTTATGACATGTTTCTTATATATTCACTCCCTTAGTTCGCCACTTCTTGTGGTCGATTTCAGTTTTACATGGTCAACTCATTATTAACATCAGAATCATTACAGTTTCCTCATTTATCATGACCACGACCTTTACAATGATCATTGTATAATCATCATATTATTAACATGGTTGATCTTATTGTTAATATGAGCATCATAAAAATTTCCCTAGTTACCATGATCAGGAACTTTACATCGATTATTATATCATCAATTCACACAAAGGAATTGATTATAACCACACAACTTTCATGGTGACATCACTACAATATCTTTTTTTATGTACATGAAAGCGACTCTTTCACTGATGATCATATTATCACATTCACTACACATAATGGATTAGAAGCACTTTCATACATAGTGGTCGTTTCAAACCTTATATGTTCTTTGACATTCTTACTACTTAAAAAACATATTTGAGGTTTGACAATGGAATTATTTTTTATTTAACCTGTATCAATTAAAAAGTTATATAACCAAATTACTAAGATTTATTGGTCCAAAATCTTACAAGCTTCCATAAATTTATAATAGGTTTTAGGAAGTTTGACACTTTGAGTGTCATGTTATAAATAAATGAATCTTGACCACAATACAATCATGTTTATATCTTGAAATCATAAACCATAACTTTGGTCATTTGGATGTTCCCTTAAAAATTGATAGCATTAAGAACACAATATATACATAAAGTTACATCATATAATGCATGACTTTATAACATGTTATCAAATAAGACGAGTTATGATACAAACTTATGAAATAAGACGTTTCATCACTTTATAAAAGAAAAAGATTTGTATGAGCTTATTAGGATATATAACCAATCAGCAATCACAAACATATCTTTAACATTACAAGCTTACTACCATGTACTAATAAGTAATTACTATACATTTAGACTTAAACAAACATACTCATCAAGTTCTCATTATATTTAATAATATATGATAGGTGTCTGCAAGTAAATAAATTTCACATATAATATTTAACATCACATATTCAATAATAATTCTTCTAGCTGTACAAAACAACTAATTATGTATTCTAGTGACTTAAAAATAATATGCAAATCAGTTTTTATGTATAAGATAGCTAATAATATGTTATATGTTGAATTAACAATCTTCCACATATTCAACTTAGTCAAAATTGTAGGCCTTATCTCTTATCTTTATATTTACTTATTTGAGTTATTAATAAACATGGTAGTTTAAAATCTTGTTGGCATCATCATGAAGCTACAATGTCTTCTGGTTTTGGAAACTAATAATAGACCACATATGTCAGTTTGATGCGATAAATTTATTCTAGTAATTCAATACATATAAGGGATCAAATTATATTCATACCATTTTGATGATGTTACCACTATCATACAAACAATTCATCTATTTAAATTTTATATATATATATTATCCAATCTAATAGCAAGCAAGGAATATATATACTCTTATAATAGTGATAATATATAACATTGCATTGATGACTGTAGAGTTGAAAATATTAATATAACATATATGTTATCATATAAAATGACTTATATGCATTTAATTGTTGAGTAATTAACAAAATTACACTAATAATAATCTTTCAATAAAACAAACTGTTAAGTGTCACTTTTTTTTGTTGAACGTATACCATTGAAGAAGTTCGGGAAGTTTTTTGAGGTGATTGGTCAGGATATTCCAGTACATATGCCGATAAATGCTATGGTGGCTGAAGAACATGACATACCAATGGTAGAGAAAGAAATTGAGGTTGAAGATTTAGTTACCGATGAGGATACTGATGCTGAAGAAGCTTTTTTGGAATCTATTACAGAATCTGAAGTTCATCCGATTCTAGAGCTACAAGAGCTTACTACTGAGAACTTAGCAGCTCTTATTGCACATCTAAAGGAGATTCAGGAGCAGCAAGGGAATCCTCCTCTCGTGTTGTCTCATTCTGATATCCCAGTTGCTAAAGCTGATATAGCTGGAGATGTGAAGAAGATGAAGAACCATTATTGAAGAAGCGACGAACAGAAGAAACCGAAGAACCCATTCATACCGAAGTCTAGATACAAACCGAAGCTCGTATTGATGATACTACTGAAGAACCAATCAGTGTTACATCCTCGTTCATTGTATCTTTGACCAATATTTCCACTGTTGAGCTTGTTACTGCTGAAGAACCAACAGTTCCTCCTGTTGCCACTCAGTCTACTGTCGTATCCATTCCAGCTGAATTCGTACTCGAGATGATTGATTTTGGTAGTGGTAGTTCTGCAGGTGCTGGAGGTTCAGGGGCAGGAGTAGTGGTTCTGGTGGTGGTCAGGATGAAGATATTGAGTATTTGAAGCGATCAGAAAAGAGAGCATTTGAATTCAGTGGGATTGATAGTGATGAGGAAGATGTTGATGTAGTTGATATGAAGAAGAGGGTGGTAGTACTGGAGCAGGAGGTTATTCTTAAGGATGCACAGATAGCTTCTCTACAGACTCGGTTAGACGCTCGTGATCAGACGATAGACCAACTTCAGGGTGACGTTTCGTTATTGATGACTATGGTTTTTGATCTGAAGGAGAAGTTGGAGAATAAGTTTGGGCGTGAGTTCTCTGATCTGGTTGATGATCCTATGAATGTTGAACATCGTCATCAAGCTGCAGAAAAGAGAGAAGCAGACAGAATAGCAGCTGAACAGCTCGCAGCCGATCGTCAAGCTAGTTTGGAAGATTATCTGAGTGCTCCAAAGAGAAAGTCTACTGGTATGAGTCAGAGAAGGCAAACTGCTCCAAAGAAGAAACAGATTTGGTTTTGATGAAGAGCGTCGATGTAAATCCGCTGGACGAGAACTTTCAGTTGGAGGATCCTACTAATCAGTCTGATAGATTTTTCATGGAACTTGGATCGAGTTATTACAGTAAGGTTGGGAATAAGTCAAGTGTGTTGAGCTGGACTTATGATCATGTTAAGAAGATGTGGTTGATTGTTTGACAGGATGGTACACGCGAATATTACTCCAAGGAGTCCCAATTTGAGACATGGACGAAAGTTGCATTGACTGATCTTCTAAGGGCTCTGTATACCGATACTTATACGACTGAGCGTGGTTCAGGATGGAGATTTTTTAAGAAGCTGGAACAAGCGGTGAATGGTTTCAATACGATGAAGACAGCTGAGTCGTATCTACGGGCAGTAAAGGTGTTAGGGATGCGAGAACTGGCAGAAGGTTTAAGTCGATGTGGCCTCCAACTGATAAGGAACTAGTTATACCAGTTGCTCCAACATTTCCAAAGGTATTTTGAAGAATTTTAACTTTTGGATGTATGATCCAAAGGTTATTGTAGCTAAGGGGAAAGCCTTCCGTGTGAACGATGTGGTTGATTTAGTGAGCTTTCACGATGAAGACCTGCAGGTTCTAGCAGCAAATCAGATTCAAACAGCAGAGTTATATGAGGCGTGTGCTAAAGATTGGACAGCGGCGGTTGCAGGGATCATAGCTGGCAGGATGGGAGTTGATTCGCTACCAAATGATTAGTCGCCTAATGTTGTAAACCTAGGGGAGATTGTTGGGCCCCTAGCTAAAAGGTTTACACATTAGTGTTGCATTTTAGGCTAAGGGTGAAGGAATGGGCTTCCTAGAGCCTTATGGGCCTAGGGTTGTAATTATTTTGTTTTGAGATTAGTATAAATACAAGTATTGGGTTAGGGTTTAGGTTGCTTGTCAGTTTGTTATTCAGATATCTTGTATCAGACACCATTCGGTGTATGCAAGTTGATTAATCAGAGATTGTTCTTGTTCCATTCATCTAATCATTATTTCCGCAATCGATTAGTTGTTGTGATACCGTGTACAGATCCGAATCAGGGACTTACAATATCAGTTTATATAATTCACATCCATGCATATTAATCAAATATTTATATTAATAAAAGCTTTCTGTATTCATTTCATTTTCCTTTTCCTTTTCCTTTTGAAAAAACTACAAACTGAAAGAAAATGGACATGAGCATCGATAATCAAACTCTTATTAAAACATAAAATTTGTTTTTATGTACCGACGGTCAATTTCATAGAACTTTAAAGTTTAAAATAGGTTTTATAGAAAAAAATAATTGAGATAAATTAGTGATAGACATGAAATGGTGGAGTATTAAAATCTGTGTCTGTTTCTTTTCTGTTATGCTTTTGAAACCAAATGAAAGTCCTCACCGTCATCTTCTTTGTTCAGTTTCCCTATTAACAAACCCGCTCATTAGAGCTTTACAATACCCTCCAAGTGGTTTTCACGAAATTTGAACATAAGATATATTTGAAGAGATGATTTAGTTAATACCTGACTAACGAATTAAGAGATTTAGAAACCAGTCGCTTGAATTCTATAGAACAACAGCCGTAGATTGGAAAAACTATATATTTCCAAAATTTTGGGGCTATGTCGCACCTGGTTGCAACCCACACTTGTTTCCACACCAGCTTTTTTTCATGACAATAGCATCTACTCCAAAAGCAATTCGTGCTGATAACGTGTTGTAAAACAACAACCTATTAGCAACTAGTATACAAACTATATAAACACATGAACAAGAAGCATATGATTATAGAGAGAAACATACAATATATAATTCTTATTATTTAATTTCAACATCATATACAAATGTCATTATATATAGGCACTCACATTAGTACAATAGTAAATAAGAGATAGGGGTTATACATGTGGAAAGTCACTACATAATGGATGCATTCATAGATATGGGTTATATATTGGAAAGTCACTACATAATTGACGTATTTATAACAATTTGCTTTTTGATTCCTTGGTTTTATTATTAACTGTCTTTTTTTTTAATTATTGATGTGTTTAAGGTACAACCTTGGTCAATCAATCGACTATTAGAGGGGTCAAGTCGACCAAAGTTGAACCGTTGAATCAATCAGTTTAATTTAAAAACTATAAACTAATAAAAATAATCACAATATTTTCCCATCGTAGAAGCAATCAAAATAGTTTTAATTTATTTGGATACTGGAAGTAATTTCAGTTAGTATAATTATTAAAATGACTTTAAATATTTAAAAAGAAAATCATTGACTCCAATGAGGAAAAGTTTTTGACACTCAAATTTCTTTCGGTACTTGGTTCCAATTGGTAGAAATTTAAAACCCATAAATTGATTTTAATGGGTGCACAGAGGGCATTTTAATACTTAATAAACATTTTTATTGGAAAGTTACACATTCCATCACCAAAGAAAAAGAAAGGTTAAAATCCATTGATCTAGGGAATTGTTGGAATGAATTCCACTTTTTTCTATAACCAACCAAACACGGATTTAGACGAAATGGCTTTAAATTTCGATTTCTAAGAAATCAATGAACTAAACGGACTACTAGTGTCTGTTTCATGAAATGTAATGGAATTAGAATTTGCATAGGAATTGGATTTGGAATCTAAACATTTTAATAGGAATTGGAATTTGTAAAAATTAGAATCTCACTTCCATTATTAAGGTTGGCAAATGAATTGGAATCTACCGATCTCGGCCCGCTAATCGGGTGAGTCAGTTCGATTTAGCGGCTGGGTCGGGTCGAGACGAGACATTTCAGATCAGTAATAGGTCGGGTAAATGTTTCAGGTCATTAATGGATTGGGTCGGTTTGATCAGTTTCGAGTCCTTAATTGGTCGGTTCGGGTCGAGACATTTCGGGTCGTTAACTGTTCGGGTCGGTTTGAGACGTTTCGTGTCACTAACTGGTTGGGTTAGGTTGAGACGTTTTGGTTTCGTAACGGGCCGAGTCGTACTAAGAGTTTCGGGTCGGTAACGAGCTGAGATAATTTGAGACTTTTTGGGTCGAATTGTCGCAGGTCAGCGGCGGCCAGGGTCTGGGCGAGGCGATACAAGTCGATGATGTTCTAGTTAAGGTCTAGACGTTTTCGACATCAGTGATCGGTCGAAAATTCCAATGAGTTACTTGAATTCCTTTAATTAAAGGAATTTGAAGGAATTCATTTTCAATTCGCATTCCAATTTCTTTGCTAACCGAACATGATCAAGAATGAAATTGAGATTCCAATTCCTTTCTTTGAAATGAACAACATAAGAAATGGAATCTAAATTCCACTTCCTTCCAAATTTCATTCCATTCTATGAAACGAACACTACCTTAATTTTTTAAACATTAGTTACACTTTAATCTCTCATCTTAATTATAATTTAATTCACTTATCTTTAACTGAATTATGGTTAATTAATTAGTAGTTACACTTGATTTCTTTAAAAAAAATTGCTACCCCACGATTTTTAAAACGACTAAATTTTTTCGTACGATAATATTTTTCTCTAAAATTACATAATAAAATGAGCATTTTATTCTCTTTAATTTGAATTATTGCTATAGTTTTTAATAAAAAAATATTGATATGTTATTTTATTAATAGTGTCTAGGGGCAACCAACCAACCATACCTAGTGTAATCCCTCGCATAGCCTGAAGCTATTTGAAAGGTCTACGAAAGGTGAGATGTAGGCAAACATTTCCACTATCCCTAGGGATAGAGAAGCTGCTTCTAGAGAGACCCCTAGCTCCAAAGCAGTATTATTAATAGTGTCTATGGGCAAGCAATAACTAAATCCTAACTGAAAATAGATTAACCGAAAACCAAATAACCAAAAACGGATTATCTGTTTTTTACTCTCCTATAACCAAAATTAACCGAAACAAACTATTCATATTTTCATAAATTTCTAACTTTTATGTCTTCAGTTCATTTATATCATATATTATAACTCAATTTCTGTAAGTCCCGATATCGGATCTAACAGGTATCACAAACCTAATCAGTATCGGAAATAATGATTAGGAAGAAGAACAATCTCTTTGAATTAAGAACAACTTGCATACACTAGAAAAGTATCGGATACAAGTTTTGCAAATACAACTCTCTAACCCTTTAACCTTGACCTAAGACATGTATTTATACTACTCACTAAGCTCACCATTTACAACCCTAGGCCCACAAGGCACTAGAAAGCCCAAATGTAGCTCTAATGTGTAAACCTTTGTTAATATAAGCCCAACAATCTCCCCCTAGTTTACAACATTAGGCATTCTAGTCTTTCGGTTGTGCATCCACTCCTAGCCTTCCAGAAATAATGCCCGCCACAGCAGCTGTCCAATCCTTTGCACGTACTTCATATAACTCTGCAGTTCGGATCTGATAAGAAACAAGAACCTACATGTCTTCCTCGTGAAAGCTTACTAAGTCAACCACGTCATTCACCCTAAACGCCTTTTCCTTTGTTACAATCGCAACACTATCGACCTTGGGATCATACAGCCAGAAGTTAAAGTTCTTCAAAATCCCTCGTGGAAAAGTCGGAGCGACCGGTATAACCAATTCCTTATCCGTTGGCGGCCACATCACTGACTTGAACCTTCTCCCTGTTCGCGCATCACGGACTCCCTTTGCGGCTTGCAAGTATGGTTCAGCGGTCTTTATCGTCTTGAACCCGTTTTTCACCTCACGTTCCAGTTTCTTGAAGAATCTCCAGCCTGGGTCACGCTCAGTTGTATCATCATCAGAATACGAAGCTCGCAATAAATCAGTAAGAGTTATTTCCGTCCATTTCTCGAATTGAGATTCCTTAGAATAATACTCCCGAGTCCCATCCTGGCGAACGATGATCCACATTTTCTTAACATGATCATACATCCAGCTCAACACCTTTGATTTATTTCTGACCTTGTTGTAGTAGGTAGAACCGAGCTCCATCGCATACCATTCAGATTGATTTGTCGGATCTTTCAACTGAAAGTTTTCATCAAGAGGATTAACGTCAACGTTCTTCATCAATACCATCTGCTTCTTCTTTTGAGTCGCTGGACGCTTTTGGCTTGCAGTATATTTCTTTTGTGGATCGCCCAGATAATCATCCAATCCAGCTAGGCGTTCAGAAGCGAACTGTTCCGCTGCTAACCTTTCTGCCTCGCTTTCCTCTATCGCTCGTTGTTGAGCAGCTCGATGTCTGTGCACTATATTCATCGGATCATCTGTAGGGTCAAAAACCCTCCCAAACTTGTTCTCCAATTTGGCTTTTAAATCAAACACCATGGTCATTAGCATAGTAACATCTCCCTGCAGTTGATCTATTGTTTGGTCT
The DNA here is from genome assembly GCA_947069175.1 of Scalesia atractyloides. Lineage (NCBI taxonomy): Eukaryota > Viridiplantae > Streptophyta > Magnoliopsida > Asterales > Asteraceae > Scalesia > Scalesia atractyloides. Next base: position 38,567,968 of record CAMTDV010000023.1, on the reverse strand, counting down.
CTAACATCCAATCGTGTTTGCAACGAGGCGATTTGAGCATCCTTCAATATAACCTCTTGCTCTAAAACGACCACCCACTTCTTCAAATCTACAACATCAACTTCCATATCTTCATCATCACTATCTAACCCACCAAATTCAAACGCACACTTTTCTGACCTTCGCAAATATTCCTCAGAATCATCATCACCATGACCTATACCACTTCCACCTGCCCCAGACCCTTCAGCACCCATCGAACTTCCCCCAAAATCCATCATTTGTAGTACTGAGTATGCCGGAATCGAAACAACTGTAGAATGCGTAGCAACATTAGTGGTTGTCATTTCAGATGAAATGGGAGTATCAGCTATTGGAGTGCCTGTAATAGATGCAACGACTGAAGATAAAATAGCAGTAGACGTCACCAGAGTAGACTCTTCAGCAACACTAGCAACAGAGCTTCAGATTGACTTGGTTGAACACTTGACTCTGTTTCGCCTCCTCTTGATCAATGGAACCTCGTCCACTTCATCTTCTTCATCATCTTCAACCATACCAATCGGAGCAGCAACAGATGGAATCACCATTGGATGATCACCCTGTTTTTTTTTTTTTTTTTTATTTCCTTTAAATGAGTAATTAAGGCTTCCAAGTTCTCTGAGGACAATTCTGGCAAAACTGGAGTTAAATTGGCATTAAATATGTAAGATCATCTAGAAAAGCTTGTTCTGCGTCGGTATCTTCATCTGTAACCAGATCTTCTACCTCGACCTCTTTCTCTTTGACAGGCACGTCATATTCTTCTGCAACAATGGCATTTACCGGTGTAGAAGCTGGAACATCCTGGCCAATTACCTCAGCAAATTTTCCAAATTTCTTCAATGCAAAGTGACCAACAAATACAGTTTTTGACGTCGAGCGATTCTTTTTCATTGTACTAAAAATAGTTGGTCCCATAGGTTTCATGTTTAACATATTCGCATCTGAAGCATCTTTTTCAGGTCAGGATATCGAGCATCGAGAATCAGTTGTACGAAACGTGGATACAATAGAAACATTCTCTTCTTGGACTGCTCCAAAATTTTCTTCATGTTTTCGAAGATATAACCAGAGTAGTTATACTTCCAGTCCATAACGAGAGATACAATAGCAGAGGTTTGGGTTTGGTTCGGCTGATCTAGACCTCCTTTATTTTCTGAAACGCACTGCATAAACATATGTACTAATAATCGCGAGTATGCAGGAAACATCTTCTTAAGTAACGGCGGATACGACCCTTCATAACCCATCTCCACGAGTATCAGCACCACCTTTTCTTTCGCGTATATCGTGGGATCGCTAGTAGTATCAGCAATCTGTAGAACCTCTCTAACGCAAGCTTCATTGACTAAAATCTCCTTCCCTGTATTTGAGACTGATATATGGTCTCCCATCCGCGCCTTCTGATGAAATCGAGCTCTCTTCCAGAATGAATGCACGAGATCTCTGTATATGACTGATTAGCCCGGAGTGCATAAGCAATCTTGCATGCGTTCAAACATGCTATCATCGACTAGAATTCCTGATAAAACTCAGCTTGTGGGTCGAAAGATCTCCTGCCTGATTGTGGAACTGCTCCTCAACCAACATAACCGCGTCAACCATTTCTGTCAAAACAATAACCATGTTAAATCACAACTAACAGAAGTTAACGGAGTTTATAAAGATGAAGGTCAACACTAACGAATGGTTCAAACAGATTTCTAAGGTTCAATTATTGAAAAGTTCAAATCAGTTTGAAAGGTTCAAGCATTTGAAAAAGTTCAAAAGAGTTCAAAGGTTCAAAACCTAGAATCCGGATTTACTAAAGGTCAAACTAATCCGGATGAACCTTTACATCATTCCGGATTAGCAAGAGGTCACTCGTATTTCGGATAAAACAACAATCCGGATTAGTCCAACAGTATCTCGGATAAATCATCAATCCGGATGAAGATTATCCGAGATGAAATCAGAGTTCATCAATTCGGATGAATATCCATCCGGAATGGGATCCGAAATGCATGTTTCTTTGAAGGTCAATCCGAGATGCTATCCGGAATGCTTTAAACATCAAGATTATCATCCGATTTTTGATTTTAAGCAAATTTACCTAATCCGGATGAGGTTCGAAATATAAGATCCGAGATGAACAATGAAAAACAGAGAGAAAGTCAGAGAAGAGCAGGGATTTCGAAATTTGTGAATAATCCATAATGACATTTCTGAATCACTTATTTTACTTTCCGGAATGGGCTTGGGCCTCACATTCCAAGAATCGGATTGGGCTTTTGTCAGGCCCAATCCGGAACAGTAAAGTCTAAGTGGGCCTGTCCAGAAATGTTTATAAGCCCAATCCGAACATAATCCAAGTGGGCCTGTCCGGAAACTTGTGTAAAAGCCCAATCCGGAACAGTAATATGTGAATTCTAAATTTTCAATTTTTAAGCTTTCAGAAATTCTATTAGATTGGCCCAAATTTGAAACTCAGTAGGCCAGTCCAATATCCCTTGACAGAAACCATCTAACCAAAAATCATCAAGTTGACTAACCAAGCATCCAACCACCTTTTACCAATCTTACAAAGATAAGACATTTTAGCGCACACATAAACATAAACATAGCCTTGCTAAAGGATCAAATCGTTTCAAAGGTCGACAAGGAACATTTTTCAGTATGAGCAGGGTCAAACTAGTCTAAGCGATTGTCAATATACTTGTCCATCTAAATCTAAAACTCAACCCTTCCAGTTCAAGCTTTATGATACGCTTAAGGTAGTATTATACTATGATACCCGTGTGTCCCATACCATGACATACCCCCGCGATCAAGGTAAGCACAACAATTCATCGTAGCAGGTGAGTATATTGAGGTCATTCTTTATATTTACAATGTCAGGCTATTGGTGAATAGGTCAGTACTTTCGTACAGCAGAGAGACCAATAGTGTCTGACGAGGGTTAGGCAAATACCTTATGTGGTACGTATGAACTTATGGAATATTCTCATGAAGAAACTTCCGTTCTCTTAGGTTTTGGCCCTTCTATTTTGGTTCTTTTAGAAAGATATCCTGACTGTACCTAGGTCTGCATATAATCTGGATGCAACAGAAGGGGCAGCCAAGATATCCCGAATGACTCAACAGCATAAAGACCCGAAACGTCAGACGTTGGCTATCTATCAACACAGGATTTAAGACCATGAAATCAACGCCTATAGTTAGTGACCCACTGAGTATATAGTTCTTTATGTTTGTATCGTTTGGCTAACACTATCTGGTTGAGTTTTAGACCTACCGACATATCACCTTCGATCCAAGCCTTTTCCCGCTTCAACACCTTACATGTGTTAGCCAGACATTTTATCACGAAAAAGTATTTCATTTCCCAATCCTTGCAAAAGCTTTTTTTTTTAAGATTTCTCCCCCTAAATTTGTGCATAGACATGAACAAATTTACGAAGCAAAGGAAAATAAAGGAAAGACAATAACGAAACGAAAAGAACAGAGGATGCCTAGTTAGAAAACCGGAATCATTTTGAGAAGATCCACAAGCACTTGAAAATGCTGTTGCTAACGGGTTTCGTGAACAAATCTGCCACGTTTGCATCAGTGTGGATTTGCTCAAGCTTCACGAGACCCTTTTCATAGCAATCACGGATAAAATGAACTTTAATATTTAGTGCTTGGTTTTGGAGTGAAAACAGGGTTTTTGACAATTTGGATAGCGATATCATTAACACAGTAAATTGTGGTGTTTAGATAAGTCAAACCGTAATCCGCAAGCTGGTGTTGCATCCACAAAACCTGGGAGCAGCAAGCAGAGGCTGCTACATATTCTGCTTCCGCAGTAGAAAGCGAGACCTTCTGTTGCTTCTTGCATTTGCCACGAGATTAAGCGATCTCCTAAGAATTGACAGCTAGCTGAAGTTGAGCGCATATCACTATCTGTACCTCCAAGATTACTGTCAGAGAAAGCATACTGTTCACATTTAGAATTTTTAGGATACCAGAGACCCAGTGATGGTGCCCCTTTTAGGTACCTAAAAATTCTTTTAACAGCATGTAAATGAGAGAGTTTAGGAGTAGCCTGATAATGAGCACACTGGCAGATGGCAAACATGATATCTGGCCGACTTGCGGTGAGATACATGAGTGAACCAATTATTGAGCGATACATAGTCGGATTAACAGGCGTTCCTTCAGCGTCTTCATTTAGCAAAGGTCGTTCTGCAATAGGTGAAGCTATGGGCTTTGAGTATGAAAGCTTGAATTCGCAAGAACGTCATAGACAGATTTTCCTTGATGAATCAAGATTCCTTGCGGGCTCTGATGAACTTGAAGTCCCAAAAACATGGTCATCTCCCCCAATAAGCTCATCTCAAATTTCTTCTTCATAATTTCTTCAAATTCGCGACAAAAACCATCATTTGTAGAACCAAAAATGATATCATCAACGTAAATTGAACAAGAATAATGTCCTTGTCAACACGTTTGATGAACAGGGTTTGATCAATGGTTCCCCGAGTGTATCAATGAGCAAGCAGATCCTCTGTGAGAGTTGCGTACCATTCGCGAGGCGCTTGATGCAACCCATAGAAAGCTTTGTCTAATTTGGATGCATAGTCTAGCTTGTCAGGATCAGTAAAACCCAGTGGTTGTGCCACGTATATTACCTCTTTTACCGTGTCGTAGAGAGACGTAGTCTTGACATCCATTTGATAGACAGTGAAATCCATGTAAGATGCATATGCCAAGAAAATGCGAATAGCCTCCAAACAGGCGACCGGTGCGTAGACCTCATCGTAGTCTAATCCTTCAATCTGACGAAAACCCTGAACCACTAGTCAAGCTTTATTTCGAACAATGACTCTAGTGTCATCCTGTTTGCTACGGAAAACCCAGCGAGTTTCGAGACCACGTTTTCCGTGAGGCAGCTTCACCAATTGCCGAACACCAAGCTTCTCAAATTGATTGAGTTCTTCATGCATAGCATCCACCCAGCCTGGTTCCTGCAAAGCAACATCAATACTTTCAGGTTCAATTTGTGAAATGAAGCAAGAGTAGAGACAAGTATTGATATCCCCTAATTGGTTGCGGGTTCGAACAACAGCATTAACATGACCAATAATATTTTCAATAGGATGATCACGCTGGAGACGCTGTGGATTGGTGTAGCATGGACAAGAAGATTCGGTTACAAGTTGGTAACACTTGCTGAAGCAACTCCAGATGACTCCCCCTCATTAGTTGCACCAGTAGGAGTCTTGGCTGATGAATCAACAGAACATTCTAGCGGAGTAGGCTCATGAAACAGAGATGAACCCAAGACACCGGGAGGAGTAGACCCTTCATTTGTCGTAGGAGGCTCTGCGTCAGAGGCCTCAACTTCAGGACAATCATCCTGAGAAGTCTGATTGGATGTTGTTTCGTGAGGTTGCAATACTGGTGAAGAAGTAGATACAGCGTCATTAAATCTAGGTGGATCCACACTCAGCTTCTTTAACGTCTCATGTAGTTATGCAGCATCAACATCGTCTTCGGGTGAGATGGGCATTGTTGGAAGGTCAGAAATTTGGCTTGTACCTGCAGACACATTTGAAGGAACATCAACATGGTTAAACAATGTGGAATAATCAAACAGCTAGTCAAGACCAATGCGTGTGTCCTTGGGATTTTCCTCCGGCCATCCCACATTGTAGGTTTCAACCACCATTTTCTTGATCTTGTTATAAACACGGTATGAAGTATTTTTGGAATATCCAACGAAGATGCATGGGTCCCCACGTGATTCAAATTTCCCTTTAGCGTCCATGAGCAGGAAAACACAAGGGCATCCAAACTTGCGAAAATGCTTGACCGAAGGTTTGCGACCTTCAACCACTTCGTATGGAGTTTGCATGTGTCGTTTATTGATCAGGGCATGATTCTGAATATAACATGCGATATTGATTGCTTCTGCCCCGAAAATGAGAGGTAGCTCGGATTCAACCAGCATAGTATGTGCAGCTTCAATTAGCGTTCGATTTATGTGTTCTGCAACCCCATTCTATTGTGGAATTCAGGCTGCACTAAACTGGCGGTCAATACCCTTGGAGGAATAGAAGGAATTTAAGGTAATATTCTTAAATTATGTTCTGTTATTACACTGAAAAGCCTTCACTGTGGTGTCTGTTTGGTTTTCCATAAGCATGACGAACTGTTTGACTAAATTAGCGGTTTCACTTTTATGTGTAAGAAAGAAAACTCAGGTGAATCGTGAGTAGTCATCAATAATGACCAGACAGTATGCCTTCCCGCCAATGCTCAGAATGTATGTCAGACCAAAAAGATCCATGTGAAGCAGTTCTAAGACTTGAGACGTGGAAGGAGCGGCTTTAGATTTGTGTGGCTTTCGATGTTGTTTCCTACGTGCACATGATTCACACTTTTCGACCTGCGTAAAGTCGTGAACTGGTAGATCTCTGACTAACCACCTTTTGTAAGACGATTTACGTTCTTCATGTTGATGTGTCCTAGTCTACTATGCCATAACATTGAATCATGTTCAGCTGTAGACGAGAATAGGCAAGTGAGCTTGTCAGAGGAAACCTTGTTCATGTCGATGACATATGCAATTTCCTTTTCGTGCAGCTATAAGAAGAATCCAATCATCCGGAAAAATAAGACCTGGTTTCAACACATAACACCCTTTCTTGGTTAAAAGGACATCCAAATGATTGTCACAGAGTTGAGACACACTCAAAAGACTGTGCTTCAATTCTGGTACGTAGTTAACATTCTTAAAACTGAGGGCTCCATAGCAAACTGTTCCTCTCATAGTAATCTTCCCTGTCTCACCACCTGCAAAAGAAACAACCTCGCCATCGAAAAACTGAATGTCGTTCAACTGCGAGATGTCTCCAGTCATGTGCCTGGAACAGCCACTATCAATATACCAAAGTCTGACAAGAGTTCGCTGTAACATCCGCCAAAAACCGGATTAACCAAACCCGCTTCGTTTATTAACCGAACAACCAGTCAAAAATTTCGTTGCGTATTTAATGCTCAAATTAATTTTAAACGATACATAATTAATAAGTATATTAGAATATAAAATTTATATTTGAAAATGTATTAAAAATAGTGAAATAAAAATAAAACAAGGCTGCGGGATTCGAACCCGGGTCACCGTAACCGGGTCAGCAAAGCCTTAACACACATCCCTCCAACCGCTCCGCCACTTGTGTTGTTTGTTAACATATTGAAACAATTAATACATAAAATCAATCTGGAAATCAAGGGTCGGGGTGTGACATTCGCCAGAGCTGTTCCTACACATTTTAACAGGTTTTAGTTAGAGGCTGCAACCCAGGCCATTGAAGATCTGGGCATGCCATTTGCATCAATATAAGTAACCTCACAGAAAATTAAATTAGTTGAGGATGAGGTTGATGATGCTTTTGATTGGTTTGTAATAGGGGCAGAAGACTGAATCTTGGTCAATGTCTTAGGCCTCGAGGTTAACGAATCAGACTTCTGCACAATCCTTGGAGTGCTAGAAGGACTCACAGAACCTGAAGGGCTTGAAGACTTAAGATATTGTTTCTTGGCCAAGTTCCAGTCTTGATCAGAAGATTTAGCCACAAATCGAGCCTGAGGTAGGCGATTAGGCATAGTCTTCTGATATTGTGAGTATAATGTCTTAAACGGTGTAAAGGCCTTTTGACAATTTCACGCAATATGCCTGGGAAATCCACAATTGAAACAGGTCTGCCTCTTCTGGAAGAAAACAGTCCGTTCAGCTTGGGAAATTCTAGGCAATTTGTTTGTTAGTTTCTTGTTTGCGGGTACTGACGGCTGATGCACGATGTTGTTCTTGACTGTTGCCTGCGCACAACCATCAGCACACTTGTTAGCTTTATGATTTGAATTTGACAATTTGCAATGTGTAGATTTAGGCGTAACGTTAACTGATATCTGTTCAGTTGTTTGCTTAACAGATTCAGTTTATGGCTGCTGATCAATTTCTTAGACTGATGAGGGGACTCACAGTTGCCTTTTCATTTGTCAGAGACGCCTGTTTGGCTTTCTTCTTCGTGGATCGGCGTGTTCTCCGTTTCTTATTCTCATTTTTCAAATCACGTTTCGTGACAGATTCTATAGAGGACACGAGTGGCTCGTAGGGACATCCTTTTCTGAATTTTCAAAAGATGAGCTTGAAAAATTACAGCTAGGTGGAATTCTGAATTTTGAAAAGTTTGAGAATCCAATTCAGAATCAGTTTGAAGCTTTGCATCTGAATCAGCAGAAAAAGAATGCTCATCATCTATCATTTCAAAATTAGTCCCTTATGCTTGGTTTGAAGAAGCTGAGTCGCCCGAATCTTCTAGAATTATGCCAACATCAATTTTCATAGGGTCAGTTGGTTGGTTGACTTTCTCACTGTCAACCCTGGGATTAGCATCAATAGACGGAACCTCTGGAGAAGAACTTCTGGTCTCTTCAGTTGGAACTGATGAAACTGAATCATCTGTCGATGCGGGACCTGTAGCTAAATTCATGTTTTCATCACAAGAGTTATTACAGTTATTAGTATCATTTAAAACATCAGCATTCGATGAAAAACCAGAATTAAAACTGTTTGTGTTATCAACACAACTAACACTGTCTGAGAATTTAAATTGTTCAGCAAGAAATTGATTTAAAATGTCAAAAGCGGGCTTATATAATTCATAATCAGCAGCCGAATTGTCTGAATATGCATTCAGACATTCCTCTTGATCACCCTCTGTGATATCCTCAACTAAAATTTCTTCTGCACATGAGGTAGACACGTTAGTATCGTTCACTAATTCAGTTTCAGTTTCAGTAGACTTTTCTCCTATAGATTCTGTGGAGGATGTTGATTCCTCTGCCTTAGGCGTTACTTTCTCCAAATCATCTGTACTACAAGAAGGATGATAACCAGATTCATATGAAAGTGTTGTGGAAATAACGAAAGCGTCATCCCTCTTGAGTTCAGTTGGTTTAGAGAACTTTGGGTAATAGGGCTTCCATGGTTTAGAAAGATAATCTGAATGTTTACTATAAATCATTTTTTCTGCATTTTCTAGATCAGCCTCAGACTCAGACATTCTTGTATAGTTATGATTATATGGTGGAGGAGCCCTATTATACCCAAGGCCTTTTGTGAAATTTTTCTGGTAATTTAGCTGAAGATCACACAAGTCCTTGACCAGTTTGCTGGAAGTTTCAAAAATTTTTGATGTTTATTTCATTTTCGTGAAACTTCCCTATCAAGGAGTTTAGCTTCGCTAAGGTTACTTGAAGTTCTACTCCTTTTCAGTTAGTTTTAGCTTATAGTCGTATACCCAACACTGCTTGTTGGTTCAAGTCTAGCTTTAGCTGAGCTATATCTTGTTTTTGAGCTTCGACCTTTTCCATAAGAAGCTTGTTCTTATGTTTAAGGGCGATGTTTTGTGACGCAGCTTGCTGGTATTCAGCTACAAGATTTGAATTATGGGTGCACATTTGTGATAATTTAAAACGACAACTATCAGAACAGAGAATTCGATTTACCGTTTCCGAAAGATCGGGGGTCTTAGTTGTCTGCGTCATCATGCAGTGGTTGCTGTTCTTGGAGAGATTCAAAGTTTCCATCTGAGCTGCAGCATCTGCCTAGTTAAATCCTTCGTGTTGTTGTGCCACCAATGCTGTTGATTTCCCGCCCGAGCTGCTCGAGGGACTCGTAGTAGACTTTGAGGGAGAGACTGGCACCAGCTGTCTATCGCTGCTCTGTATGTCTGCCAATCTAGATGATACATATCCGGATGGTGGCTTCTTGCATTCCCTGGCAAAGTGTCCTGGCTCGTGACATCCGTAGCACCTGAGTTTATCCTTTCTAAGACCAGTCTTCAAATTTTACAATGGTTGCCGTCCATACTTCTTTTGAAACTTGTTGACACGAAAGGCAGCCATTGCAAGATTCCAGGACACATCGATCTTGTCCAGATCCTCCTCCATTATTTGATCTACTTCGGTTGGAAGAATGGATGGAGGAGTCAGATCACCGGCTAAAAGGCGTTCAAGCTGTTGATCATCGAAGCAGCAATAGCCAATTTCTCTTTGTTTTCTTTAGTGAGAAAAGCAGAGTTGGACACAGGTTGAGCAGGTGCAGGCGCTGGAGCAGCAGAGTGGGGAATGCCGCCTTGTTGAACTGCTTGAGGAATGGCAGGACTGAAAACCATGTTGGGATACTGAGCATGGTACTGTGTCTGAACTTGAGCAGCAAAAATCATAGTGGGAGTCTGAGACTGAAGACCATAGACGTACTGGGTTTTCTGTGGCGTGGCGAGAGGACTGTAAACCATATTTGAGCAACCCGGTGTTTCAGAATTTCCTTGCAGAGGGCTATAAACCAGATTTTGTGACATCAATGCTGCATTTTGCCCTGTTATCCCGACGGCCATCAAACTACTCTGATGATTTATGTCTCTCTGCTTGTTATCAATCTCACACGATTTAATAGTAGCTATCATTTCTGTGAGAGTGACATCATTCAGGTTCTTCGTCTTTTTTTATCATTCCAACATCCGCATCCAAACTCTTTGGCAGTGAATTTAACAGCTGTCTGTTCATAGCACTATTAGTGAGAGTAATCTCAGCTGATATCATCTGGGAAACAAGCTTTACATATCTACGAATCTGGTTCTCAATGATTTCCCCGTAAATGTGATTAAATGAGCTGAATTGTTGATTCAGCTGATTTACCCTGCTCGCCTTCATATCTGCATTTCCCTCATAGAGATTTTGCAGTTCACTCTATACTTCTTTAGCGGCCTTACAATTTCTTACCGCAATAGAAATATCGGGTCCAAGTGCCATAGTCAGTACAGCCGAGCCTTTTCATCTTCCTCAATTATTTTAACATCTTCTGGAGTCCACAGGTGACTAGGCTTAGGAATCTTTGTGTCCGGATCTTAATCGGTACTATAAACTATCGTTCGCGGACCATTCATAATACACCTCCATACACCAGGCTCTTTTGCCTTGCAATATAGCTCGAATCTAAACTTCCATTCGTAATACTCATCTCCATACAACAGACGAGGCACTTTAGTAGAAGTGCCAATCACTTGATCTAATTCTTGATGGATGGCCAGAGTCTATGATTGCAGGGCAGCCAAAGTGGCATTGGTTAAATCTTGTGCGGTCATGTAGCATTCATCATGATTAAATTAACTGAAATTACCAAGCAAATTTTAATTCAGTTTATTTCAAGTTTTCTAATATGAACAGTGATTGGTCCGAAATCAATCCGGAATGGTCAACTCTGAGATGGACAAATCCAAAAACAGTCTAATATGGTCAAATCCGAGTTGGATGTATCCGAATTGAATCCAAGATGATTGATCCGGAATGATATTGATCCGAGATGAATAGTCTGAAACTAAAAAATCCGAATTAATGATCCGAAAACATGTGTATCTGAAAAGAGAAATCCAAAATGATGAGAATCCAGAATAGAGAGAATCCGGAATACAGAGAATCCGGAATAATGAGAATCCGGAATGAAATCTGTCCGAAATCCAATCCTTATCCAAATGCAACAGTGATCCAAAATCTAAGCAACAGTACTCCGATTGAACAATATCTCGGATCCGGAAAAATAGCAATTCGGATTGAACAATAGTCCCGGATCAATCCGAGATGGATGATCTCCTTCGTGTTCTTCGGAATCCGTAACAGTGGCAAATCCGAAATACGTGAATCTTCTTCGAGTTCTTCGGAATCCATAACAGTAGTAGATCCGAAAACTTCAAATCATCTTCAAGTTCTTCGGAACAGTAACAATTCCGAAGAAAACCAGTAATTCTTCGATTTTGAACAGTAATCCGGATGAACAGCAGCAGCACCACTTCCAATCAGCTCTTCAATCAGCGATACCTAGCGCCTGTATTGAACAGCAGGCTCTGATACCAATTGTAAGTCCTGATATCGGATCTAACAGGTATCAGAAACCTAATCAGTAGCAGAAATAATGATTAGGAAGAAGAACAATCTCTTTGAATTAAGAACAACTTGCATACACTAGAAAAGTGTCTGATACAAGTTTTGCAAATACAACTCTCTAACCCTTTAACCTTGACCTAGTATTTATACTACTCACTAAGCCCACCATTACAATCCTAGGCCCACAAGGCACTAGGAAGCCCAAAAACCCCTTTAAAGCCCAAATGTAGCTCTAACGTGTAAGAAGAACCTTTGTTAATATAAGCCCAACAATTTCATGTATGTATACTTCTATTTCATTTATTTATACTCAACTAGGTTATCACCCGTGAATACTCACGGGTTGGAAAATTTTAATTTTTTTGAACTTAATTATACATATATACTAACAAATGGAAATTCTGTGAAGAATAAGTTTAAAAATACACGACGACCCGTTTAACGCGTTAAGATAAATGGGTTAAGAAGTCATTTTCATGTCACGTAATTTTAAGTGTGTGCGGGCTAGAGTTGATGTTTTAGAGATGAATAAATATATAGGTTGTGTTCAGGTTAAACAATTTAACCCCACATGATTGACACCCCTACTCTTTAGTTTACTAAACCTATTAAATGATCCTAAATTACTTCAGTTATGGTAAATACCTTGAGACGTCTTACTTGATCAACCCATGATATGAATGTTTCTAAAACAATGCTCACCCGCCAACTGTTGTTTACCCATTTCGCCTTCTCTAATCACATGGTCACCTATCGTAAGAACATGCACAAAAGGCCTATCTTTGTTAAACTTATAATCGTTAATTAATGGTTACAACTATAATAATGTCATTTATAGATATTAACCTTCATGTGAATATCAGCACAACCAGAAACACAACATTCCCCCCACCTAAAGGCCACCATTGCTGCATGCGATGGCATTCCTCCTCTATCTGTTATGATTTCAACTGCTGCATGCATACCACCAACATCTTCTGGGTTGGTTTCAGTCCTTACCTTCACTTTGTATCAGCATACTTACGATGCATACCATCCTCTACACTAAATACAATGCTGGCAAACTGGTTGCTACCACTTGGCTTTTGTAAGCATATGGATACTCAAAACTGGACCACATACACATAATCAGAACTAAGAAACAATACTAAAAAATTGATAAAAGAGTGTTTGTGGGTCAACCCAACTGGTTTCTTTCATATTAAACGGTGACCCGTTTCAACCCAAGCCAGTTTTGACCATTTACTAACCTGAAGGCCTACTGATTGTACCTGTGGATGAAGAAGTTGATCTAGATGTTGAGTCTCGACCCTCTTAACTGCCGTTTGAGTATCAATTAACCCCTCGTTCACAATCTCTACTGCAATTCTCATTACACCTTTACCAGTACATTTCCCTGTTCGACATTGTAACATCCAAAGTGCGTTTCCTTGAACTGTGAATTCGATACCCTATGCTCCGAGCACCAAAGATATTGTTACATTTTCCATTCTTTAAATACAATTGTTTTTAAAGTGGATAACTTATTTTTTTAAATCATGATTACCATCGTATCTTTGTAGTGTCTCTCTGAGATCTCACAGTTCTCCACAAGCTCCATGTATGCGTTCGACATGTAAGTCTCAATGGTCACCAATCTTGTGGTGTTCTAATCCCAGCAACAACATCCTCTCCTTGTTTAAAAAAAGTTCGAAACATTATAAGAAAATTGTAAAAAAGTGTTAGCGGGTCAATCCAACCCCAACATGTAGTAAAAAAGTATTTTTTTAACTGCTTAATTTTTGTCACTAATGAAATTTGAACCCTTATCATATGGATAGGATAACATGCTTTAAAAAAATAATTGCAAGACAATTCTCTATAATACTTGGATATTTGAAGGGAGAAATGGCAGCTCAGATTTTTCAAGATAAAGAGATAAGCTTGAGGTAGACAATCCCTTTCAAAATCAAGAACATAATGAATGAGTATGAAATCCCTACAAATCCACTTTATATTTCATATTTTATACCTCCAGTACTTCTATTTCATTTATTTATATATCAATTTCACGTACCTATACATCAAATTCATGTATTTATAAGCAAAAGTTTTAGACCAACTTCAGTTTTGACGATTAACTGAAATTAAACGATACGAACCAAAAACCATCCATCTAACCGAATAGATTAATCAAAAACTGATTGGTTAATAAAATAGACTAACTTATGACTTCGGCTTCCACTTCGGTTGAGGATAATAACCGAAACAAACAAATTATGCACATCCTAGTAGTGTCTGTATATCCCGCTGCATCGCACATGCACCCTTTTGGTATACATTAATGATACAAAAACTATAAGGATATTATTCATTTATGATTAAAACTTACATGTATGTAATGTATCATATATTATTATTTTTATTTATAACAATTGTTATATAAATAATTATAATAGTAAAAAGAATGTAATTGGAAATCCCTATAGAAAACACTTACGTATTTTCCACTAGTTTTATGCATGTTCGCGTCGCAAGACGTTAGGTCGAATATTTCTCAACTAATTAGAAAAACACTATAATAGTTTTGCTAGAAAAAAAAAACTAAAACAATAGCAAGACTGTAACTTTGAGCTGGGGCATAGCTGAATTTATCAGGACCAATGAGCGAGTTCTAGGCAGTTGCCTGACAACAATAAAAATTACATCAAGTCAACCGATAAAAATAAACACTTCATAGCTTTACAAAAATAATAAAAATAAAATAAAACGATGGCATGACTATAATTTTGAACTATGGTAAAATCTTAATTTGTCAAAATCTAAAACGATGATATTGTAATTTTTAACTGTAGGGCAAAATCGTAATTTTTAACACACGGTATATTTGTAATTTTAAAATAGGGATAAAATCGCATTTTTTCCAGGCCAATATAAAAGTGCTAGACAACAGCCTAACACTATTAACTGTCATGAAGAATATAGTGTATATAAATTCCACATGACAAAGCAATATATATATATATATATTATATTATATATATTGAGAAGGATCCGTTAGAAACCACCCTTTATTGCGAGAACCAATGTGAACACAATCAAAAATACCTAAAAAATTATAAAAATACACATACACACAAAAAAATAATATTTTTATTTAAAAATCGCTATATTTCGTCACTAAAAAATTAAAAAAAAATACACATATACACAAAAAACAATGATCCATGCACATGTGCATATGTATCATAATTTTGACAAATTCTGTAATACATTACCAATATTAGACAATTGCACTTTCATTTACACTACCAACCATAATACACTACTTTTTACATTAACAATATTAGAAATGCACATGTGCATCTATATGTATGAACATGATATAACGTGTTTTGGTACACTACTTTGAATACACTTTCTCTTTCATCTATCATACCATACATAATACACTACCATTACTTCCTACCATCCATAATACAATACCATTACCTCCTACCATCCATAATACAATATCATTATCAATATTTCACTTTATTACATGTACATCAACACCCTTTATACCATCCAAATAACATATTACATCATAAAGTGACAAATATAATCAAAACAGCAACCACTAGATATAACTAACCAAAAAACATGTATATGGGCCTACTTCATCATTCAAAATCACAAACTTTTTGTAACAAAACACGTTATATCATGGTTATACATAATGATACACATGTGCATTTTTAATATTGGTAATGTAAAAAGTAGTGTATTACCGATTGTAGTATAAATAAAAGTACAATTATCTATTACTGGTATTGTATTACGGAATTTGTCCAAGATATGATATAATGCATATGTGCATCGATAATTGTTACTCGAATTTTTTTTATGACAAAATATAGCGATTTTTTTTTAAATATTAAAAAAAATTTGTGTGCATTTTAAATTTTTTTAAGTATTTTTTTGTGTTCACATTTGGTTTTTGCGGTTCTCGCATGAACCCTACCCTATATATATATATATATATATATATATATATATTATGTATTTACCTTTCAAATTGATATTGCATGCCTATTAGTTTTGTAGTGCCTCAGGCCCTTACGGTTAAATGCCTTGGCCCAAGTGACCAATAACCCAATAGGCCATAACCCATTAACGCTCCCTACTACAATTAACAAGCCACAAGCGTGATGCGTACATCATCCGAACAAAAAACGATTTTGTGATACAAGCAAAGCAAACAGGAACAAACATCAAACTAAGTCTTCCTTTAATCAAACGAATCGAAGTTTATGATTGACCAAGGTTTGCTCTCGTCTCGTTGAGTCTTGACACTAATCCTATGTTAATACATTTGTGTTTGCCCCTTGTTTTCTAATTTTTTTATGTTGACTTTTTAATTTATGTTTTCTGGAGTTTTTAAATTTTGTAAGCGAGAAGTTGTTGAACTTAATTTGGTGATGTCTTCCTATAACCTTAAACAAAGTGTCTATTTTTTACTCTTTTGTAGTCTTATATACTTATAGAGATTAAGTGTTATTTGTTTTGTTAATTTATATTTGCTTTTTTTAATCTAGGAACTCCTAAAAATAAGGGCCGGTTAATAATGGGTCAAAAAAAACAAATAACTATAACAAAACAAATATAAATTAACCTGTCTTCCTAAACAACCGGATAAAAAAATCTGACCCGTTTTAACCGACCCGTATGGTGTCTACTACAAAAGAAAAGTTTTAAAGTAATAAATAGAATAATAGCGTTTAGTTCAAAAGTTAAAGACATAAAGTTTTTAAAGTAATAAATAGATTTACCTACTTGGCTTATTTATATCAGAAAATGTTACCAACCGTAAATGATAAGGTTTTTAGAAGGGAAAGTACATTGAGTACAACCTGATACACAGGTGAAAGTTGAAGTCAAGAGAAATAAAAGATAAAGTCAAGTCATAATGCATTGTAGAGGGCAATCACGTAGTCTTTGATCGTAAGGAGCACATAGTAAAGTTACAGAGCAATTATCTACGGGGCTGAAAGACTTATCATGTAAACTATGGTTGTGAACATGACACGTGAGGAGCATGGTATAAGGCGGTTGATGAGGCAAACATGAATGTTGGCATTCATTGTATGAAACATGTAAACCAATTTAACTATCTTTCTAGTACATACATACTTATATTATTGTATATTATTATGCATGATAAGTATCAAATGAAGAATAATATCCCATTTTGTCTGAATAATGAGGTTTTAACATGTATAATAATAATAATAATAATAATAATAATAATAATAATAATAATAATAATAATAATAATAATAATACATTTTAACAGGGTGAATCTATCCATAATGTTATTAATTATGTCTATTGTGTTTTTATTATGCACATGTTTAATTATGTCCATGTTTTTATTCTACGCATATTGTTTTAAATCTATCTATGGTGTTTTTAGTGTGCAAATGCTACTTTTTTCAGTGTGTCGTTTGCGTGATTTTTTTTAGCTGTGTTTGTACATCGTGTTACAGGTTGAACCTTTTCTTTAATATATTAAATATGTTGTTTATCAAAACATCTTCGTAATTGAAAATTTAAAATGAAGAAATACTGGTCGAACCTAGGGATATCCGGGGATATATAAGTTGCAACCAGGGTGAAACTACAAAAGAGGTTCCCGTTCACTCCACTTCACAGGTTATTCACTCTAACTGGCCTGTAAAACTAGCAACGCCGTTAGTCTCGCAACGGGGAAAAGGTTGGTTTTCTCCGTGACCACACTCCGACGTGAGAATAAGTATTTGTGGATAGTAAGCAAGTAAATTGCAAGTGTGAGCAGGTGTAAGCGTCTATGAAAAAAACGTTCTTGTTACCTCGAGGTTTGATACTTACTTATAGCCAGAGAGATATGTTCAGGAGATATGGTGGTGGGCCTTGGGCCCGGCCTATACAGCCAGAGACATCCGTTTTGTCCTGTGTGTTAGACATTAAATGCACCCTGTAGGAGGATTAATGTCTACTGTTAGGCAGCGTGTCATGTTGGATGTTGAGTGGTGCCACGTGTAAAGGTGACCTTCTCTGGTGTGTGGCCTGCTGCCAGCAGGAAGTGGAGAAGGTGGAACAGTCACTGGCGAGGATATGGTTGGTGTGAGGTCTGACGTCTGGGACACTGCCACACGCAACTGCTGAGTGACCCTACGTCACTGTTCTGCCACTCTGTACCCTGGGGTATGGCCAACACCTCTTAGTACTTACCCTTTCTGCGAGGCTGTCAGAGTTTTTCCCGCCAGCGCAAGGTGTCAAGGGTTTATCCTTTAGTACTGCCACACGCAGCGCAAAGTGGCTCGCCTGCGAGCTGCTGTGGCGCGCGAGGGGCAAGAGAAGGAGGCGACGACTGCCGCGGTTGCACAAGCTAGAGTGCAATGTGATTATAGTGAACAGAGAGAGGTAATCCCTTTGTCCTTGTGTTTATTTATTTAGTCATGCAACAAAGTTTTAATGCTAACCTCGTTATGACCAATCAGGTCGAAGCTCGCACTGCTTTAGAGAGCGCGAAAAAAGACGTTCAAGCAGCCTTAGTGGAGAAGGCTGAGCTTCTACGCCGACTGCGTTTGCCGGAGTCGAGGGTGGAGGTGGGCGAAAAGAAATTGAAGGATGCTGAAGCCTCTCGCACCATCTCGAGTCGTTGGTTGACTCTTTGGCCAACAACTTGTTGTGGCTTCAACAACATGGGATTGCTCATGTAAGTGCTTCGCCTGTTTTGTATTGTGTTCTCTCCTTCGTGAGATTGACCTGAATGTCTCTTTAACTTTGCAGATAGTCCGCTCAATTGTGAATTATGCAGAGCTGGATGCTTCAGTAGCCAAACTAGTGGTTGTTGCGCACTATGATGGACACGCGCAAGGTTATGCGGAGTGTGTGCAGCAGGTGACCCATGTTCTAGGATCTCCACGGGATTCCAGTCATGCTTCTACTTCCGGGGTTAATACCATGGCTGCTTTTGAGAAGGCGCAACAGGGTTACAATCGTCTTGATGTCCTAGTGTTAGAGTTGGTGAGTGAGGCACTAACTCATGATGACTTCGTCGACCTCTTGAAGGGTATCTTTCCCGCGGAAGTTGAAATTGTTGTTGATGAAGAGGAGTAGATTGTAGGGTCCTCTTTATAATCGCTTTTTGTAAACTATTGACTGTGTTTGTGCATTGCGCAACTTTGTAAATTCTTATCTTTTAATGAAATGTTCCTTTCTGGTTTTACAATATTTGCATGGTGTAGACCATTTTTGTATAGGTATAGCGAATGAGACTGGTAATGAACTCGTGTACGGGTCCGTCAGCTCCTAAGCGCGCTCGCATAGGTAGTGATTTAAGATTCGCGAGTCATTGTGCACCAAGGTGTTTTCGCATATACCCAAAGTGGTTCCGCGCAGTTGTAACAGAACATTTGAGATAAAAGTGGATCAGGTGCTGTTGTCTTTATTACATAGTTTGGCGCAAGAGCCATAGTAAGAAACAGACCAAAGATGATGAGCTTGTAAGTTACATGTATCAATGTCTTGGTTGATCACATCAATGAGACGTGAAGCTCCTCTGGTGGTTTCATTTACGCGAAGGGCCACCCTGGGTTATAAGAACATTTTTCATTTTCTGATTACACGGTGCTTCACCGCGTCGAGTAATCCGGTGTACCTCCTTGTGCGCGTTTTGTAATAAGTGGGTGAGCCTCCCACTCTTGAGTGCCTTCTCAATCTCTATGCGCAAGGAGATGCAGTTGTCAGTTGTGTGCCACGTGTCTTTATGATAACCGCAGAAGAGGTTGGGGTCTTGACCCTTCTTGTTGCGCATCGCTGGTGGTTGTTTGAAA
Source organism: Scalesia atractyloides (assembly GCA_947069175.1). Lineage (NCBI taxonomy): Eukaryota > Viridiplantae > Streptophyta > Magnoliopsida > Asterales > Asteraceae > Scalesia > Scalesia atractyloides. Next base: position 38,548,139 of record CAMTDV010000023.1, on the reverse strand, counting down.
TGATGGTCTTCTGTGCTGAGGACCTCCGCTGGTGTTTCGTCAGTGGGGTCCACTGGCGATCGCGGTTATCTTGTTTTGTTGCTCGCCGGGCGGCAAGCTTATCAATGGTCGCGCGGGCGTCGACCGCTGTGTGTGGAGGATGCTGGTTGTGGTCACTCCCCCCTTTATTCTTTTTCCTGAGACTCATGCTTAAGTCTTTGGGACGGCATTGTGGTAGGGTATGCCTGCTATTGTTGAGATTGCGCTCTGTCTGTGCATAGACCTTTGCCGCCGCCATAAGTTTCTCCAAGCTTTTGGGGAGACCTGTGGTTCCTGACAAGACTTTGATCATCTTGTCGCAGCGTACGGCGTATTTGAACTGTGCGCGAATCAGGTCTTCGTGCACGTCCCTATCTCTAACACCTCTTTATTGTAGCGGTGATGAAGTCTTCGAGGCTCTATCCATCTCGCCGCCAAATGTTCATTATGTCAAAGGGATCTCTGACGAATCATCTTTGCTGGCTAAAGTGTGTCAGGAACATGTTTTTCAAGTCGTTCCATGATACCAGTTTGGCTGCAGGTAGGTTGTCAAACCACAGTCGTGGGGGAGGTGTGAGGGTTTGAACAAACAGGTGACACCACATGGGTAGTGTCCATCCTCTAATGAGACCTGCGCTGGTGAAGAGATGCAAATGGTCGTCCGGGTCTGTTGACCCGTTGTATTTCCCGACGTTACGGGGAAGTTTCGCTCATTCCAGTGGTGCGAGCGCTATCTCCTTGATAAACTTGGAGTGCTCGTCTACATCTTCCGGCCAGTAAACCAAGTTGTAGTCATGCTCCGCCTGTGGGTTGTAGCCACCCGGGGTGCGGAGCTACTAGCGGCCGGATCTTTCGATAGTCGTGGAAAACTTTGGCATTGTCGCCTTTGTCGTAAGATTTGCCATCTTTACGCTGGGTGTATCGCTCCCGTTGGAGGCGCGGGCCCAACCGTGAATGGACGGATGCTCGTCTTAGAGGGCGAGCATCCGGCTTGGGTGGAGGTGGCGTGAACTCCATCTCTTGCAGGTGGAGATTAGGGACTCTTGCTCCAGTTGGCGAGCTATGAGTCGGAGTCCTAGGCGAGACATGTGCCTGGACAGCGGGCTGCACTGGGGCAGCGGGAGTGTTGGTCTGAGCACATAGCTGCGCGTATACGGCATTGAGAGCCGTCTGGGACTTAATATACCAGGACATCGGGGTCTCGCCCGGGGGCAGGACCGATGCAACTGGTACGAACGGGGTTTCTAGGTGAGCCCTGGGAGTGGCAGGGATGTTTACACAGTGAAAACCGTTTTGGGTTTCACTGCCCTCAGAAGAGTCTTCCCTCACTGGACCGTCGATTTGAGAGGTTTGAACTGGGTTCTTACCTTCGCCTCGAGGACCTCGTGGGGTGTTCGATGTGGAGTCAGCCATATGGGAGTGAAGTTTATGAAAGTGGGATGTAAGGGAGTGTTTATGAAAAGAGAAACGTAGCGGATGGCGCCAATGAAGAAACACTGGTCGTACCTAGGGATATTCGGGTATATATAAGTTGCAACCAGGGTGATTCTGCAAAAGGGGTTCCCGTTCACTCCATTTCACAGGGTTATTCACTCTAGCTGGCCTGCAAAACTAGCAACGCCGTTAGTCTCCCACGGTGAAAAGGGTGGTTTTCTCCGTGACAACACTCCGGTGTGAGAATAAGTATTTGTGGATAGTAAGCAAGTAAATTGCAAGTGTGAACAGGTGTAACGTCTATGAAAAAACGTTCTTGTTACCTCGAGGTTTGATACTTACTTATAGCCGGAAAGGTGTGTTCAGGAGATATGCTGGTGGGCCTAGGGCCCGGCCCATACATCCAGAGACATCTGTTTTGTCCTGTGTGTTAGACATTAAATGCTCCCTGTAGGAGGATTAATGTCTACTGTTAGGAGGCATGTCATATTAGATGTTGAGTGGTGCCACGTGTAAAGGTGACCTTCTCTGGTGTGTGGCCTGCTGCCAGCAGGAAGTGGAGAAGGTGGAACAGTCACTGGGACGATATGGTTGGTGTGAGGTCTGACGTCTGGGACACTGCCACACGCAACTGCCGAGTGACCCTACATCACCGTTCTGCCACTCTGTACCCTGGGGTATGGCCAACACCTCTTAGTACTTACCCTTTCTGCGAGGCTGTCAGAGTTTTTCCCGCCAGCGCAAGGTGTCAAGGGTTTATCCTTTTGTTCCAAGACTATGAGGTGCTCTCATGTGTGTCTTTTCCTTGCAAGGTTTTAGGATTAATGTTTAAGAGGGTTGCTGACCCGCGCAGTGTCTAGTAGCATGCGCGCATGAGTCTAACTTGTCGTTGTGCCAGGTACACAAGGTTCGTTGTGTGACTAGAAGCTATCGTTGCACTGAGTGTGCAAGGCTCATTGTATAACCTGATGTTGTTGGTTTAATTCACCGTTGCTCTGAGTGCGCAAGGCTCATCGTATGACCTGGTGTTTGTAAGGAAGGCGCACCATTTGCATGTTGAATGCCAGGTTATCCTTGTGAATGTAATAAGGGTATAGTTATTTAGGACCATACCTCCTCATAAAATAATAGTAAAGTAATATTGTATATTATGAATTTACTTTAATCATTTTGGTTATCCTTTTACTTTTATTAAATAATTCAACTTCATAATTTATGATTTATTAGAAGTAATATATTTGACATCAAATTTATTATCAATATATAATAATATAAATACAAATTATTGCTAAATATAATTACTAATGGTCGAAGAATTAACAAATATATACTCTTGAACTTAATTTAATTTTTATATAACTATTACATTATATTTTTCGTGTAATTTAATATCAATAATAATTAAATTATTTTTTATTATTCTAAAAGATATATATATAGCTATATAAGTTTACATTTTGCCGAG